>LPNX010091462.1:0-418891 GCA_001517045.1 Pseudotsuga menziesii
AGAAAAACCAGTGAAATGAAAAATCAATAACTTCAAAACGACATTATGAAAAAAATTGAAAAAATAGTGGTACACAAGTTTGATGTGTTAGTTTCAAAAGGATACTTTCAATTTTGTGTTATGAAATAGAAAATTATACAAAGTGTAACGTCTCCTTAAACATGTCAATTTGATGATAGTTTTTCAGGTAGGTCCACTTCAAAAAATTCTAATAATTATTGTATGTATCTGTTGGATACAAAATTATAGTCATGCATTAGTACAATCTGTGTAGATTGTACTAACATATTTTGTTTTTAATAAACAATAAGTTAATAATGAATAAAGTTACGTCTTCCGACATGACTATTTACCATAATTTCATTACGTAAGAACATACTGTCAAACAATTGCTAAAATGACATATCAATTGCCAATGAAAAAATTCTGAAAAATAACAGATAGAAAGCTAACACGATTGTTTACAACTTTTGTTTTTACTCGAAAGTGAAATTCTAAACAAAAATACAACTTTTCTTTGTTCGAAGTTGAGAAACATGTAAAAACAAATTCGATTTTGTCATAGACCCCCCCAAAATAGACACCCAACTTCATGATTTCACCCAGTGACGATAGTTCAAAGACAAAGAATAATATGACAAGCTCACATATGGGTGCAAGACGAACTTTTGAAGAAGTTCAAGATAGAGGATCTTAGTATCCAGTGATCCTAGATGGATACTACTTGTCACTCCGGTACAAAATGTTTTCAGTGCAGAAGACAGAGGGAGTACGATGCTTCGCTTCAGAGGGAGTGACTGCAGAAGATCCTGAGGTTCAACATGATACGACAGGATGGATAGATTACTGATGACTCTAGGCTTTACTAAGAGTAAAGTGGATTCCAACCTTTGCTTCAAGGTTGAAGGCAGAAGACCAGTGATGCTCCTATTATGTGTCGATGCACTATTGTTCTAGGTATGGAGGTGTGGCAGAGTACAGATGGAATCTTCCTTGGACAAGGGAAGTATGCAGTAGAGATCCTAAAGAGGCTCAGGATGATGGACTGCATGACCACACCTATGGCATCAAACATGAGGCTATTGAGTGATGCTTCATCAGATTCAGTTGATGCTACGATGTATCGTCAAGATGATTGGGTCCTTGATGTACCTGAGACCAGATATTTGCTTTGCTGTGAACACATTGAGACATGTTCACCTGATGGTTGCAAAGCATGCAGGGGTAAATTTGATTATGGACTCAAGTATGATGCGAATCAGAAGATTAACCTGGAGGGTTATGTTGATTCAAATTGGGCAGGTAGTGCCATCGACAGGAAGAGTACTTTAGGATGTTGCTTCAGTATGGGATCAGGTGTGATCTCTTGGTTTAGCAGGAAGCAATCCTGTGTGGCATTGAGTACAGCTGAAGCAAAGTATGTCGCAGCTTGTTCAGCTAGTTGTGAGGCAGTATGGATGCGGAAGCTACTGTCTGATATATTTGATCTCCAGTTGGATGTTACTTGTATACATTGTGACAACCAGAGTTGCGTGAAGTTGTCAGAGAATCCAGTGTTCCATGACAAGTCTAAGCATATCGAGATCAAGTATCACTATATCAGGGATATGGTGCAGAGAGGAGCAGTGAAGCTCCTGTATGTTGCGACAAAGGAACAGATAGCTGATGTATTGACGAAGCCATTGGCTAGGCTTAAGTTTGAGTACTTCAAAGAGAGACTTGGTGTTCTCCAGATCGAGGCTTCCTCCCAGAGACAGTGATGAGACCCAGAGCCATTCTTACATGGTGAGAGGATTGGTTCCTTCCATGGTCAGATGTAAGGGCTGAGCCATTCCTTCATGGTGAGAGGATTTAGTTCCTTCCATGGTAGATGTAAGTGCAGAAATCTCTCCTCATTGTGAGCTGAGAGTCTTCCATCATTGGATGGGATTGTGCCAATCTGACGAGCAGGTCAGATGTAAGGGCAGGGCCATTCTGTTCATGGCTAAAGGATTTAGTTCCTCCCATGTCAGATATAAGTGCAGAAATATCTCCTCATTGTGAGCTGAGAGTCTTCCATCATTGGATGGGATTGTGCCATTCTGACGAGCAGGTCATATGTAAGGGCAGGGCCATTCTGTTCATGGCTCAAGGATTTAGTTCCTCCCATGTCAGATATAAGTGTATAAATCTCTCCTCATTGTGAGCTGAGAGTCTTCTATCATTGGATGGGATTGTGCCATTCTGACGAGCAGGTCAGATGTAAGGGCAGGGCCATTCTGTTCATGGCTAAAGGATTTAGTTCCTCCCATGTCAGATATAAGTGCATAAATCTCTCCTCATTGTGGGTGAGAGTCTTCCATCGTTGGATGGGATTGTGCCATTCCTACATGGTGAGAGGATTAGGTTCCCTCCATGGTCGGATGTAAGGGAAGTGACATGGTGAGAGGATTAGGTTCCTTCCATGGTCTGGATGCCACATCTGGTATGAAAAAGGACCAGCCCTATGATGCCACATCTGGTATGAAAAAGGACGAGCCCTGTGATGCCTCATCTAGTATGAAAAAGGACTAGCTCTGAGAGGACACATCTAGTATGAAAAAGGACTAGATCTGTGTGGATGCCACATATGGTATGAAAAAGGACCAGCCCTATGATGCCACATCTGGTATGAAAAAGGACCAGCCCTATGATGCCTCATCTAGTATGGAAAAGGACTAGCTCTGAGAAGACACATCTAGTATGAAAAAGGACTAGCTCTGTGTGGATGCCACATATGGTATGAAAAAGGACCAGCCCTGTGATGCCACATCTGGTATGAAAAAGGACCAGCCCTGTGATGCCTCGTCTAGTATGAAAAAGGACTAGCTCTGAGAAGACACATCTAGTATGAAAAAGGACTAGCTCCGTGTGGATGCCACATCTGGTATGAAAAAGGACCAGCCCTGTGATGCTTTATCTAGTATGAAAAAGGACTAGCTCTGGGAAGACACATCTAGTATGAAAAAGGACTAGCTCTGTGTGGATGCCACATCCAGCATGAAAAAGGGCTGGCTCTGTGAAGACTCATCTAGTATGAAAAAGGACTAGCTCTGAGTAGATGGTACATCCAGCATGAAAAAGGGCTGGCTCTGTAGAACTTCCGATGACGAGATAGTATACACATGATGATGACCAGTGGAGATCCAGATCAAGCTATGATCCAGATCCAGTTATGATGACTCCGAGAGATCCATATCGAGTGATGATCCAGATCCAGCAGTGATGATCCAGATCGAGAGATGATCCAGATCCAGTCCAGTGATGTTGATCAAGATCCAGTGATGATCTAGATCCAGTGATGCCATTTTATGATGATCCAGATCGAGAGATGATCCAGACCCAGATGACTTGAAGATGAAGATGACTTGAAGACGAAGATGACTTGAAGACGAAGATGACTCAAAGACGAAGATGATCTAGTTGATGCAGAGAAGAAGACCAGTGCTGAAAATTGTGTCGAAAGAACACCTTCCTAGTTAAGAGGGAGTGTTGATGTATATGTAACTTCGGAATGTATTCTTATATGTATTTTATATTTTGTAACCCAATGTTTATTCCGGGATGTTTCTATTATGTATTTGAGTCATATTGTATTACCCCGATGTTCCGATCGGGAGGATTATTAATGTAAACAAGTCTTGTCAAGTCATTAGGTAAGTCCCCACAGTTTCGGGGAACTTGGGTTATTATACACTAATTAAGGTGTAGGCTCAAGTAATTAATTATAAGTTAAGCCTACATGGTTGACTGCACTTCAAGTCAACGGAAGGATATAAATAGAGAGTGAGAGTCTCTCTATTTATCACTTGTGAATTACATCACTTGCTCTCTCAAGTGTGGCGCACCTTTGGAGAAGGAAATACTTTAGCTTGATAGAAGACAGAAGGCTGCTGTTGTGTTGGGAGGTCATCTTACTGTTTTGGGATCACATCTTGTGGTGATACTATCTTAGAGGAATTTGAGGGGTTTTCTCCATTTATGGTTTCCCCTCCTAAAATCTTTGTGTCTCTTGTCTCTTGTGATGTGCTTATGTGATTGTTGTGCTTGTTATTCTTTTAGTGAAAATATCTTATCATAATGCTAGCTTAAATGATGAAAAACTAACAGATTGGGGTAGTCATGTTGAAGGATTCTTCCCTTATGAGGGTGTTCCCATCAGCTCCTCCTAGCATAGAAGTAGTGACAGTAAATATGATTTCTTCATTTGGTTATGATCCCAATGGAAAAGAAGTTGTTGAGTCAACCTCATTGAGTCCACATGAAGTAATGTACAACATTTTCCAATACCTTTCCAATTCCCACACTAATGATCTTCATCTGGTGGCTTCAAACCCTTACCACCTGCCCTACTGGTTAGAACCCTCTCTTCCTACTCTGGATTATCTCTCCCAGATTTTTCCTTCTGACAAGTCCATCATGGAGACCATGATTATGAATGAATCCATATGGGAGGATCACCATCATAGATCCTAATTCCTCCCCAACACCAGTTCAATAGACCATGATAATATATTTTTCTGAGATGTCGTCATTATAATATACAGCTCAACCCACATAAATGTGTTTTTTTCATTGAGATGGGATGTCTCCTAGGCTTAATGGTTTCTAAGGATGGCATATAGATATATCCATTGAAAATTGCAGCTATTTTAGCCCTACCATCCCCAACCAATGTTGTTGAACTCCAAAGTTTGCAAGGGAAGGCAAACTTTATCCACCGTTTCGTTTGCAATTTTGTAGAGAAAACATACGACTATATGCATCTCCTCAAGAAGGACACGTCATTCATTTGGGATGACCAATCCCAACGTGCCTTTGATCATCTTAAACATGCTCTGACCCATTCACCCATGATACACCACCCCAGGATTATTCAAAGGAGTTTCTCTTATACATTACTGCCTCCAATACTACAATTGGAATTGTTTTGGTGTAGGAAAATCTTGAAGGTCAAGAGCACATGATATATTATGCCATTAAGAATCTCATAGATTCTGAAACTCAATACTCACATGTGGAGAAGTTAGCATTGGCCACAGTCATTGTTGTATAGAAATTTCATCACTAGAACTTGCTTCGCACTACCACCGTATTGGAAGATCAGAACCCTATGTATTACATCCTAACTCGTCAGGTGCTAAGGAGGAAACATTCCCGATAAATAGTCATCCTACATGAATTTGACGTTGATTTTTCCAAAGCCAAATCAAAGAAATACTTGGTCTTTGTTGAGGTGACGTGTGATCTTCCCTGTGCTTCGACGGATTCTGATCCTAGTGATTCATTCCCGGATGAATTTTTGTTTTTGATAAGAACGACTGACCTGTGGTTTGGAGATTTAATCATTCATCTATAGACATAGAGATTTCATCCCACTCTATCCCATGACAATCATCGTCGTATCTGTCACCACGCAAAATAATACCATATCCTGAATGATACTTTGTATATGCATGGTATCGATTCCATTCTTCGACGATGCCTTACTCATGAAGAGGATGAACAAGTTCTGAATGACTGCCACTATGGAGCATGTGGCGGTCATCTCTCTGGGATGGCTACAACCCAGAAAATCCTTCGTGCTGGCTATTTCTAGCCTTCATTATTTAAATATTGTCATGAGCCTATTAAGAAATGCCCACCCTGCCAACATTTCTATTTGGAAAAGCGCACCCACCCTACTCCATTACACCCTGTCATTGTCATTGACCCTTTTGCCAAATGGGGGATTGATTTCATGCATTGTAATCCTACATCATCTGGGGGGGCATGGTTACATCATCATAGTCATCGATTATTTTACGAAATGGGATGAGGCTATGCCTACATATACAGAGGATGGTAAGACTACCTCTCTCTTTCTGCACATGATAGCAAGATTCAAAATCCCACAATCTATAGTTACTGATCACAGATCACATTTTTGGAGTCATATGATGGAATAACTGAGTGCTAAGCTGGTTTTTTGTCATGAAAACTCAACACCCTAATATCTGCAAGCTAATGGTCAAGTCAAGGCCATTAATATAGTTTTAAAAACCATGCTACGATGGATGTTTAGAGATCATAAATCCAACTAGCACCACATTCTCTTCTCTGCTCTTTTGGCTTACAGGACTTCGGTAAAAATAGCTACTGGTTTTACACCATTCCAGTTAGTTTATGGACTAGACTTTGTCTTTCCTATTCAGTGTTAGATTCCATCTTTGAAACTTGCCATTGAACTTCTCCCAGAAACTTATACCAAGGAAGAGAGATTCCTATACCTAAACAATCTTGACGAAACTAGACAAGATGTTTCCTTAGCCAATGAGGTACATAAGAAATGCATCAAGGTGTAGTATGACAAGTATGTCCAACCTCGTATGTTTAATGAAGGTGACCTAGTTCTGACCTATGATCAAAGACATGACAAACTAGGAAAAGGGAAGTTTGAATCAATGTCGTACGGTCCCTTTATCGTTTCCAAAGTTTTATAGAAATGGGCTTATGAGCTCATGGACTATGATGGAATCCCATTTGGGAAACCTCGTAATGGGTTGTACCTGAAGAGGTACTATTCCTAGATCATTCAAGTATGGTACCTTGTATATATGTACATTGTTTGACTTTTTCAGTGTGTTTTAGTATTTTCAATATGGTTTTGAGTTTAGTGCCCAAATTGTTTATACCATGCTTTGGTGATGCAGAACAGATGGATTTTTATGGCTTCACTAATGGTGCTTGCCACCATACCTTGAACCTTGCCTCAACTGCTTGGGTTCTATGTTCCCCAGTTCATGATTTGGTCAGTTAGGGAGAGGTTTGTATTGGTCCAGCTACCAACAATATCGCCAAGTATCAAGAAGTCATAGGTCTACTAACTGAGGCTGCATCCCGGGACATTCATGATTTGGTATTTTTCATGGAATCATAGTTGGTGGTTTGTCATTTGAACCATGTCTATACCATCAAGAACCTGGTGCTTCTCTGTCTCTTCCAAAGAGTACGTTTGCTAGAGAGGTCATTTCAAGTGGTTATTTATAGGCATATCCCTAGGGTAGACAATGCAGTTGCTCACTCATTAGCAAATTATATCCTAGACTAGTATATTTCCCATTCATAACTTGAAAATCAAACATGGTTCATTGTAAAACAAACTGAAGACACATAAAACTCATGTAAATACATTTTCCATTTGGAACATGTAAACACCATAAATAAAAGTATGTATATATATATATATATATATATATATATATAAAGTGTTTTACAAAAATAGGTCACGAGACCTCATCTGAAGCACTCTGGCTTTTAGGTAGTACAAAATCATACAAAATCCTGAAGCTATATTAGCTTTCAGTAATACATCATGCAGGACTATCTATTGATCTCGTGATAGAATATGATAGCCTTTATAACTCTACATAGCAGTCGGCTAAAGCATCCTGGCACACCTGTAGTGCGCCTCTGATACCTCATGGGGAGTTCATTGATTGATGCATCAGGTATATGTAGAGTCAACCTCTCCAGGTTCTCCTCTAACTCTCCCATCAGATCGTCACCTCGTTGAACAAACTAAGCTCCTACTCATCTGTCCAATGGGGAACACCCCCCAGGTCGTGCTACTCCAACATCTACATGAAGATATTTAAGTCTTGTTACTACACATAAAAAATAAAAAAACATTAAAATACAAAAACACAAATTTCCATTTTAGGTTTTTGTTTCTTATCAATGTCTCCCCATTGTGCACCAGGTGGAAGTGGTAGATCAAGGTCACTGCTGAAGTCAGTACCCACATATGCATAATCCTCAATCATGGGGATATGGCCATTCAGCCAACAGAAAAATGGAGCCCCAAAATTCACTTTTCCCCTGCCTCCTCCTATGCGGGCCATAATTTTGACCCACCTCAGCATATGAGGGTCTCTCGCGCTCAGCTCTGTAAATACCACTTGGGGCCTCAAGTGAGGGACCCACTCAAAGAAGAAACAGGATAAGATAGATCCGTAGCTAAACTGTTTCATCTCTCCTTGCCGACACTTGGTCAGCTGGTCCTTGAAGACCGGAAGTAATGCTTCTTCCCAATTAAATATAGTAGGGGCCATGGCCTCTATATCATATAGCATGTGTGCTCTGGAATCCTGGTGAGCTCCTTGGCTCCCAGCCACCCTCTGCATAGTGAAAATAACTGTATGGAGAGGATCATCCATCACTTCCTTAATGGGAATTTTCTTCTCAGACATTCTAGTACCAGGTATGCAGTGACGAATGATTAACTCCTGGGTGGTTACGTCCCCTCCTCAGGAACCAGTCAGTGAAATAGGAGCACCCTGTCTAGATAATCTTGTCAAAAAGTAGATATCCTTTACCTCAATAGTTATCACATGAGCTCCCACCTCAAAATATTGTTATTCCAGGTTCCACATATGAAGGATATGCTTCAACAAGTGCTCATGGGACACCATGCTAGGAGTCAGAAATAATTTTAGGAGGCCATAGCCCCTCAATGCAGCTATGTATCATGCATTTCCCTCGGTGAAGGCATCATCATTGCCGTGTTGTCATTCTTTCCATATAACCATTTTTTATCGGTTAGAACCTGCCAAAACCAATCAATGGGCTAATTAAAAACATAATCAATCATTAAAATCATTGAAAAACTCCTATTTTTGCTTTCCCATTCAAGTTTTCATACTGATCACAGTTGGCACCTCTTAAACATCGTTTGCATAGAGCGATGGCACTGCCTGAGTGCAGATAAACATGCATGGTTCTTATCAGGCACCGCCTATCCCATAAGGGGCAGGAGCAGTGCCCATATTTTGGATTTAGGGATTGCCTAAAACTACCCAGAAACCCCACAAAATAAAAAATGAATGCATTAAAAGGATATGCTAAGGTTTCGTCATTTACCTAGCTCTAATGGTGCTAGAAACAGATGGTAGAATCTCCCAGAATCACTGATTGGAGATATGGCTCAATTCTCTCCAAAATACTCTCACCAAGTGGTAAATAGTAAAATGATTTCATTTTTACCATTCAAATGAATTTTATATATATTTTTAGGGATTTTTTGTGTTATGTTGATATTTCAAAAAATCATTATTATATAAACACCCATTTATATAGTTCATTAAAGTCATTCTTTGAGAGATTAATGATTGTTTTTAAGTCTTACAGGAGTAAAAACAGAAACGGTGAAGTCTATGGGGAGTTTTTTTTTTACTTTTTCGTACTTCCATAAAACGAAAAAAGTCCCTGAGCGTTTGTTTCGACACTTTGGTCACACTCTCAGAACTCAGTATCAAAGTTTTGATTCTTTTTTTTATTCTTTTTAGGCTCGTAAAAGCTTCTCATTGTGAAAAAGAAACCTAATGGAGTCTCTAAACTCTTTTTGGACTCCCTAAATATGAAAAGATCATCGAGTACTTGTCTTCTTCATACTAATAAAAGTATTTAAATAGTCCTCTCTCTGACGATAGGTTATCTCTTCTTTGGTTCGGATAGACTATTTACGAAAAAGGAATGCTCCACCCAATCATGACTGGAAGAGTTCTCTCGAGTATTATTTTATACTTTTTTAGCCCCTAGAGACTAAATCATACTAAAAAGGACCCTTTGGAGTCTTCTTCCATCTTTGTTCAGACTCTCTAAATATGAATGATATTGTGTTTTCTTTCATTGGACTTGTTAAACTAAACATTGAGAGACTCGTTCAGGGAACGAACCCCTCCTTTCTTAGGTTCGTAAAACAAATGAGTTTAGACTTGTCTTTGGATAAGATAATACGAGTGTTTGTTACCCTCTTTGGACTCGTAAAAATGAAAAGAGGCACTCATCAATCATGATGGGGGAATTAAGGGAAGGGAATCTTTTTGCAAATCAAATGGTAGGTGTTTGTCACCTTTGAACATGGCACTTATCTCCATATCATTCAGTCAATTCGGTATTCAGCTGACTTACAAGTCAATCCACTTTCATGAGTCATGTCACTCCTTTGAGTTTTTCAAAACAATGCATTGTCCATAGTAATATTGTGTGCCCATCTATTTCAGTCATGCTACGAAGTATTTTTTCGTGTCTCCCGATGTTTAAAGGAAAAATAATTTTACCTCTACAGTTAAAACAACTTTTGTGTCAGTACTTTTGAGTCGGTTCTATGGTTACTTTATCAAAAACATCCATAAATTTGTTCCGAGTTTCATGTCGTCGATGTGGGATTCATATGGCCCTCCTTCAATGAGACTATTCCTGTCGACATCATCTCATCATCTGGGAAATAGTCTTAGAAATAACTTTGGTACCTTGAGATCTGTATGCCTCAAAAATAGATTCTCTCGCTTTTGACACAGGTTTACATCATTGACCTTTGATCAAAATATTCCACTAGGTGTTCAACATCAAAACGTCTATTCACACTCAGTAGATTGTACTAGGGTACCTTGGGAATCATTAACATCAATGGTGATCTCCCTCGCACTTATTAATGGTTCACATCATTAATTGGTAACCAAGTGGTTTCTAAGATGTTTGACTTCAGATCATTGTAATCACATGGATAGAATCATACTTTGTGGAAGATGAGACAAAGACCCTAGGTACCCATTGGAAATGATCATATCTTTTCATCCTCAGGTTGCGATGGAGCTTTGTATGAAATACTAGCATGGATCCACATTTGTATGGTAGTGGCTATACTCAAATTTGCATCTGTATGGCACAGATATACGTTGTATATTTGGTAGCTATGTCCAAGTTTGAGTCCTTTATCACATGGATCTACATTGTATTCTAGTAGCCATGTTTGTTTATTCCTCTCATGGATCTTCCTTGTATTGGTCTGCACCCGTGATGAGGTTACATTTACTCATGAGTCAAAGTTCTGATGTATTGCAGATGCCTACTCAATGATACTCTCCAATCAAGCTGGCTCTTACCTCGAAGTGATAACTTTCTCTATCAAACCTCTCACCTATCATATCCCTCTAGTCTCATGCTTTGGGGGGCATTCTATTATACCAAAATTCTGTCACCAACATGTGATAATATCTCTAACACCTTTATTTTCCCTCAATCCCAAACTTGAAGTGAAAATAGTGATCTAGATGTTAATCTTACATATAAAAACCTAGCACCACTTCTTCCCTTTAGTAAAAAATCGGTACCTTCTTCAGAACTGTGTTTAATACATTGGTAGTAAGTGGTGCTACTACCTTTTCCTGTTAAGCAAGGCGCGGTTCTATCCAGAATCGCTCTATCATGGTGAACAAAGAGTGGTGCCCTTGGTAAAAAGTGAAAAAGAGAAGGTCTCATAAAGCTTCTCAAAAGAAAGCTTCGTGGCTAGCCTTATCCCTACTCAACTGGGTCAGTTAAGCTCAAGATCCATGCTTTGGGTATCTCATGGCCAGCTCACCCACCTATTTCTCAACCATTCCTATCCCTTTGAGCCCTATAAAATTAGGCTCATACTCCATGGTTGAGGGGAGGAGAAAAGAGCAAAGTCATACCATTGAATTGACATCCTGGCTTAATCCATTAGAGAGCATAGAGGAGCAAGTTGGAGCTATTGGGGATGAGATGTTAGTTATGTGAAGGAGTGTATTGGCACTAAGAAAAAAGGTTGTAAACTCTTTCATTCATCTATTAATGAAAAGTTGGTTCCTTTCCCATATATCTATTGTGTTATAATCTCACATGTGTATTATCAGATTCCTTAGTCACTGATATAGATCTATGGATATTTTTCTGGTATCTTTGATGTTGTCATGTGTTTGATGTGTTTATGCAGGTCTTCCATAATATATCTTATTCCATGCATCTATAGCTTCTAGGGAAAGTATTCTGACCTAATTGTGACTCATTTGTTCTAGATCTGAACCATTCAGACCAGAGGAACAACTTATCTCCGTAGAAGGTGCAATATTTCTGATAACAGTTCACGTGGTGAAATTTCAAAGGAGGAAGGGTTTTAGTTTGAAAACCCTAACTCAAGATATTTAAAGTCTATTCTGAAAAAATGCTTGACCTCATTTTACTGTTTTACTTTGGGAGAGTGAGAGTGGGCCGACAGGCTTCAGCGTTCTCGGGCATTCTGCAAGGAAGTATTTTATAGTTTGAAGGTTTAGTTTTTTCACCATCGTTGAGCTGGCCATGGTGGTTGCAGTCTTAAGGCTTGGTTTTAACCAATCTCTAAAACTCAACATTGGCCATGAAATTTCTTGATTTTACATTCTCTCTTCTTGCTATAACTGTGAACTGAATATTTCCTTGTTCTCGGTGTTCGAGTCATGGT
The DNA here is from genome assembly GCA_001517045.1 of Pseudotsuga menziesii. Lineage (NCBI taxonomy): Eukaryota > Viridiplantae > Streptophyta > Pinopsida > Pinales > Pinaceae > Pseudotsuga > Pseudotsuga menziesii. The sequence continues at coordinate 12,299 of LPNX010091462.1, forward strand.
CACTCTTTGTATTTTCAAAGCGTTGTCAGGGTGGGGTTTCTATTTTCACATCACGGCCGTGAGCTCATAAATTAAGAGGTAAAATTTTATTTATCTCCTTCGGTATTTTATTTCTTTTGATAATCTGTAAGTGTATAAAACTTAACACTAATAGCTTGATATTGTGTTTTCAATTGTGGTCATAGTTGAAAGCTTGCCCAACACATAGTTGAAGGTGGAAGCATCTTACTCAAAAAGCAACAGGATTTGAACTACAAGGTGTACACATGATGGCTTGGGAAAGCCTTGGTTTCACACCCTAAGGTTCCCTTCAACAATGATAAGTGTGGCCATGATGGCGAGGGTGTGTGGAATTATTATAGTGTTGATGGAGGGGTTCACAGCTGAGTAGGTTGTTTGTTTATTTGATACTTTGAAGAAGTCGTATGGCTCTAGAAATGTTAAGTTAGGGTGTTAATAAATAATATAGGGTTTGAAATATCATTTTATTTTAAACTCTAACTTATGAAGTGACATCTACCTCATCCCTACACTTAGTTCAGAAGAATCATGAACGGATCCGGTTAATTTTTTAAGCATTACGGTTCCAAACAAAAAAGATGATTGTTAGGATGTAAAAATTACTTTGTTAAACTATAATGTAATAAGAGGAACTCTCTCGACCCTTTTCAAGATTTTGAAAATTGTTAATGGTTAAGTTATATTACAACAGAATGGCTCTAAACATTATGGCAACTAATTATTAAAAGGATAAAGAAAACTCTGTTATAAAAGCCTTCGTCTATAATTGTGTAAATTTTGCTTCGGCCAAGACTGGGTAAATCCAGTTGGAAAATATTAATTTTAATTTTAAATATAAATGTTGTACTAAAACAAAACAAAAACCTAGGATTCTTATTTTTAGTAAGAAATGTGGAAATCTAGGTTAACCTGGTTTCTTGTTTTTAAAAGATAAAGGTAGAGCTTAACTTGATTTCTAATAGCTTTTGGACATAAATAAAAAGAAAAGGTTTATGCTAACAGTTTTAGGGTTTTGACAAATAAAACAGATGTATCTTATAATACTGCTTTATTTACTATTTCACTGCTTTAGCATTTATAATATTTAATATTACTAGTATTCTTTGCTATTGTAATTAAGTTAATGGTTTTGTTAGTAATATTTGTTTTACTATAGTATTTACAATTTACTGTCTGTAAAGCATCAATTTTACTTTACTAGGCTTTCTTAAGTGTTCTGCAGTAGTTTATAAATATAAATCTATATGTTTAAGTTATGAAGAGGAAAACTATTTTGTATTAGTTTATGCATAGTTTTCAAAGCTGGGTAATGAAAGAGTACTTATAAAAATCCTGTGTAATAATTTTAGAGTAAATTATGTATAAAAGAGAAGGATTCGAAAATAAAATAATTTTTATCATTCTTGGTTTAAAGAATCACTAAAAGGCTTTCTGAAAAAAACTGATTCAAACTCATCTTGTCCTTATATAATCATTCTTCTAATTCAACCTTCCATACTAGAGTAATTCATCAATCGATGAGTGGAAAAATACAGCAAGGGATTCCATCCATTAATCAAATAATTATAACCCTAGATTCTTTTATTCAAATAAATTTTAACAAGTAAATTTTGTTAAAATAAAAAGAAAACTTAAAAAGTTCTAAATGTAGAAACAATTTATCCAAGTAATAACATTACATCTTATCATAGCTACTTTCATTCTAGTACTTTTACTTGCATAAGGTAAATAAAATAACACATTTGGAACCTAATAACTTGTAGAGGTAACAAACAGCCTAAGAATCCCATTCCACCCAACCAATTCCTGAAGATATCTTAGTTGTTTTCCTTAGGACCCCCGATCATGTCCACTGGTCCATCTGGTTGAAAGAACTAGGTCAAAGGATATGATTTAAAACCTCTACAACTCCACATAAGTACTAAACAGTAATACTTCTACCTTCTGCAGTAAGAACTCAGCCAACAAGCTGCACTAGTTCTGAAAAAAACCTTCACACTCAAACCACTTTTACCTTTCCCCTCATCGAATCTCTTGTGCACCTTTTTCACTTCAAAAAAATCACAAGTAATTATTGAGAAACCTCCTACTGAATTCGATGGGTAATTATAAGCATGCCTAGCTATTTTGACCAGTTTTTTACTTAATGAGCCACCTGCTCTTGTTCCACTTTCTTGGAGAACATAACCACAAAATTGGGGAAGTTTCCCCATGCAACAACTGGAAGTGGTTGAGGATGTTGCCATGTGTCATTTTTCTCTCAACCCAGTGTATTCCACCTAGTGGGACAATGGACACTCATTCAACGGCCTCCTTAGGTTGTTTGTCTCATCTTTTATTTATTAACTAATAAAATATTTAGCATAATTAATTACAATAATCCTTCACCGCACTTGGTCAATGGTCACAAAAATTTACAATAAAAATAAAATATAATGTCTTCTTAAGCATAAAATGTTATTGAAATTTGGGGTATGTGACATACACCCCCCCTTCATTCTAACATCATCCTTGATGTTACTTTATTCATCATGCTCAGAGATGCACTGGAACAGAATTGGATATGCTGCCTGCATATGACTCTCCAATTCTCAGGTTGCTTCTTCTGGACTAAGGTGCTTCCATTGCACCTTCACTTGCCCAATGGTGCAATTTTGAAGCAAGATCTCCCTCTTGTCAACAATACAATCTGGTTCCACCAAAAATTATCCTTCGGGTTCCACTTGCACATCATTCCAATTTATAACATGAGTAGCATAATGTACATATCTTTTTTAAACATAGATATGAAAAAAATTATGAACTTTAAGATTCGGTGGTAAGGCCAGTTGGTAGGCCACATGTCCAATTCTGGACAATATTTCAAAGGGCCCACAGTACCTGGGTGCTAACTTAGAACAACTTCCTAACTTTAAATAACTCTTTTTAGGTTTTTCCTTTATAAAAACATGTTTTCCCACCTAGAACTCTTTCTGAGTTCGTTTCAGATCTACTTGAATCTTATGTCTGTCTTGTGCAACCTTCAACTTACCTTGTACCTAGTTCATGATTAACTCCATCTCCTTTAATAACTCAGGTCCTAGTACTAACATGTTAGCTGGGTTACTCCATGAGATGGGGGTATTATTTTTTCTACCATATAGAATTTCAAATGGGTTGTATTTTGCTGAAGCTTGGTAGTGGTTGTTATATGCAAACTGAACCAAGTTTAAGTAATCCTCCAATTTTCTTAGTTGTTCTCTAACATACATCCTTAGCATATCTTCCAAGATTTGATTTACCCTTTCAGTCTATCCATCCGTCTGTGAATGAAAAGATGTACTGAAATTTAAAGCAGTATTCAAACCTTTAAATAAATATTTCCAGAAGTTTCCCATGAATTTAGGGTCCCTGTCAAAAATTACAACTTTTGGTATTCCATGTAAACAAAATATTTGTTTCCTAAAAATTTCAGCAATATTAGCAGCCTTATGAGTGGTCTTTACTGGTATACAATGGGCTTCTCTACTAAGTTTGTCAACGACTGCCATTATTGAATCATTATGATTCTAATTTATAGGAAAACCTGTAATAAAATCAAAGCTAATTATTTTCCATTTCCAGTTAGGGATTGGTAACGAATGTAATAAATCGGCGGGATGTTGATGTTTAGTATTAACCTATTGACATTCAAAACATCTAGAAATATATTCTACCAACTCATTCTTCACATTCGGCCAAAAATAATCTTTTTGCAACATGTTTATTGCCTTTTGATAGCCAGGGTGTTCTGAGTAGGGATTCTTGTGTATTTCATTTAAAATCAGCAGCTTAACTTTAGGTATGTTAGGTATATACAACCTATTTTTATAAAGTATTAACCCTTTTTCATTTAGACTATAACCTGTACTTAAACTTTCAGTTACATTTTCTGCCACTTTAGCTTGTAATTTCTGATAATTTTCATCCAATTTTACACCTTCTTCGAGCTGGTCTTCTAAATATGTTTTATAAGTACTAATTGTTTCCACAAAATTCAATATTGCATTTCTACTCAAAGAATTAGCTACTTTATTTTATTTTCCCTTAATATGTTGGATCTTGAAATCACATTCGCTAAGGAAAGCTAACCACCTATCTTTCCTTGCATTTAAATTTGGTTGATGCAACAGATACTTTAAACCCTTATTATCCATCATTAACATAAATTTTCTTCCGATCAAGTGATGGCGCCACATATTCAAATCATGTATCACGTCATCCAATACTAAATCGTAAGTAGCGTAATTTTTCTCATGAATTTTAAGTTTCCTAGACTCATATGCTATTGCATGTCCCTCTTGAGTCAAGACCCCACCAAGGCCATTGTTGCATGTGTCAGTTCATACAACAAAGTCTTTGTTAGGATCAACAATTCTTAAAATTGGCCCGGTAGTTAATAATTCTTTTAATTTCTTAAAACTCTCTTCACATTTCTTATTCCATTCAAATTTCTTCCCTTTCTTCTATAAATAAGTTATGGGATTTGTGATCCTTGAGAATCCCTCAATGAATCTTCGATAATAATTGGTGATCCCCATAAATGACTACACATCAGTCACATCCTTTGGGACTAGCCATTTTTCAATTACTTTTATCTTATGTCAATAAATCGAGATCCCATCTTTAGTTATTACGTGACCCAAGTATTGTATTTTAGTTTTGAAGAAGTCGCACTTACTGAAATTGGCATAAGGTTGATGCTCCCGTACTACTTGTAAAACAATTTTTAAATGTTCCTCGTGCTCTTCTTTAGTCTTAGAATAGATTAAAATATCATCAATAAAAACTACTACAAATTTATCGAGATATTGATGTAATACATTGTTCATTAAATACATGAAGACATTCAGGGCATTAGTGAGCCCAAATGGCATGACAACGAACTCATAGTGACCATATCTAGTCCTAAAAGTCGTCTTGAAAATATCCTCATCTTTGATCTGGACTTGATGATAACCGGATCTTAAGTTAATTTTTGAAAATACTATTGCTCCATGCAGTTGATCAAATAGATCATCTATGTGGGGCAATGGGTATCTATTTTTAATAGTCATCTTATTAACCTAATGGTAATCAATGCATAAGCGTAGAGTACCCTTCTTTTTAACAAAAATGAGTGGTGCTCCCTAAGGGGGCACACTTGGTCTTATATACTTTTTATCTATCAGTTCCTTTAGTTGTGATTTTAGTTCATTAATTTCTAGCATGTTCATCTAGTAAGGAGATTTTGAGTTAGGCACTACACCATGTACTAGCTCAATAGTGAAATCCAACTCTCTTTTTGGAGGGAATCCCAAAATTTCCTTCGAAAACACATCCAAGTACCCCCTCATGATTGGGATATCTTCTAATTTTAGTTTATCTTCATTATTAATGTGTTATTCATTAGTTATAGTTACAAAAAAATATTTACATCCCTTCCGAACAACCCTTTTTAGTTGCGAAGCAAAAATCTGTCTGATTGTTGTTTTCCTAGGAATTCCTTTCATTGTTATTGTTTCTCCTTCATTATTTTAATAGGTAAAATTTTTATCAAAACAATTCAACACTACTCTATGTTGTTCCAACCAATCCATTCCAATCAACACATCATAGGATCCTAACGAAAGTACATTTAGCTTTACAGAAGTTTCAAACTGATTTATAAATAAAGTACAATCTTTCAGAAAATTAATTACTTTCATTTTTTCTCCTGTAGCTAATTGAACCAACCATGACTTTGTAAATTTCTCTACTGGTAATTTACTTTTCTCTACTAAGATGGGAGAGACATAACTCAAGCTAGCCCCTGGGTCAATTAAAATAGAGATGGGTTTTTTGTTCAGCATACCTTCCACTTCCACCATGGAAGTTTGATATTCAGCCTGTCTATTTTCCAGTGCTGCATTGATTCTGGGCATCCATCTTACTAAATCACCAACCATCATTTCTTCCTGCACTGTATGAATGTTGTTGATGGTATTCTTTCTGTTAGGACAAACTGATGCATAGTGAGGTCCCTGTAATTCCCAACATTTTATCGGTTCTTTACGTTCGTTATTTTTAACATAATTACTGTGATTATTTGTAAATTCTTTATTTCTGGGCCAGTAGGGTTTTGTTGGGAGTTACTTTTGTTTCCTTGAAAATTTTTATTAGGGACATTACATGAATTATTATTCCCAAAATTCCGACTAGGTGTAAAACCCTTCTTTTTGTGTTCAAAATTATTAGACCTCTTGGCTTTCCAGTTTGGCATGTTTTCTCTTTTTCGATTCTCCTCATAGCAGAAATTTTCTTTTTGCATGGCCTCTTCAAGGGTTTTTGGGTTATCATATTCAATTATGTCCTTAATTTGAAAAGGTAGATAGATCAGAAACCACTACACCTTGGGTTTTTCATCAACAATATAAGGCACATAACATAGTAAACTTAAAAATTTACTATTTAACTCCTTCATATTCATAGTTTCCAACTTCAGACCATAGAATTCTTTAGCTCGCTCTTCGTAATATTGTTCCGACAGAAATTTCTTTTTAAAGTATTTTTTGAAATTCCTCTAGTTTATATTGTTTTCTTTTATGCCCTTTACGCGTTTTATGTCCTGCCACCAGATGTTGGGTTTTCCAATTAAATTATATATTGTCATTCTTTCTTTTAATTGATTTGAGTAATTATATATTTGAAAGTACTTTTTAATTCCGATCACCCATGCTTTAGCTTCCTCTCCTTCCTCTGTTTCTCCATTAAAATTTGGTGGTTTAATCTTTTTAAACTCTCCAGAAATCTCTTCATAAGGCTTATATTTCCTCTTCCTAGAATGATAATTATCTTCACTGCTGTCACTAGAATACTGGTGATTCTTCGTGTGAGTCACCATAAATTTCAGAAGAGGAACTGCTTTCAATTTTAAAGTGTTTTGACCTTTTACTTTTATGTTGGTAGGACGTATTATCAGATTATATCTGTTTATCCTTTCCTTCGTTCTAAAATTTTTCCAGTAATATTTGGTTCAGCTCCTCTTGAGCTCTTAGGATTCTTTCATTCTCTTTTTTAACGGTCTCCATTTCAGTTTTTAATTATTTAATTGTTTGCAGCAATTTTGAATAATTATTAGTTATATCTTCTTTAACATGTTCTTTTCTAGAATTACTTTGTTCATTTAATGGGGACCCTTCTTCTGCATATCCTTCAAGTCCTTCCATACCTGCAATTCTAGTTCAGAAAAAAAAATTCTATACAACAACATTTAAAATTATAAATCAGTATGCATACTTTCTAGCTACTTTTTGTTTACGTGAGTTGAGCCACTTCAGGCCTAGTGTTTGAATGTGTGCTCTGATACCATATGTAACACTCCAAAAATCACAAAAATTTAAAAATTTTCCGTGTGACATTTAATGCTAAGTAATAGCTTAATAATGTTAGTTTTAACAACTAACAATTAGCATTCTTGACTAACTAAAAATAGAGACTGCAGAATTTATTTACTAACTTAAAACACAAAGATCACTAACAGCATTACTTCTGTTGTTGAAATTTTTATGTAGTGAAAGTTAAAGAGTTAGTGACTAAATGAATTCAACTTGATTGTTTTATTTACAGCAAGTGCAATATTATGATAGTTGTTTCTTGTCATAGAGAAGGGGCTTGAGGTTGTCCTGAGGCTTACTTAGCTTTATCAAAGCTAATGTAGAAAATGATGCTTGCACATGTTTTATAGGTAAACTTTCATCTAGGTTACGAGGTAGAATGCTAAAGCTCTGAAGACTATAAAAGTAAGTTAGGAAGAAAAGTCTTACAATACTTTTTTTCTTTATTAATCAAAATTGTAAGATACAACTCGTTCTATAACCATAACTATTTAGGTAGAAAATTTTGATTTTGATTACAAAATTATTTGTTTAACAATACATTATACAACAGAATTGTATTTAATTAGAAACCTTTATTTTAGTTGTTCTATAAAACAAAAAGGCTTGAATACATATGTATTTAGTTTTATAACTATGTAATTTAACCATGTAAACTTTCTAGGTATTACCTAGATACTATAATATCATTACTACAAACATTTACCCATTAGATATTAACTTACAATTGTAAGAACCATCCTTATCATGCATAGAATATAACTTAAACCTAGCTTGAAAACATATTCATATTATAATATCATTTGTGTATCTATTGCATAAGGGATTTGCATTAAAATTTACCAATCCAAGAAGGGTTAAAATAGGTAATAAGATGGCAACTGCAACCATACTCATGTAGAAAAAAAACACCAAGCATAAGAAAGGGCTTGTTTAAAATGTTTAACCTATATCATAAATTAGTTAAAAACCCTAATATACTTCCCCCGTAATGTCCTTCAATGTTAAACCATATAATGACATAAAAGTTAAAATACTAACAATGTAACTATCGTTATTTCATGCTGTGGCAGGGTTAACTATATCAACGCATAAGAGAAAATTGCTTCTAGAGGATTCCACGTGGTGAAATGTCAAAGGAGAAAGAGTTTTAGTGTGAAAACCCTAACTCAAGATATTTAAAGTCTATTCCAAAAAACGCTCAACCTCATTTTACTGTTTTACTTTGGGAGAGTGAGAGTGGGCCGACAGGCTTCGGCCTTCTCAGGGATTCTGCAACGAAGTATTTTATAGTTCGAGGGTTTAGTTTTTCACCATTGTTGAGCTGGTCGTGCTGGTTGCAGTCTTAAGGCTTGGGTTTAACCAATCTCTCAAACTCGACCTCGGTCGTGACATTTGCTAATTTTACATTCTAGGTTCTCATCGTAACTGTGAATTGAAGATTTCCTTGTTCTCGGTGTTCGGGCCGTGGTTCTCTTTCTAGTGTCAAAGCGTTGTCAGGGTGGGATTTCTATTTTCACATCATGGTCATGAGCTCATAAATTACAAGGTAAAATTTTATTTATCTCCTTCAGTATGTTATTTCTTTTGATAATCTGTAAGTGTATCAAACTTAACACTAAAAGCTTGATATTGTGTGTTCAGTTGTGGTTGTAGGTGAAAGCTCTCCCAACACATAGTTGAAGGTGGAAGCATATTACTCAAAAAGCTATAGGGTTTGAACTGCAAGGTGTACACACAATGGCTCGGGTAAGTCTCGGTTTCACACCTTGAGGTTCCCTTCAACAATGATAAGTTTGGCCATGATGGCGAGGGTGTGTGGAATTATTACAGTGTTGATGGAGGGTTTCATGGCCGAGTCTATTGTTTGTTGCTTTGAAACTTTGAAGAAGCTGTATGGATCTAGGAATGTTAAGTTAGGGTGTTAATAAATAATATAGGGTTTGAAATCTCATTTTATTTTAAACTCTAACTTATGAAGTGACATCTACCTTGGCCTTACGCTCAGTTGAGAATAATCATGAATGGATCTGGTTAAGTTTTTAAGCATTAAAATTCCAAACAAAAGAGATGATTGTTAGGCTGTAAAAAATACTTTGTCAAACTATAATGTAATAAGAGGAACTCTCTCGGCCCTTTTCAAGATTTTGAAAATTGTTAATGGTTAAGTTATATTACAACAGAATGGCTCTAAACGTTATGGTAACTAATTATTAAAAGGATAAAGAAAACTTTGTTTTAAAAGACTCTGTCTATAATTGTTTAAATTTTTCTTCGGCCAAGACTGGGTAACTCCAGTTGGCAAATATTTATTTTAATTTTAAATATAAATGTTGTACTAAAACAAAACGATAACCTAGGATTCTGATTTTTAGTAAGAAATGTGGAAATCTAGGTTAACCTCGTTGTTTGTTTTTAAAATATAAAGGTAGAGCCTAAATTTTTTTTTTTGTAAGTAAGAGATTCTATTATAATACAAAAATGATACAAAGCGTGGCTGAACCATAGGTCGATGGAGCTTGACCTACAACCCATAAAGAACCTGACTTAAAATTGTCTGTTACTGCTGACTAGACCATGCCTAAGATCAGACTTGGAGGAGCCTGATCCTGCTTACAACCCCAAAAACTGGTGTCTTCCATCTCTATATCTCAAAGAGACCCATTACTACCGTAATGACAATAAAGAGCCACTACAGCCCGAAAACAAAAAGAGCCATTACGGCCTACAAACATTTTACAGATACCCCATCCTCAGACCTTTAGACCTGTTACAGAATTTTTACATAAACCAAAAGAGCCATTACAGCCAATAGACATACTTGAAAAACATTTAATTTCAAGAAATACCATAAATAGAGAAACCTTCGTATTTCGACATGAGAGCAATTCAACGCAGAAAGAACCTGATTCCAAGATAACTCCCACCGTCTGCGCCCATTAACTTCTGACCTCCCAGGGAGGATGCCTCGCAGAGGCTGGGGAATTTGTCGGTGTGTGCCCCAGGTTCAAAGATTCCTCCTCAGGATTGGCCAACAAGTTTTGAGTAACCTACACAAGCAAGCAGAACCCCGTTGCGCTCTCTTATTGGCCTCTGCGAATAGTGTCCATAGCTTCGTGAATGCCCTAGACCGTCTGAATCCTAGCTTGAATGTCGTGGGCTAATAGAATCAGTTCTGAACAAAATGGGTTTTGGATCAGTGGGCCACCCATTGTCATTTCGAACTCCCTAAGAAGATCGATCTCCATAATTGTGATGAAAGCCTCAACCGCCGTGGGTGTTTCCGCCATGTACTAGTCTCCCCAGTTAAAGGGAGATGCATTTGGCACACCCTTGTCTTGGGGCATAGAATGCTCCTCCGCACCAGTAGACACCTCACTTGGGTTACCTCTTTGATTAGAACCTTTCACTCTGGACCGTTCTCTCCATAGCCTTGGCATGGTGCAGACTCTCAGCCAGCCAGAGGATAACACCAGAAAGGAGTAAAGAAACTTGGATAGGAACAAGGCTTCAGACATATGAGCATAAATAGGGCTTTCCTCTGCCAATGAAAACCTCCTATAGCTGCCATCCTTACCTCTCCCCGGTACTACCATAATACCCTGCCCCTTACCACGCTCAATCCAATCTCTCATCCTTTGCGAGTGATTCGTGATTGTAAGTTTTATAGCAGGCCGGGTGATCCGGCCCTCCAGCACATACATCTTTCTATCATAATCAATGGTAGGTGCAGTACCTTCAATTCTCAACTCCCTCGTTCCCATGGATCCTTCTTTAAGACTGCCTTCATAATGCCTATAAAGCCTCTCTTTCCTTGCATAATGAGGGATTTCAAGCTTAGGATCCATGTGCTCCATACCCAAGCCTCGTGTAGGGCTTAGATAATCGAAGGAGAACCATGTGGTAAGACAGACCTTACCATACCCCAGCTGGTGATCAGAAAATCCCTTGTCCTGCCCTGTATAGTGATTAGACTATAGTGGGCCCACCTTTAAAGTCGACACACTGTCTTCGTGCCACCCCTCAGATTGGAGCCATCTGGCATTCTCATGCGGAATGTGGAGCGCTTTGTCTTGCATCCTCATCCACCAACATGTAGCCATTGCTTCAGATTTGTTGGGTTTTCCCGTGATCCTCTTTTGTCTCTGCATGGAAAGAAAACTCGCTTTCCACTTTTGCATTAGCCATGGCATCCGTCACCCTGTTCCCTTCCCTCTTGACATGCATTAACAAGAGAGCTTCCTCTCCACTGAGGATATGCTTTAGGACCTGTAACATACTCTCCCATCGCCAGTTTTTGGAAACTTGGGACGTAAGGGATCCTGCCTAGAGTTTGTGAGCCATGTTTATAATGATTTGGGAATCTCCTTCCACCATCAGAGGCATTTTTCTAGTTTTCCTTGCCCAGATCAGGCTATTGATCAAACCTTCTAGCTCAACCATATTGTTCGTATTTGACCCTATAGAACCCCAGAACAGACTGAGGATGATTCCTTCCGAGTTACGGATAACACCTCTATAACTAGTTGGGCCTAGATTTCCTTTGGCCGCCCCATCTATGTTGAGTTTAAAGGTTCCTTCTGGAGGGGGATTCTAGGATCGCGGGCTAGAGACTTGCACCAAGCACGAACAAACAATCGAGTTGTCAAGAGGTATTTATGTGAACCCAAAAGCCTGCAATATACTACGTTCATTGCTTTCCACTGCAAATTCCTCCTGTGTCCAAGATTGCAATGTTATAGTTTCTTTCATATGGGTTTCGATGGAGTTCCATATTTTTTTGAGTTTCCTTGCTTTGTTCTTGAATGTCTGTTTATTTCTAGTTTTCCATATTTCCCACATTATGAATCCAAAGAAAAGTTCCCATAGTCGATTCACTATTTTTTTTTGAAGCTGTTGAGGGGCCATTCCGCGATTGTGATATCCGGGGATCCCCTATTTCTGTGATCTCTTCTGAAGATCGATGACCCCTTCTCCCCCACGGAGTTAGCTATCATGTACTCGTCCAATAAATGATTGATAGATTCAATCTTTTCTTCACACATGGGGCATTGGGATGGACCCTGACAACCCCTGACCTGAAGGTTGTCCCATGTTAGAATATGATGCTTTATGACAAGCCAGCAGAAAATAGATATTTTGGGCCACCACCCTCCCTTCCATAATTTAATCCATTTGTCTTCTGGGGCAATGCGTAGGGTTTCCATTAATAGTTCTAGGGAATCTTTTGGATTGAATTTTATAGAGGTTGAATACCCAGATCTTAGCTTGTCAGGGTCCTCTCTCTTGGAGAACCTTTTCTTGGAAAGCTCTACTATAAAATTTTTGATGTCTTCTCCTGGTGCCTTGTCTTGCCACCATCGCTTTCCCTTCCATCTTCTGACCCTCTGGTCTGAATTGTTGTTATCCCAGAACTCCACTACCTTAGCCATGGGATTGTTATGGAGGAAAGAGTGTAAGAGAGGAGTTTCTTCCCCACAGGAAATGGCTAGTTCTTAGTTTAGAGCTTCACTTGAAAATCTTGTCGTTTGGCCGTTACGAACTTCCCAAAAGCTGTGTTTTTGAACCAGACCCTTGTTTTCTTGATTGCTATTCCATATGGTGGATCTTGGAATATATTCACTGAACCTAACTAAGGAGTTATGTGGCTAGTGAGGTGCATATTTCAAATGCCACAATTTGGCCCAGGGCTCGTCGCTATAGTTCACCCATCTCCACCAAATGTTTGCTCATCACTTTGTTATTATCCAACGGGTCTCTGAGGCCCATCCCTCCCATGCCTTTCGGGGTGCATATGGTTTTCCATTCCACTAGAGGCCATTTTATTTTATATTTTGATCCCCCCCAGAGGAAATTCCACTGGATTTTCCTCATTTGTTTAATGATGGATTTTTGGGCAGCCCATACTGAGAAAAGATACATGGGCATGGCCTGCAATACCGATTTCACCAAGATGAGTCTGCTAGGAAAATTAAGAGCTCTGAAGGTCCATAGACTAAGATTTTTGTTAATTTTGTCTAGCATTTCTTTCCATGAGACCTATTTGATAGTTGACTCTACCATTGGAGCTCTGAGATACTTCGAGGGGAAGCTTCCTTCCAAAAATTCCAAGATCCTTAGGATGTTTCGCTTGGTGATCCTGGGGGTGTTGAAGAAATAGGTCTAAGATTTCTCCTTGTTTATTTATAGGCCACTAGCTTCAAGAAATGTATTCAAACAGTCTTCGATTCCCCTAGCTTCTTGAACTGAATATGGTCCTATCAGCATATTGTCATCTACGAACTATTGGTGGGTTTGGGGATCCATTCCATCCGTGAAGGATAAACCATGGATTTTATTCTCGGGTCTCCTGTTCTTGAGAAGTCTTCCAATCCCTTCAACTACAATAATGAAGAGGAATGGAGAAAGAAGATCTCCCTGTCTTATTCCTCTGGTTGCATTGAAAGGCCTCGAGGGAGAACCATTAACCAGAATAGAAAAAAAATTAGAGGAGATCATGCTCATAATCCAGTTAATCCAATCTTCTCAAATCCAAAAGCTTTTAAAATTCCACCCAAAAATTGCAAGTTCAATTTATCATAGGCCTTAGATAGATCGAGTTTCAGAAGCATACCTGGGGTCCTTGTTGCTTTCAGTGAGTGGATGGTTTCATGGACAAGAATTATACCATCCAATATTTTCCTGCCTTCCACAAATCCAACTTGATCCGGAGAAATGATAAGAGGAAGGATGGGTTTTAAACGATTATCTATTAACTTAGAGATGATTTTGTAGATAAAATTGCACAAGGAAATCGGTCTAAGTTTTCCTGGGTCTTCGGTCCCGCTTTCTTTTCGAATGAGAGCCAAGAAATTCAAATTGAGAGATTTGAGAATGCTCCCTGATTTTTGAGAGTCCTCCACTAGGTCCACTATTTCTTCTTTAAACCAATTCCAGCTAGCATGGAAGAAATTGGTGGTGAAACCATCTGGGCCCAGCACTTTGTCTTTGGCCATTTGATTCATCGCAGTTTCTACTTCATCCATCTCGATAGATTTGCAAAGAATTTGATTGTGGTCCTCCGTGATAAGCTTGGGGATGTGACTGAACAATTCTCTTTGAGCTTCTTTCCTTTCCCTATCCAGTTCCTATAGAATATTAGCAAAGTGGGAGTATAAGGTGTTCTCCAGATCTTCATGGGATTCGGCTATACTTATGTCCTCCTTCTTCAGTCTATCCAACCTATTGCCCTGTCTGTGTTGTATGGTTGCTTTATGGAAGAATTTGGTGTTGTGTTCCCCTTCTTGGATCCATTTGATGCGTGACTTTTGTCTCCAGAATATTTCCTCCTGTCTTTCTCTTAAATTAAATTCCTACAAGAAGGTCTTTTCCTGAAGTCTCAACTCCTTAGTGTAACCACTGAGCATAACTTGTGACTAAAGATGTTGTAGCTTGATCTCTAAAGCTTGATTTTCTTGAAAAATATTGCCAAAGGATTCTTTATTCCATTTTTTGATGCAATCTTTGAGGTGTTTGAGCTTCTGTTGGAATTGAAACATGCGTGTTCCCCTAACAGGGGGGGATTTCTCCCACCATTCTTTGAGATTCTCCTGAAAGTCTGGTTGGAGGAGCCAAAATTTTTTGAAACAAAAAGGTCTGTGGGGGTTGACTCTGACATTGTCCCATGCTAAATTGATGGGCCAGTGATCCGACCCTACAGCTGGAAGGACGACCACTCTGAGGGTGCCTCCAACCATCATGACCGATTATGATAGTAGGAATCTTTCTAGTCTACAAGCGATTCCTCTGTCCCCTGATTGTTTATTATTCCAAGTGAAGAGACCATTGGAAGTTCTGACATCAATCAGATCCAGATCAGAGATAGTGTTATTGAAAAGAGTACTTGCAGGGCTTAAGTTGTGAATAACTCCTTTTTTTCCCCTAGATTTCTTATCAAGTTAAAGTCACCTCCAATTATCCAAGCCCTGTTCAGAACTATATTTTTAAGGTTAGAGAGAGACTCAATGAAGATCTGCTTCTGATTTGCTTCATAGACATTGGTGATGATTCCTCTGATTCTGGTTCCGAGAATGTGGAAATCAGCCGAAATAGAGCAGTTGGTGGTAAAGAATCCTGACAAGGTCACTACATGGGGATTCCAAATAATTCCCAGTCCCCCTGCCACACCTCTGGAATCGATGGAAACGTTTCACAACCCTTCCACACTTTTTGGGTTGTTTTCGCTAAGTCTTCTCCCGAGAATTTAGTGTCTTGAAGGAAGACTATCCTTGATTTTCCCTTTTCAATTCTTCTTTTCAAAAGGTGCTTCTTGAGCGCGTTGTTACAACCTCTGATATTCTAGGTTGTAATCTGCATTAAGGGGGATTTAATTGGAGGGGGAAAGGGTTGCATCTATGGTTGGATACTGCCCTGACACAACCAGTTGTTCTCCTATTTCTTTGATTCTCTATACATTGCTAGGTTTTCCTCTTTTATATTTCTTTGAGTTTTTCCCTTTCCCATCTGTGACTTTGAGAGATTCAGTCACGACTCCTAGATTATTCGCGTTCTTATCTTTGATGATCACTTTCTCTAAAAGAGACACTTGCTACGGTGAAATTTTTGCTAGGTCTTTGTCAGAGCAGGCAGCTTCCAGTCTATCTAGATCTAGGTCCCCTATTTCCATGTCCTCAGTAGCACCTTCCCCTGATACTAAGTCTATCTGAGGTTCCTTGGGTCGTTTCAGAGGAGTGTCATCCGGGGTATCTATCGAAGCTGGATTCTTCTCATCTCCTTATATATCGTTATTCTTTTCCCTTCCTTTTTACTCAAAATTTTATCTATCATGGCTTCTGATGGTGCTTTGACATTTTTGTTGCCTGGTCACCTTGAAGTTTAGCGAAGCGATTCTGAGTCTGCACCCTTTTGTGAGCTTCCGGGCCTGATATCTTTTTGGCTTGCCTTTTCTTGTTTTGAATATTGGTGAATCCTTCCGCATCCTGAAGTTCTTGATCTTGCTTCCCTCCTTATCTCTTATTTTGGGGATAGTCTCTGAACAAATGCCTATGTTCATGACATTTCCTACACCTGAATGGGATCTGCTCATAGTCAATGGCTTGAAACCAATCCTCATCTTCCCATGTTAACTCTATTCCATCTGGTAGGTCTCTTGAAATGTCTAGGTAGATGCATATCCTGGCATACGAAATGTATTTCCTCTATTTTGTTTGTTTAAAGACTTTGATAAATGTCCCCAAAGAGTTTCCTATGTCTATTAAGATTTCTTCCTTCCAATATTTCTACGAAAGGGAATACATTCTGATCCATACTGGTGCGATTGTCAGATTTTCTTTATTCGGGTCGAATCTCTCTTTCCAGGGTCTCAAGAAGAGACCGGCCGAGTTGAAGAAGTAGGGACCATTCTCAAAGATTTTGGTTTTCTCCTCTTCGTTGAAGAAAATGATGGTGAAGAAACCTTTAGCCCCCAACTGTAGATCATAGTGCCCTTGGGGTTTCCACTTAGAATTTATCCATCCTACCAGCATCTTTTCTGTGGGCCAAATCCCCACGAATTTTCCTATGAGGGCCCTTTCCTTCATGTATTGAATTTCCTCCTTGACTCTGTCTAATGTGATTTGAAGTATTGGGATCATCTTGGACTTCAGGACACATTGTTCTATCCTTCTTGCATCCTGGTTAGTTGCCTCCTCTTTTCTTGTTCCATTGCAGTCTTCCCCATCCTTGGCAGTTTCCTGATCATTGAGAACCACTTTTCCTTTGTCCTTTTCTGATTCCTCTATGGTTATCTCTACCTCCACAGCTTAAGGCCTTCCTTGGTCCCTCTCCCCCCGAGGAGGAGCAGGAACCATCTCAAGACTTGCTGATGCACCTCCACCGACCTTCTGAGCTACCAAAAAACCCCTTCAACCATTCACCGTACACTTGCAAAGCTCTTCCCCCAAGGTAGATCTTAACTTGATTTCTAATAGCTTATGGACATAAATGAAAAAAATAATGCTAACAGTTTTAGGGTTTTGACAAATAAAATAGATGTATCTTATAATACTTCTTTATTTACTATTTCACTACTTTAGAATTTATAATATTTAATATTACTAGTATTCTTTTCTATTATAATTAACTTGAATCTTTTGTTAGTCATATTTGTTTTACTATAGTATTTACAATTTACTTTCTGTAAAGCATCAATTTTACTTTACTAGGCTTTCTTAAGTGTTCTACAGTAGTTTATATATATAAATCTATATGTTTAAGTTCTGAAGAGGGAAATTATTTTGTATTAGTTTATGCACAGTTTTCAAAGCTAGGTAATGAAAGACTACTTATAAAAATCCTGTGTAATAATTTTAGAGTAAATTCTATATAAAAGAGAAGGATTCGAAAATAAAATAATTTGTATCGTTCTTGGTTTAAACAGTCACTAAAATACTTTCTGATAAAAACAAATTCAAACTCATCTTGTCCTTATATAATCATTCTTCTAATTCAACCTTTTGTACTAGAGTATTTCATCAATCGATGAGTGGAAAAATACAACAAGGAATTTCATCCATTAATCAAATAATTCTAACACTATATTCTTTTATTTAGATAAAATTTAACAAGTAAATTTTGTTAAAATAAAAACCAAACTTAAACAGTTCTAAATGTAGAAACAATTTATCCAAGTAATAACATTACATCTTATCATAGCTACTTTCATTTCAATACTTTTACTTTCATAAGGTGAATAAAATAGCACATTTGGAACCTGATAACTTGTAGAGGTGACAAACAGCCTAAGAAGCCCGCTCCACCAAACCAATTCCGGAAGATAGCTCAGCTGCTTGTCTTAGGACCCTTGAGCCTGTCCATTGGTCCACCTGGTTGAAAGCACTGGGTGAAAGGATAAAATTTAAAACCCCTGCAACTCCATAGAAGTACTTAACAATAATACTCCTGCCTTCTGCAGTAAGAAATCAAACAACAAGCCGCACTAATTCTGAAAACAACCTTCACACTCAAACCACTACTACCTTTCCTCTCATCGAATCTCTTGTGCACCTTTTTCACTTCAGAAAATTCACAAGTAATTATTGACCAACCTACTGCTGAATTCGATGGGTAATTATAAGCATGCCTAGGTATTTTGGTCAGTTTTTTACTTTATGAGCCACCTGCACTTGTTCCACTTTCTTGGGGAACATGACCACAAAATCAGGGAAGTTTCCCCCTGCAATAGCTAGAAGTGGTTGAGGATGCTTCCTGTTGATGTATTTGTAACTTTGAAATGTATTCATCTGTATTTCTTATGTATTGTAACCTGATGTTTATTCCAGGATGTATTTGTAATGTACTTGAGTCATCTCATACCCCGATGTTTATTCTGGGAAGTTTCTATAATATAAACAAGTCATGTCAAGTCATTGTGGGTAACCCTCCTATTGGTCAAGGGTTAAAGTCCCCATAGTTATGGGGCACTAGAGTTATTATACTATCCTAGAGAAGTAAACCTTAGGTGATTCATTGTAAGTCAAGGCAATAGTCCCCACCATTGTGTTACCCTCCTGTTGGTCAGAGGAGGCAAAGTCCCCACAAGTTGTGGGGCACTAGGGTTATTAGACACTCCTATAGATGTCATATCTAGTAAGTAATTGGCCAACATGTTGGAGTGGGTTTCAAGTGAATGAAAGAATATAAATAGAGAGTGAGCCTATTTATTTATCACACACACACTCACTCATTGGGGCACATGAGTGAGAGGGGAAGTTGTTGGGACAAGAGAGAGATTGCTGCTGTCGGGAGATCATCTTTATGTTTTCAGGTTTTACTTTTGGTGTTGATTCTATCTCTGAGGAAGTTGCATGGTTTTCTATTTTATGGTTTCCCTGAGGAAAATTATTTGTGTCTCTTGTTTCTTGTGTTGTGCTTGTGTTTTATTGTTGTGCATGTTATTCTCTCAGTTAAAGATCCTAATATTGTAATGGTAGCTTGAATGATAAAAATCTAACATGGTATCAGAGCTAACCTGAGAAGAAGACATTGTGCAGCTATAGAAGCTAGGGATTCTTACTTTTTGGGTCTCTCTCCACAATCCATCAGCAAACTTATGCTAGGATGAATCTCCATTGAAGGGCACATCTTTCTGTCGAAGCGGAATTCGATTCCGAGCATTTTCAGTTTTGCTGCGGAAAATTAGGGCTTCTTGCAGAAGAGGAATTTTTTGAGTGATCCGGAATAGGATTTATCTGCTCATCAAAATTAAAGTTTAGATACCTGGATCAATATTTTTGTTTGGGTGAAACTCCGGGAAAGTCAAACCCTAGTTTGACCCCGACCTAGAAAAACCCTAAATACTAAAACTACTAAGTTTTGGTACATTCACTATATCCCGAAATTGACAAAGTCTCAAGAGATGAAAATTACATATGAAAAATATAAAATCCTGATGTACACTGATTCCAAACTTTAGACTCAGAAGATGAACCAGTGACACGTGGCAGTCCATACAACTTCACTGTTCTGAACTGTCCTGTAACAGGTCACCTTGGGAAAATGAGCATAAGTCCCAATTGGTGAAACCAATTCTGATGAAACCTGTGGTGTTGGATCAGGTACATGTGAGGCTACCTCAGGGAAAAGGGTCAGACACATAGGAGTATCAATTTTAGACATACCATAGAAACATTAACAGTCATTTCTGCAGAAGAAATTGAAAAACTAGGGCTTCCTGTTCCGGGAGCTTCCCTCCACTGTGTTTCAAAAACGGAGTAAATTGGATAGCTTAACTTGAAGAGATCTATATTTCTATCCAATAAGATCTGAAATATTCCAAGTTCTAAAAATTAGGGTTTCTCTGACAAACCCTAGATCATCCAGCTCCAGAACCATGACGGACACCTCAAATCGGTAAGATCTAATCTGTTGCTATTTGCATTTGAGGTTCTCATTTCAAAGTGATCTATCACATCAGCTTGGTGAAGTTGACAACTTCCAAGAATGGAAGTATTTGATTTCTTTCAAGAAAATGAATTGGACACCTACATAAGAATAGAGGTTCCTTTTCGAGAGGGAGATGAGTCTAGAATCCTTACACAAGAAGAAATTGGTCAAGGTCAAGAAGATCATTGTTGATTCAATAACGGATCAACTTGTACCACAAGTGTCTTCCTTAAAGACACCAAAGATGTTTGACTCCTTGACCAATCTATTTGAAGGGAAGAACATAAATCAGAATATGACCTTCAGAAACAAGTTGAAGAATGTGAAGATCTAGAATGCAGAGACCATACAGTCATAGTTTACAAGGGTCTCTCAAATCAAAGAACAAATTGAAGCGGTAAAAGAAGAAGTGAAGAATGCAGAAGTGGTGATAGCCACCTTGAATGGCCTCCTAGGATCATGGGATTCATTCATTCGAGGAATGTGTGCCAGAAGGAAGTGATTACTTTCAGTAGACTCTGGGAAGAAGAAGAATCTCAACTCATAAAAAAAGAAGAGAAGATTGGAGCAATTGAAGATCAAGCTCTCACCATCCAAAGAAGATACCTCAAGCGATGAGGAATATGAAGATCTCAACTCTTGAAGAACCTCTTATCCACCTTAGCATTTGGATAAGAAATTATTCTATTATGAATGAAGAAGACGATGAAGCTGAAGGCTCAAGAAGGATTCTACCCACGAAACAAATAAAGATAAGTATTCAATTGTCATTTCATGATATTTTTTTGTTATGCATTTGTTTATATTCAGTTGATGTATTATGCATGATAGAATGTTTGCATTAATAACAATATACTACTAATATGCATGTGATGGGTAAGTAGCTCATGGTGCTATACAACTCTCCATTGATGCTTATCTAGAATGAAACCTCTTTGCTGACATATTGGATTAGTGCACAATCTCAATGTTGTCCTGGTAAACATGGAAGGCATCTAGAAAAGTTTCTGTGAGATATGGATGAATATTGTATTGGCTAAAGTAGTTGCATCATCATATATTTATGCATAAGAATTTTCAAGTATGAATATTCCTTATGAAATGTTTCTAAACATACGAATGCATTTGACTTGTAGGAAATATCGCATACATAACCGCCTACAAGCAAAGAAGGATGAGACTTGTTCAGAAGAACAAGTGACGATAGTTCAAGATGAAGAATAATATGACGAATGTAGCAACATCATTGATGCAGAACCTTCCAACTATGAAGAAGTTCAAGAAGAATGATGTCTAGGATGTAGTATCAATACGTGAAGGGAAGTTCATAGTTCCATCATGCAGTAGATGGAAACATCATGGGACACAAGACAAGATTCGTAGCACAATACTTGTCATAGACATTTGCAGCCAGTGGGAGTTGAAACACATACATGATGAGCCTGATGAAGATCTTAACCTTTTCTACAAGGTTGAAGATGAAAGTCTATACACTAAATGGATACATAGAATATTAGTAGCATAGGAAGCTACTTGTCACTCTGGTATAGAATGTTTCAATACATAGAGTACGGAAGACAGAGGGAGTATGATACTCCGCTTCAGAGGGAGTGACTATAGAATATCTTGAGTTTCAACATGGTACGATAGGATGGAAAAATTACTGATGACTCTAGGATTTACTGAGAGTAAAGTAGATTCCAACCTTTGCTTCAAGGTTGAAGGTGGAAGACCAGTAATGCTCCTATTATGTGTCGATGCAATATTTTCTAGGCATGGAGGTGTAGACAAGGGAAGTATACAGTAGAGATCCTGAAGATGTTTAGGATGCTGGACTGCATGACCACACCTATGGCATCGAACCTAAAGCTATTAAGCGATGCTTCATCAAAGTCGGTTGATGCTACAATGTATCATCAGATGATTGGGTCCTTGATGTACCTGACGAACATGAGACCAGACATTTTCTTTGTTGTGAACAACTTGAGCCAGTTCTTGACAGATCTGAGAAATGTTCACTTGATTGCTGCAAAGCATATTTTGAGGTACCTGAGGGGTACAATTGATTGTGGGCTCAAGTATGATGTGAATCAGAAGATTAACCTGGACGGTTATGTTGATTCAAATTGGGCAGGCAGTGCCATCGATAGGAAGAGAACTTTAGGGTGTTGCTTCAGTATGGGATCAAGTGTGATCTCTTGGTTTAGCAGGAAGCAATCCTGTGTGGCATTAAGTACAGCTGAAGTAGAGTATGTCGTAGCTTGTTTATCTAGTTGTGAGGCAGTATGGTTGAGGAAGCTATTGTTTGATTTATTTGACCTCCAGTTGGATGCCACTTGTATACATTGTGACAACTAGAGTTGTGTGAAGTTTTCAGAGAATCCAGTGTTCCATGACAAGTCGAAGCATATCGAAATCAAGTATCACTATATTAGGGATATGGTGTAGAGGGGAGCATTGAATCTCCAGTATGTTGCGACGGACGATCAGATAGATGATGTTTTGGCAAATCCATTCACCAGAGTGAAGTTTGAGTACTTCGGGGAGAAGCTTGGTGTTCTCCAGATCACGGTCCCTTCCAAGGGGAAGTAATGAGTCCGAAAGCCATTCTGATGAGAAGTTCAAATATAAGGGCTGAGCCATTATGTGATGATTAAAGGATTAGGTTCCTTCCATGTCAGATATGAGTGACGAATGCCATTCTTGGAACAGAGGTACCTAGTCAGTTACCAGGAACACTTAGTCTCGGACTGAGAGTGTCATTTTGACGAGCAGGTGAGATATAAGGGTTGAGCCATTCTGTCATGGTTAACATATTAGGTTCCTCCCATGTCAGATGTGAGTGCTGTCCATTCTGGAAAGTAGGTCAGATGTAAGGGAAACTGCCACTCTCCGAGAGAGTGGAGGCACCTGGTCAGTTACCAGGTAGCTCGGTACAGGACTGGGGGCCATTCTGATGAGAGTGTAGGATTTGGTTCCTACGAGATCAGATGTGAGTGCAGGCCATTCTGACGAGTAGGTCAGATGTAAGGGAAATTTCCATTCTCCGTGAGAATGGAGGCACCTAGTCAGTTACTAGGTAGCACAGTCTGGGACTGGGGGCCATTCTGATGAGGGTGTAGGATTTGGTTCCTATGAGATCAGATGTGAGTGCATGTCTTTCTGACGAGTAGGTTAGATGTAAGTGCTAAGCCTTTTCACATATGATAGTAGTTGTGTCCTATCATGCTGGTGAATGTGAGTGCTGGGCCTTTCTGATGTGATTATAGGATTGATCCTATATGATCGGATGTGAGTGTTGGGCATGCCTTTCTGATGAGTAGGTTAGATGTAAGTGCTGGGCATGCCTTTCTGATGAGTAGGTTAGATGTAAGTGCTGGACAGGCCATTCTAACAAGTAGGTCAGATATAAGCGTGAAGAAGACCTACATGATGGCTAGGCCTACAACCAGCATGAAATAAGGCTGACTCTATAGAACTTCCTGTCATGAGAAGAATCAAGAGATAGCACCCATGATGATGATCCAACAGATATGTTCCAGACCATAGATGATCCAGATCCAGTGATGATCTAGATCCAGTGATGGTGATCCATATCGAGTGATGATCTAGATCCAGTGATGATGATCTAGATCCAGTGATGATGATCCAGATCCGATGATGAAGAC
Source organism: Pseudotsuga menziesii (assembly GCA_001517045.1). Classification (NCBI taxonomy): domain Eukaryota; kingdom Viridiplantae; phylum Streptophyta; class Pinopsida; order Pinales; family Pinaceae; genus Pseudotsuga; species Pseudotsuga menziesii. The sequence continues at coordinate 36,282 of LPNX010091462.1, forward strand.
GATTTGAAGATGAATATGAATTGAAGATGGAGATGACTTGATGGTGAAGATGACGAGGAATCAATGATGATCCAGATGATATAGAGAAGAAGACTTGTACTGATAAATTGTGTCAGGAGAATACCTTCCTAGTTAAGAGGGAGTGTTGATGTATTTGTAACTTTGGAATGTATTCATCCGTATTTCTTATGTATTGTAACCTGATGTTTTTTCTGGGATGTATTTTTAACGTACTTGAGTCATGTCATACCCCAATTTTTATTCCAAGAAGTTTATATAATATAAACAAGTCATGTCAAGTCATTATGGGTAACCCTCCTATTGGTCAAGGGTTAAAGTCCCCACAGTTATGGGGCACTAGGGTTATTAGACTATCCTAGAGAATTTGACCCTAGGTGAGTCATTAGAAGTCGGGGAAATAGTCCCCACTATTGTGTTACCCTCCTGTTGGTCATAGGAGGAAAAGTCCCCACAAGTTGTGGGGCACTAGGGTTATTAGACACTCGTAGAGATGTCGGCTCTAGTAAGTAATTGTTAAGTGAGGCTAACATGTTGCAGTGGGTTTCAAGTGAACGAAAGAATATAAATAGAGAGTGAGCCTCTCTATTTATCACACACACACTAACTCATTGGGGTGCATGAGTGAGAGGAGAAGTTGCTGGGAGAAGAGAGAGACTGCTGCTGTTGGGAGATAATCTTTATGTTTTCGGGTTTTACTTTTGGTGCTGATTCTATCTCTGAGGAAGTTGCGGTGTTTTCTCCTTTATGGTTTCCCCGAGGAAAATTCTTTGTGTCTCTTGTCTCTTGTGTTGTGCTTATGTTTTATTGTTGTGCATGTTATTCTCTCAGTTAAATATCCTAAGATCATAATGGTAGCTTGAATAATAAAATTCTAACACTTCCATGTGTCAGTTTTCTCTCACCCTAGTCTATTCCACCTAGTGGGCCAATGGACACTCATTCAACAGCTTGCTTAGATTGTTTGTCTCATCTTTTATTTATTAACTAATAAACTATTCAGCATAATTAATTACAATCATCCTTGACCCCACTTGGTCAATAGTCACAAAACTTTACATAAAAATAAAATATAATGTCTTCTTAAACATAAAATGTTATTTCAATTTGGGGTACGTGACATTATCCATTGAAAAGTGGGATAAAAGCAATATAAAGATAGAATATGTAGGAAGGCACATCAACTAATTGTGGAAGCCGATAAAGGTGGAAGGATGTAACCAGAAACAGGATAAATGCTCTTCTAGGGTATATATAGCAAGTGTTGACCAAGTGGTGCAAGTTGATTCCAACTATCTAGGCTAGTAGGTAGGAAATTAATCAATAATGATTAAATATTGTTATCATAATCATTAAGTGGGTTTATAATATCCCAACACACCCCTTTAAGTATGAATTTATGATGATATGTGTGAAATAATCAGATGCATATATGTGCATATAGGTTCATATAGGGCCCACCAACAAGGCTACGGTCACCCTTTATAATTATTCATGTCTAGAAAACATAAGGAAAGAGGAAAAACCTCATGGGAAAAATCCTCCCTCGAGAAAGGACAAGGAACCAAATTTGAAACATGTATTCAATTATGTGTTTATATTCACTTTAATGGGTTGAATGAACTGCTTCTAGTGAATTAACCACTTATACTATGAAACGAGAACTTTATACTAAGAACGAGAACTCTAGCCATAAAGATGATGATTTTTTAATAAAAAACACCAAAAACACCCCCAAATAGAAAAGTGTTGATACCAGTATAGATGTTCTTTTTGGGTAAAAAATAGAGACATGGCCTAAACATCCCATACTGTTGTTTACAAAAACTTTAAAATCAACCCCTAAATTGAAAAAAAAAATCTTCAAGAGATCAATTACAACTTTTTAAAACTTGCATAGTAAACAAAAATATATATTTCCTAAATAATTTCACCACTCTAACAATAGAAAATCAAAGAAAATATGATGCAGTTCATAATGAAATCATATATTAGACCATAAAATAACAAATGATTCATATAATTTTAGCCCAAAGGATTTTAAAAATTAAATAAAAAGAAAAGGAAATCTAAAAAGTTAAAACAAATTTTGATTACACAAGATTAAAGATAAAAAATTAAAAAAAATTAAAAACTATTTTTGAAAATAAGTAAAAAGCAAAAGAGATTATGTAAAAAACTAACGTTTTTAAAATTTACAATAAAACAAAATTAAAATAAAAAATAAAAATAAAATGCACACCTTATATAGTGCGGGGTAGGTGGGGGAGGTGGTGGTGGATTGTTGGTGGAGTCGATGAGGGATGGTGTAGGTGGTGTGTAAAAGGGGGTGGAGTGATGGTGGAGGTGGTGCGTAAAAGGGGGAATTTCACCACCTCTCCCTACCCCTTTTACACTCTATCTTGGTTAATGTTTGCATTTTTTATTTTTATTTTTTTTGTTGTTTTTTTTATTTTGTTATTTGTTATTTTTGTTGTTTTGGTTATTTTTTTTGCTTTTATTTGTTTATTTTATTTTAGTTTTATTTTATTTTATTTTATTTGTTTTTTTAGTTTATGTTAGTTTAGTTTATTTTATTTTAGTTTAGTTTAATTGGTTTTTTTTGTACTTTATTTGTTTCTTGTTTAGTTTAATTTTGTTCTTTAATACATTGAAGTTTTTAAAATCATTTTTATATTTTTGTTTCTAATTTTTGTTTTAAACATTATTTTTTTTACATTTTTTTTTGTGTGTTTTGATTTTCAATATTTTTGTTATAGGAAAATGTAGCTCCACCAATGATTCATTTTCAGTGATATTGAAAATATACATCTTGCAACTTGAATAAAACATGAGACTTATGAATATGCTTTAATAAATGAAAATTGTTAAGGAAAATATAGACATCTGTTGACTTCTAATGTCGTGGTTAAAAAATTAACATATAAAGAAAGGGATTTAAAAGGAGTGATTGTAAAGATATATCAAAATCCATAAGCGTTGATTAATTATCTCATAGAAACATTTTCAAGATAAGTAGATTAGTTCTTAGTTTTGTTCTTGGGTTCAGGTAAAATTTCTAATATTACATATGAAAACATATTTCAAATTTTATTGTTTTTTAATTCTTCATTATTTTTTTTAAGTATGTTTCTTTACTCTATTTGACTAAACTATTTTTGTTTTTGTTTTTAGTGATTAGGTACAACAATAGCATGCTCCTTACAAAAAGGGAGAAATTGCATATCCATTGATAATGATCCACTACAATGCAATTACATCAAGCAAAGAATTAATGCTATTCAAGTTATTCAATATGAATTACAAGAAGTCAGTTTGAAGAAATGAGAGTTTAGTGAAACATTTGTGGTGAAGATGTCAAAAGAGTCTCAGCCCCCATTAGGAGAGATGTCTAGAAAGGACCACTTAGGGCATCTTGCAAACATAGAAGACCTAATGGAAGAGGACATTGATGCCCCTAAAGAAATCCAAGCTCCATAAAATTCCAATTTCGATGAAGAATTTGGTCTACATGATATGGTTGATTAGTTTCATATCTTGAAGAAAATGTTAAATTTGACAACTTTTTGATAAGATATATTAGTAATGTCTTGACTTTAGTACTTTATTTTTGATATAAAATGTCTATATATAATGTTTTTAATATGTCATTTACAGATATATGGTAGAGTTTTTCCTGAATTTATGTCAATCGTCACTTTTTGGAAAATAATATGAAATAGTATCATTTTTATACAAAAAATATCTCGAAATCTGTTGAAAATGGTTTTAAATGTATTTATTTTATGGGATTGTTTACAATTTTGTCAATAAAAATGTCTTATTTTGTCCATAAAAAATTCTTACTTAAAAAATTTTTGCAGAATGCATATGTTTTTCATTATAAATTGCGTCTAAATGTATGTTATTTTGTTAAATTTCTAAAAACACACACTTGGAAATATAAATTAAAAATATTTTACGACAAAGATGATTCAAGGGTCCAAAAAAATTCCTCAAAATGAAAATGTATGATACTGGTGTAAACCCTTTTTGAAAAGGAGGTAAAAATAGCTACTAAAATTAAGAGAGAAAAAAACGAGAATTGTGTCAAGTTCTCATTTGGTAGTATAAGTGGTTACAATGCTTAATGTTCTTGGTCATACCTTTTAGAATTCACTATAATCCTCTCACCATCAATTTCAAGTGTCTTACTATCAACAATATTAAATCTCCCTTTGTATACCCCATGAGTTTAATCAGAATTAAACATGTAAGACCAGTATCCATATCCCCAAAAGTGAATTCAATAAATAATCAAATTTTAGTAGATAGCAATGCACCAGTAATACCTTCAAACAAAATTCAAAATGGTAAAATGCAAAAAAAACAAATTCCTTCGAGATAAAAATTCAAGCATACACTGAAATTGACCTAAGGCACATGATTGGAGACTTAATATGGTTATACATGTAAAATAAAACTAATGTAGTTTCCTCAAGCACACCATTAAAATCCCATAAATTAAGTAACTTTTAAGGATACGTATTGTCATGTGTCTAATTCAAAAGAAATGACCATTTTCCAAATTAACAAAAACATAACAATAAACAAATTCAACTCTAGTGAAAAGCAGTTACCTTGAAGCCTTCGAATTTCAAATTTGATCACTGAATCGCCCCTCAAATTTGCTCATTAAGTACATGTCAATTTTTATATCTACCCAACTGAAGTGCAAGAAAATGAGAAGAAGGGGCTGGGGGATTCTTTACAGGTACAGAAATGTTTTTCTAGTGCATGCATCTTTATTTTCTGAAACATAGAGTGGTCTAGAGTTCGAATCCCTTCGGCGTTCAGTATCACACAAAATATTTTCACATGAAAATCCAAACCCCTCACACAATGTCTTCTACGGTGGCCTTTACGACGAAAACCTATGTAAAAAACAACACACCCTCCAGACCCCATCTGTTCGTCATACCGCCAAAAAATGCACTGCAATGATTACAACAAGAAATGCAAACCGTGAAGTAGTCGGAGAGGAAGAGCCAACCCAATCTCAAACCGAGGATTACACTTATGGGAAGGATCTGAGACACACAATCCGTGGAGAAACTGTGTTGGAACCGATATTCAATAGCATAATTTATCCCAATCCAGTGGAAATGACCCTCAAGTCCCGTCATTCTAAAACCCCTGAAAATCGTCAAAGCCCTAAAAGCCCCAGTGCAAACAGGTCCAAGTGGCAGTTTATGGACGGAGTTTTTACCAAGGCTCTTATAATGTTTATTTTGGTAGTTGGTTTGTTGAGTATTTTCCAGCATTGTGGTTTGTACACAAATTTGGGTTCAAATTCCAAGGTTGCGGTGCCCCTAGAGGTGCTTTCCTCTGAAAGCCACATATTGGAGCTTAAGGATTTTTTGAAGAAGACAACCAAAATGATGCAGGACCAGTTGGAGTTGGTTAACAACAAGATCGCGAAGGAGGTGGAGGGTCTCAGAAGGAATTGGAAGAGAGGATAGGAGATAAGGCAACTACTTTTTTGCAGATCTTCGCAGTTTGCAAGCGAAGACTAAGGAGATTGAGGAATCGCTCATGAAATGGGTAGATTCAGGGTATCTTTCAAGGAAGGAGGTGTTGGCACTTGTGACTTCTGTGGTAAACATGCGTGCTGCAGAAGGAGATGGGAAAGTGTTGAGTTTGGATGATGTCCAGGGCATTGTGAAGAATATTTTCGAGGTAGAGATAGATAAGCATTATGCAGATGGATTAGGTAGATTTGATTATGCACTTGGGATGGGAGGGGGTAGAGTTGTTGGAAACTCTAAAGGGTTTTTTGTTGGTAGTGGATGGAGCTAGGGTAGAGGAGCTTTAGATATGTTGACGTTGAATTTTGATGGTCTTCATCATGATGAAAATAAAATGCTAAATCCTAGCTTTGGGGAGCCTGGTCAGTGTCTACCTTTGCGGGGGAGATCTGTGTTTGTTGATGTTGCTCCAAGGACTTCAATTTTACCAGAAGTTGTTACCTTAGAACATGTTTCCAAGGTATGCTCTTCCTACGCTCTATTTTTATGTATATTACATTTGGTTTGTGCTCTTTATTTTTCCAACCGACAGCTTTTAACTTACTGTGGTGTTAGTAGTTCAATATTTGTGGATGTACATATATAAATTATAATCCTTTTTCTCAAATTAAAATATAATGTTTTAGAAACATAATACAGTTTTGTTTCAAGTAGAGTACATGAACTAAAATTATTCCCCATATATCAGCTAGCATGATAGATTGACTAAGACCTTGCTTTACATTTCAATGCATGTTATTCAATTTTAAGTTTATTGAAGATTTTGTTTGATCAATTGTTTCCTTTGTATTGTATTTTTGGGGAATGCTCATCATTTTGCACCTCTATGAATTCTTGATTGAATTAAAAATTTCAGTGATTTGATTCTACTCATTTGTGCACAAGATTACATGGCAGAGGGTGGTATGAGAAGCTATTTAACCATGATAGTTTTTTTTTTCTTTATACTTTCGGGATGGTCAAGTTGCAATGCTAATAAATATACTTTGTGGTATTTCCACAATGGTTGCAATGGAATAGTGATTGACAACTTATTTCTCTGATATTCTAGAAGTACCATTTACTACTTTTGCAGCTTGAATCATATTTTGGTGATCCTTCTCTCTGGAATTGAAGCTTGTGAATTTTCTCATATAATATTGAACAAGAGTGTGTCCCCTCACATTTTTGAGTTATATGTATAAGAATTCTATTGTTTTTGTGAGTTTTCAGTGACCAAACCCATAGCCCAGTGCCAAATGGCTCCCTAGCAACAACAAAATGGTGGTCTATTGCTAGGAAATGGTCATTGTGATTTTTTCCTTTATTTAGGTTTAATAGAATGGAGGATGGTTGGTGGTACCATGTTGAAAAGCATGGAAAACTAGTAATTAGTTATTTCTTCTTTTTTACAAAAAATTATCCTCAGGAAAGGGTGCCACAGGTGGGTACTTTTTGTGCATCTCTTGAAGGCAGTGAGAATTTATGCGTACTAAAATTTCAGGGACATGAATTTTGTCTACTTTGGTACAACCAGTGGCATAACCTTAAGTACCAGAGGACATTGGCTTTCTTGGGGCTTTCTTTCTTTCTTTCTTTAGAACCTAGTATTTACACTTGCGGTAATGACCTCCTCTCTGGACATTCTTTTAAGTATGCTTTCAACATGAAATGGATAGAAAGGGGAAGTAATTAACCAAATTTACCAAAGTTAAACTTAATTTGGGCAATGAATGTGTTGTTAAACCTTCACTTGGTGCCAAGGTGATGACACCATTAAGAGAATGTATACACTTTGCAATGCTTCAAAATTTTAGCATGATCAGAAATAATGCCTTTGTGAGCATATATCCAACGTCACTATCTTTATCTAGAGATTCATAAAGAATAATATTGACAATTCCATCATATTCTTCCTATTTTTATGTGTATCGTTGTGTTATATGTGTCCCATAGTGTACTGTTGCTCTATTTTCATAAAATATTCAATATAAAAATTCAAGCTTCTGCATCTGTTAACAAACAATTTTTTTAGCATAGAACATGGTATGGCTTTAGGCAATAGCCTAGATTATACATGGCTTTAGGGTAATACTAAATAGCCTAGCAAGATTTCTATCACATATTTAACTAACAATTTAGTTGATACTGTGTAACCCGACATGGACTAATGTTGTTTTACAATATGGAGCCATGAATTTTAATATGGCTAGAAAACAGGTCTAAAACATTTTTAGTGTCCTGTTAAAAGAGGTCATCACATCAGATAAGTGGGGTTTAAGAGAACAAACAAGGACAATGTCACAAATGCTTTAACTTCCAAAAAAAATGCTGAAGCCATTTCAAATATTAACATATCATAGTATACAAAATGAGTAGAGCATTGTTAACCAACAAAGAGATCCCATACTATAAAAATCAGTTTCAACAAATTCGAAAATATGTATGGAAGGTATACCGTATGAGATCGATCATATATTTCAATCACTGACATCTCATAACGATGAACGCTCAAATTGAAGTAATGGTAGACAACCCATTTTTCATTAAGTACCTTTAGATATATATGAGGAGGGTTAAATTTTCCTGCATTGTTAATATTTCATTAATTCTTTAGGTATCTTTATCATTCTGAAAATATTTCCCAAACAACTCAGAATAAGACACTAAATATTACTTACTGCATCGACATGCCCTTGCATTCCTTGGTGAGTAACTTGGTATAGTATTCATCTAGTGACCGTGTCAATGAGATATGCCACCAACCAATCCTCATTTGGCACAGTGGTTCCTATTGGACCAGCATCTCTTGGCACAACAATCACAACAAATAGTATGTTCTTTCTGACATATTTGTAAAGTACTTCCGGATCTTTTATAACCTTTGTTTGTGTGTGAACCACCTATAACAAAAATTACTGTTAGATGAACCATGTATTTTGGGGCTTAGAAAGATGAAACACATGCAACCAGTTTTGGGTCCTTAAAATTAGAAAATGATGCACAAATTGATGTTGGTGTTGTCTCAAATTTTGGAAATCCAATTTCAGCGCAATCTCCTATGTGAGAAGCCTTAAACAGTATTGTCTATATGATCATGTCTGAAACATTTGTAGGAAAATTGTTTCTCTCTCTTGTTCACGAAGGTTTTAAATTGCAGCCATATTACGTTCTTTCTGACATATTTGTAATGTACTTCCTAATATGTTAGAACCTTTGTTTGTGTGTGAACCACCAATAACAAAAATGACTATTAGATGAACCATGTATTTTGGGGTTTAGAAAGATGAAACACATGCAACCAGGGAAATGAAGACATTGTCAAAATGATTTTTGGTAATCACTAAAGCATGAAAAGAAAAATGACCTCATCTGAAATTTTTCTGGCAATGGTGACAATTTTCTCCAATTCAAAAGGAAATGATACAAACCATAGTTCTCTAGTTTTAAAGAAATAATCCTTAAACGCCATATATGACATGTCCTGATCAATGATACAATAACCTTGGATTGGTCCTTTTTTCTATATCAACAAAATATAAGTAGATATTTGACATCTGTTTAAGAATAATAGATAGTGCTTCATCAGTTCTAGGAAAGAAGTGTGCCCTTGCATTGTTATCAACAAAAAGATGTAGTTGTTTCTTCATTGAATCTGCCATTGGAAAAGGAATCACTTGAGATATGGAATTGGAAATCCTATATAAATTGAGTTCTTTTCCACTGTGAGAATCTAAAAATGAGAGAATTCCTATATCATTAGGTCCTAGACCACATTTCCCCATTATCAGACAACTAGAATCTCATAAAAAGCATGTGGGTGAGGGACCCGCTAAGGAAAGACCTTCAACACAGAAGGATTTTGACATTATTTTGATTTCTAGAAAGCAAGAAGCAACTGTGACCATAGAATACGACCATCTCTAGAGTGAAGAGCCAAAAGTTTTCCTTCCTTTGTTAACACTATCAACAATTTTCGAAATCCATTATGATCCCCAGTCATTCTTGTTTTCTCTGCATTATTCAACCTCCTTGTTTGTATAATTTCTATCTCTTTAGCACTAGCTAGAATCAAGGTTTCCTTCAATTTAAGCAAATGACCCTTTCATAAAGAGAAACAAATAGCTAATTAGTAAATTTGTAAGCATGAGGTAAATAAAGAAGTAAGAATCAAAGAAAGGAAAGCAGTAATTTCATCCTAAATACCTTCAGCCATTCAAATAAGTTGTGCTCCACTTCAGCAACTGAGATACCATCCATCTCTAAAGGTAATTCTACAGTAGTTTCATCTATAATTTCAGCAAGACCATCCTCTCTACTCCAAACAATATCTCCTTGTTGCAATATTGCAAGAGAATGGTCTTCCGCAATTACCAACGCCCTAAAACCATGAGACATATCTATACACAAATAGTTATTTATAACAACCTTTTGTAAGATACCCCTTTGAGGATCTAGCTCAACAACCTAAAAATTTCATTCTTTTGACCATTATCCAGAACAACGGTAAGAGAAACCTTGTTCTTTTCTAGGTGTTGCAACAGCACAAATGATTGTTGCTCTGGTGATAAGAGTAGGCCACTACTAATAATAACCAGTTCACTTACTTTCTCAAGTAAATGAAGCTCACTACAAGTATTTCCAACTTTTATCAGTAATATATGTGAATCAACTTTTAATGCAAAATCACCTACAAACTTTAATGGAAGGAGTTGTGCCTCAAGTAAAAAATATTCAAAGAGACTAGAAAGCATTGTCTGATATAGTGACAACTCTCCCTTTGCAATGTCACTTATAATAATAGTTGGTTTTGTCGAATCCAAAGAAACCAATGTATCCTTTCTCACAATTAGTTTGTTTAGTGATAGGCCTCCAGCATAGGTTTCCACTTCATGTTTCACTATTTTCCCATTCCCAAGGTATCCTACTGTACCAATGAAAATGCAGAATGACCCTTGCATTTTAAAAGGGTAATAGGGAATTTGGGTGTCCATGTATGATTTTCCCTGGTATTGATAAGCATTCTACAGTCACGATTAAGTGCTTTTTTGGTTGGATTTAGATTACCATTTGCAGTGTCAAAAATATCAACTTCTCATCCAATTATTTTATGGTAGCATGTCTATGCATTGTTTATGGGGGTTCATTTAGTGTTTTTATTGATTAGTTCTGCTTTGAATTTCCCCACTAGTTGGTCAGCTTCTTATTTGCCTTTTCGTGAAGATTTATATTTATATGTTTTTGGAAAAGGAAAAGAACTTGTTCAATAATTTCCAGTTAACAATTTTTCCAATGTAAGTAATATTAATATCTTATTGCAGTTATATGCTTGTTGCAATAACATATTTGGAGAAATTCATTAGGGTTTTAGAAAGTTTTGTTGTTAGTGACTCTTTGATTCTTTTCAAAATATGGCATTTAGAACGAAATTGGTTGTGAATACGTGTTAAAATAATCCCTTTTCTGCTACAAGAATATGCCTGTCCAAAATCCTTAGGGTTTTTAACATTTTTGTTGCTAGAAGTCCTCTGAAAGCTTCAAAAACATGGTTGTTGAAACACTAAGTTTGCTAATTAATCACTAATAATTTTTTCAGGACTCTATTGTTCTCTAGCCTTTGGATGTCGATATTTTCTTTTTCCATTGTTTTTATTTTTATTTTTATTTGTACGTCTTCCATTTTTTTAAAGGGTGCTTTGCTGCGAGAATTTAGTCCTTTACAAATTTAGATTGACAGTTTCATTGTTAAAAAATTGCACTTGTTCTTTGATTGTTTATTTTGTCACTAGCATACCTCCAAATATGGATAGTCCTAATGAATTATAGGGACAACCAGAACTCTGTTGCAATAATGTGTAACAAAAATGATTAGGCTTTAGGGGACTTTGCTCCCTAGCAGTTCTTTGGTGCTTAGGAAAAAGTATTGCATTCAGAACAATAGTTTTCTTGGATAAGTTCAGAGACTGTAACCACCAGTTGGAATTTTGATCTCCATGTTGGATTTTTCTGTTGTATTAATAAGTGCTCTGCACTAAGATTCTAATGTTTCCTTTTGCGAATTTTGATTACTGCCTTTGCTGTTAAAAATATGTACTTGTGCTTTAATGACTTACTTTCCTAGGAGTTCCTGTTTTTTCTCAGAATCTTTGATTATATGCCTTAAGTGTTTTTCATCAAATACTTCTTTAGGTTCCTGGATGTTTTCTCCGATTTATTTGTTCTCTTAATCAATTTCTTCCATTACTTATTTTGACTTTATGCTCGGAATCTCGGATTATACTATCTCTAGTGCATCCATTAGATAATTTTGCTTTGAGGTTGCCCAATACTTGCTCTGATGGCCTTGTTTTGTTAGTCTATGGTTCAGTGTTCTTCTCTTGTAAAATTTAGTTTTATATTTTCTTGTAAAAAATGGAGCTTTCTTTCAATAGATTTGAGATAGTGTTTGTACAACTATAGCTAGTATTGATAGCTAAGGGTGAGTAGATACTTGCTACAATAGTGTCTCTTGTTAAAATTATTAGGGTTTAAAAAACCTTTTCTACTGGAAGCTCTCTCTTTCCTTAAAAAAAATGTCATTTGAAAAAATATTTGTTGCTAGTGTTGATAACTTAGGGTGAGGAGATACCTGCTACAATAGTGTCTCTTGCTAAAATTGTTAGGGTTTTAGAAACATTTGTTGCTAAAAGCTCTTAGTTTCCTACAAAAAGTATCATTTGAAAAGATATCTGTTCAATGAGAACAAAATAAAGTGTTCTTATTTATCATAAGTAAGTGGGAAATTGATTTTGTGGGTATATACCTCTGGCAAGAGGATGGATACCCAAGTAGTGGGAAACAGGTTGGAGATACGAATGGATGTAAAGGGAAATATATGGCCCCAACCAGTAGCGAATGTGGAATAAGAGATAGATTTTTAAGGGAAAATGAAAGTAGACCTTTGGAATCATTCCCATCACCAGCGAAACCTAGTGGTGGAGAGATGAACAAATGTCCAGAACATCGCAACTGAGCAGAAAGAAAAATATAGACAGATTGAAAAGACAAAGGGAAAGTTTCTAAAACAAGTGTACATAAATTTCTTTCCATTGAACTTTCTGAGTTGAGCATAAGAAATAATATATAGAAGTTTTATTTCAAGAATGCAGGTTTTTCACCAAATGTTTCATACACAGAAAAATTATTTTTTCAAAAGTTTCATGTTTTTTTGTTTTTCTTTAATATTTTGACCTAGAAAAAACGTAAGTTATAAAATACGCATCTTTCCTAGTTGTCAATCATTCATTCAAAATTTTGGTGAAATCATAAAAGTTAATACATATTTTTAAAATTTGAGAATATGTTGAGATAGAAACCATTAAGTGCTGAGGACAGTAAAACAAACATGTTTATCCCAATGAAAAAAGGGAGGGTGTGAACAATGCTGGAAAAAATTGGGTGTGATTTTTTATTGAGTGGTTGAATATCCATTACTGGGAAAATAAAATAGGGATGAACTTGGCATGGATCCCAGTAATTCATAAATTTGGTAATTCCAATGATTCATGAGTTTGGGAATTTGAGAGATCCAGGAACTCAGTTTGAATTCGGGGCTTTATGGATTCAACATCATGGAGTACCTACAAGATTTTGTAATTGTGGAGCTGAGAAGCTACTTCAGAAAAAATAAAAAATTAAAAAATTAAAAATTCTCTTGTTTTTGTTGTCACTCAACTTACTATTGTAGCGTTAATATGGTTTGTTGGAAGCAATGTTTTCAGGATTGGAATGGTCATTGAATTGATAGAGTCCAACTAATTTTTCAATTGTATTATAAATTTATTTCTTGATGGAATGGTTTTAGTAAGGTTACATTAGATTCCTTCATGCTTGGATCTTGTCTCTCTTGAGACTGGAAATATATTGGTATTTGCTAAACAATAAGAAAATGTTATTGTGTATTGGAGTGGCAATTCCTATGTAATTCTGGACATAGAATCTTACCCATGGTCATCTATCTCTATAGTCCTATCATAAAACCTTTTGAGTATTTAATTATTCCCTCTATGTTTGCATCCATTCTAGCACATCTATTAGAAGCATTTATTTAAAGTATTGTATCCCAATTCCAGGATAATCAATATGATAAAGAGAAGCAGTTGGCTTTTACCCATGGATAGTAACAACGTAAGTTCATACATTTGGAGTTGTTCTTGTCAGTTAGAATCTACATCCATCACTTCATAAACTGGAGACCTCAATAAAACATCATCCAACTAATCAACAGGAATGCCAGGGGTGCATTTTTTACTAGGGAAGTTGTCTCAAGCTTGGAAAGAGTACCCATACTCTGAGATGCATCCATATGGAAAGCATTGGATTAAATGCATTGCAGCATTTTAAATACAAGGAGTAGCGAACCTTGTGAAATCAGGAAGTTCTGGTTAAAGCTAGAAAGGATAGCAGCCTTTCACATTATTTTGTATATAATTATGTCTAAAACATTTGCAGGAAAATGGTTTCTCTATTTTGTTCATGAAGGTTTTAAATTGTAGTTTTGTCGGAAAATCAATGTAGGCTAATGTACTATGGAAAATCAATGTATGACTAGGTTAAGCTTAGAGCTCACATTCTTCGTCCCCCACTTGTGACTTGACTAGACACAACTTAGTGGATCTCATGTTTCTTCCCAATGCTCCTAGTGGATAGGGAAACTAAAAGGCTAGTAGATAGCAACACCATTCCATTTCCCATATTAGTTATACCTCGGGAGACAATGCAACCTTTATAGCTAGGTCCATTTGGGGTTGTTGCAGGTGGGCTTGGGATAGCTAGGTCCATGTCCATGTGATTTTTTGTTGGGATAGCTTATGCATGATTACAAACCTTCAAGTATGTTTCACCCATAATATCTATGAGTTATTTGAGAGCCTTTTGTAGATACTATAGGTCTTTACCAACTTTATCTACCGAAGTCATCAATCCAGGGTTAGCATTCCAAAACATTTTACTTGTTCCGCATAGTGAGCCTCTTAGTTACCAAACATAGGTTGCATTCATGTTCCTAAGCACACGTTGGAGTCCATTCAACTCAGTTTAAATTACTTATGCATGACCTCCACCTTGGGTTTCTATCAAAGAAGCCAATAAATTTTCCACTTTCACTTGGAAATAATTTGGCAGTCTTGTTTCCACTATCAAGGATTTGGATTAACGCCATTGCTTGCTGCCTTTAGGGGTGCCATTTATCTTATATGAGAAACATTTTTGGGAATAGTAGCTACTATTTTTGGAGGTGGGTGAGTAAATATGGTTGTTCTCACTTTAAAATGTTATAGCCACGCTTGGATTCACGCTCAAGTGAGTGACTGAGCCACTGTCACTAAATGCACTTCCTTGTAATTATTGAGTGTGATGACCTTCATGTCTCTAACTAACCAGCCAGATACTTTGCTTGATATGAAATGAATTTACCAAAGATATCTCCAATATTTTGTAGGTGAATAGAGTAGAGTACTATGCTCTGTCATGATTGTAGTTTGTTAAGTATATTTGAATCTATTCCTTCTCCCAGTGTTTCAAATCATGCCTAGTTTTCCAAAGATAAAGATAAAAAGGCATCCTCATCCTATACTCTATGGCCCTATGAATATGATTATATGCAATGCTATTGGGGATCATGTAGATCTCCCAAAGCAAGCACTGCAACATCACCCTAGGAAGCGAATAAACATTATGAATTTGCATCACAATATATCCTAACCATTTTTCCTTGTGGATACTCATTAGCTTGATAGAAGAAGAAACTTTTCTCATCCCAGAGTAGATAGGATCCATGTGAAGCACCAACTATTGGGTTGATCATCCTCTTTTCATTCTCCTTATTGCTCCACTTATACATGGATCTAAGAAGATCATGCTTATCTACTATATACTTGGCATGCACACTAAGATAATTGTTATTGATAGGTCTCATATAGTGTTACACTTATGGTTTCTAGGGAATAATGAGTTTTGCAATCCCATTAAGCCAATTTCTTGAGTTTTGTTCAAAATTCCTATAAAAGGTTTACGGAATTCATAACCTACTTGATCATATATTGTGAACTTATACAATCTATCATCTTTTTTCGACCATTAGATACTCAAAGTTGTGTATTGATCATTTTTACCATTATAGAGGACTATGTAAGTTAGGTTCCCAAATTCTTAAAGGGTGCTAGCTCAATGTAAGAGTGCCTTCCTTACAAGCAGGAGGTTGGTGGTTCAATTCCTCTGTTCCCTAATGATATTATCATATCCGTTAAAAACAACTAAATTAGTAACCAAAACAGAAGAGATAACTAACCAAACAATGAGAGATAAGTGACCAAACAAAATGACAAATTCATATATAAAATTACTAAAAATGACTCAATTAGTGACCAAAAAATGAGAGATGTGAAGCTAGGCATTAAAAAGGATGCAACATGTGGTGCTAATGATGAATACAAACATGGCGTTGATATGGTAGCAAAATAAGATGCAAAACTAGGCATTAAAAATGATGCAACACGTGGTGCTAATAATGAATCCAAACATGGCATTGATATGGTAGCAAAATAAGACGTTACTTTGGATGCAAAACATGCCACTACATAGGAAGAAACATATGGTGCAACAATAGAAAAAATATTTGGCGCCATTTTGGTAGCAAAACACGATGCAAAAAAGGAAGCAAAAATTGGTGCAAATTTAGAAGTGAAAATTGGCACATATTTGGAAGTAAAACATGGTGCAAAATGGGATGCTAAAGTCGTAGCAACATGGATGCAATATTGGATGCTAACATAGTGCTATTAAGGATGAAAATATGGTGCTAACGGGGATGTCATTTAAGAATGAAAAGAGGACACTCGCTAGGAAGAAAAATAGGATGTTATTTAGAAAGGAAACCTCAACGTTGTTTAGGAAGCAAAGTTGGATGCTATTCTGGAAGCAAAAAAATAGACGCTATTTTGGACGTCATAAAGGATGCTATCTAGGAAGCAAAAAAAGACGTTTTTTTTAGAAGCTTCAATTTTTTTCCATGATGCATCCCATTTAGCGTCTAGTTTGACCACTAAATGTAAAAAACAATTACACTAAAAAAGGATGCTAAATGGGACGCTAATTCCAGGATTTGTTGTACTGGTAAGATATGTGGTACTAACCATATTGTAATCCTTTGTTATAAAATAAAGGAAAGGTTAATGATTTTAAGAAGGGTTTTTTTTGGCATATGATATGGTTATATTATGGAATCTCTTACACCATGGTTTACGATGTAAGCGTTCTTGGCATAAAATACAAGGTTTTTTATGATACACTTGCACCATGGTTCAAACGACATATTAAATGGTTTGATTGTTTTGTAGTTTTAAATACATGGTTTGAACTTGGGCCTCCTAAGAGATGTACTACAAAAATATAAGATATATTAAAATATTATGAGTTAGGGGTTTTATGAGGTAGGTATATATGACAACTCACCTCCTACACTACTTTTTATGCACAATATAAATAACCATGGTTGAGTTACTTTTTTAAATTGACTATAAATAAAATTAATAAAATAACTCTACAATGATGTGACTAAGATTCATTGTAAATTCCCAAAAAAATTATTGTCCTTTAGCATTTATTTGTCTTGAACTTGTAAATGAAATTAAATAAAAAAAATTATTTCTAGGAGTTTTTTTTTAATTTATGTTGACTTTTTATATTTAGTACATTCCTCATCAATTTAATTTTAATGTGAATTAATTAATATTTATTTACATGTAAAATTTTAACAATATTATTATAATATTTATTGCATTATTAAAATAAATTAATATTAAAAATCATAATTTTTTTTTATACATTCATTTTATTATAAATGAATGTTATAGTTAAATCTCTTATAGAAAATAATAGAAGACTTAATTTATTCTTAAATAAATTATTAAAAAAATATTTATACATTATGAAAATATGTCATAGTAGTATATACGATTTTAATGTATATTGTTTTTAGTAATAAAAAAATTATGTATATTTTTTTTTTTGAAAAAAAAAGTTGAGTAAATAATATATCCTATTAACTGAATAAGTCAACACTTGTGTATAAATTCTTTTAATTTATTAGTTGATTTTAATGTATATTAATTTTTAGCAATAAAAAAATTGTGAATAAATAATATATCATATTAACTTAATAAGTGAATGGTGGTGCATAAATTCTTTAATTTTATTAGTTGAAGCATAAATTATTCTAATATTTTCTTATAGATGAAAATAAACTATTAAAAAAATATTTATACATTTTGAAAATATTTTTATAATATAAATACTTATCTAAGAAAATTATTTCCACTTCTTGCAACTAAAAAAAATAAAAATACAAAATATATATCTAGAAAATCAATGTTACTAATTTGTTAAAAAAATGCGTCATAATACAATTTTACACATTGTGTTATAATTTCAAATTAAATATAAATAGCTTAATTAATTTTATTAATTTTTTAATGATTAAAAGTTTAAAATATTTTTATTATTAAAACTAACATGATAACATTTATTATAATTATTATCATAATGACATTATTGTTAATTAATATTTAATAGGTTATAACAACATAATTTGCATATTATTATATAAAATTAACTATTAAAAAATTATATTAATTTTTTGTCAAAAGAAAATTTATAATAAAGTTATAATCAAATAAACATTTATCATATCAACATGTTGTTTTATACATTCAAACATGATATAAATGAATGCGTATGATTATATATATATAACTCATCCATAATTAACATCTTTCATACTAATATTATTCAAGAATTTAATTTATTTTAAAAGTACAAGATTATATATATATATTAGTTTGACATTATGATATTAAATAACATTGAGTGAATATATAATTTAAAATTAAAAAACATGAAAATGACAATATATTATTTTATAAAAAAAATATGAAAATACATTTTTAGGAATTATGAGTACTTTACTTGAAAATAACAATAATATTATTTTATGAGAAAGTGTGAAATGACTTTTATTGTAAGTACTTTACTTGATGACTTAAAAGTACTTGTACCACTAGCTTGGTTAACTATGGGTTTTCATCCACCATAGAAAATGTGACAAATAAGCATTCTTAACTCATGCAATGCCAACTCAACCATGGGGGATGATGTCATATACTAGAATGTA
Organism: Pseudotsuga menziesii; assembly: GCA_001517045.1. NCBI lineage: Eukaryota > Viridiplantae > Streptophyta > Pinopsida > Pinales > Pinaceae > Pseudotsuga > Pseudotsuga menziesii. The sequence continues at coordinate 55,053 of LPNX010091462.1, forward strand.
ATTGGTTGATTTTTATAGTACATTTTGGTCCTTTTGAGGCCCATTTTTTACCTCAAATTCTCTCTAATGATTCATGCAATGAATTTGAGCCATGATTTCTCTAGCCACGAGTTAAAGGTTGTAATAACCCAAAAATTCATAAAAAATTTAAAATTTTCAAGTGACATAAAATGTGTAAAGTCGCAGCTAACTAGCTGCTAATGGTTAGTGGAAAAAATGAAACAGTTTATTAAAGAGCATGAGATCACTTCTTCATAAGAACCTGTAAACTAAAAGGTGTAATCTTATAAACTTATGTTAGTGCTATTAATGACTTTAACAGCTCCAATTCTATCAAAGATAGAAAAGGACTTGCATTTTGTTGCTGCTAGATGTACTGATGTTTATCTTTTTGACAAGTAGGTAAGAAATATTGTTGGTGATTGGGGCTTACTTAGCATTCATCTAACTCAATTGGATGGCTGGTTCCTTACAGGTTTAGCAGGTAAACATAAGATCTAGTAGGGTGTTATTTAAAATCACATCGAGAAGCTACTTCCCTAGCGTGATTAAGATGCTAGTCTTAGCAAATGTTTTAATATGCTGCTTGTCTTCAAGGAGGTAATGTGGGTCTCAATTTCTTTTATTATCAAAACTCTGTAATGATGTTTACACAAGCTACAAAAGCATGGGTTAAAAAAATTGCATGATCAATTAATGATCCTAATCAATTGGATATTTATAATTTAATTTTCTAAAGAAAAAAATGTATTTTTGTTTACAGTAATGGTAATTGAGAGTTTACGTAGAGAGAAAATAGTTCAAATCTTGGGGCTTAACTCACCCCATACTATTTGAAGCCTCTCATATTTTTCTTCATCACGAGACTCTATCTTGTAATTTCCTTCTCTCAAATGCATGACCAAGTTGTTGGAATATATTAAACCCACTCATAACTTAGGATAAAATAATTAATCATTATTTGATTAATTATTCACCCACTAGCTTAATTAGTTGGCAACCACTTGCACCTTAAAGTCAATGCATGCCATCTATATCCTAGGAATTATTTATTTCTGATTCTGGGTTCATCTAGAATTAGTATACAGGACCTTATAGCAGATTCTATTTTTTTTTGTTTTTTCTGCTTTTTCTGCTTTTCTATAAAAGCTAGTCAACTAGGAAACTGGGAGCTTTTGTTTCCAACCCATCCTCCATTAGTTTCTCTCCATTTTCTAGGATTAGCATGTTATTTTCATCTCCTTGACAACTCACTCATGCTTTTGCCAACTCGTGAGGTCCTTGATAGATTTAGCAAGTGCTTTATCCACCTGTGGGGGTTTGTTATATTTTGGTAAGTCAGCCTTTTTGAGCTTTATGAGTTGTTTCCATACAATTCGAATTTCCCATGAGGGAAGCACTATTTATGTACACTATTATTCATAATTATTCAATGGAAGCATACACACCAATATTCATCTCTTCATTCATGTGATTCAGTCTCTTTTCTTCTCTCTATTTTCCTGTGTATGCTTGTGAGAATTCTTAGTAGCAAGATCTATTTCCTGTGCTTGTTCTTAGCATCATTGCACATAGCATTGATCTATTATTTCTCCATGGTATCAGAGCTACAAGGTTGATCAAGTTCTACAAAGTTGAGGAGCGCTTCCAGTCTCCTATCTCTCTTTGAAGAAGAGCTTGTCTAGCTTACAAGATTTTCTCCTAGTTTGTTTTGCAGGTTGCAAAGAGTATCTCTTAGAGCATATCAACAACTTCATAATGGATTCAAAATTTCCTCTACTATCTCCTTTCAACTATGCTGATTGGAAGCCAAAGATGAGTGCATACTTGAAGAGGCAATTTCTCTTTGATGTCTCCATTGGTGCATTGAGTGAACCTGAGTCTTATGAAAAGAAGATTGGTTGGCTAAATAATTGTGATAGAGCTTATGTAATTATGTGTTTGGGAATGTCTCCAAATATATATCATCTCATATATTCTGCTGAATTTCCATATGAGCTTTGGAAAATTTTGGACAAAGCTTTTGGTTTGCAGGAAATCGAAGATGAATCATGGAAAGAACCTAGCATCTCCTCTTGTTCTCTCTCTCAAGATTTCTTGGCCTCTACATTCTCTGATGAAGTTGATTATGATGAAGAAGTTTCTCATACATTTCATGTTGCTGCTGCCCTCTTTCATTCGAATGCTTCCTCCTTCAATGAAGAAGCAAATATTGAAGAGCCATCTTTTTCTGTGTCTCTCGAAGGTGATTTTTATTCTTGTGATACTATTGATGAAAAATAAGTAACATATGGAGCTGCTGCTGATATTGATTATGATCCTATAACCCATTCATTGTTCTATAAATCTCCTATCTTAGATTCTGAGATCTATGTGCCATATTCTTCACACCTCTTGCATGCCTCTCTCATTGATGGTGCGCAACCCAGTGACTTCCACGATGTTTGCTTAGCCACATCAAGCCTTATTTGTGTCATACCACTTACCTTACTTGATCTCATGAGCTTCAGCATATCCTTCTTTGATCTTGGCATCAATACTTAGAGCCTTCTTGAAGATTGTGAACATCTCATTCTGCCCATCCATCATTCAGATTTTTACACTTATCAGTTTTTCCCAGTTGCTCATAATTTTCCTAGTCTAGCCCTATATCCTCATGGAGCCATTGAATACTTTGTCCTTTCTATTCCATATGTTAATATTTCTGATATACTAGAGTTTTATCAGCCTCATATCAGATCTATACAGGTGCTACATCATATTGGAAGATTGACATGTGATTCACATCACAATTTTGCAGCTATTCAGGGAATTGGGTGTGAAATAAATTGCCTTATTTTTTGTACTCTTTGGAAAGGAGTATGCACAGATCTCTTTTCCATTTCAGATTATGTTTGCAGATTAGAGTTTGATAGCAGCAAGAAGCATTCAGATAATGCTCCTACTTCATCAGATGATGAGATACAAGGAGTCTCTCCTCTTCCTTCTTGTAGGTTCTACACTCCAGCGCATAATCATGGAGTTCATGATTTCTTTAGCAAGTCTTTCATCCAGAAGCAGTTCAGTCAGCTCATTAAAGTGAAGATGAAGATATGTTGAAGACATATTTCAAATTTTGTGCCTTGTCCTATCTTGAGGGAGGATTTTCCCCATGTGGTTTTGCCTCTTTCCTCACTTTTCTGGACATAATAATTGTTAAAGGGTGACCATAGCCTTGTTGCTGGGACCTATATGCATCCATATTTTTTGTCATACCATCATAAAGTCAGACTTATAGGGGGGTGTTGGAATATATTAAACCCACTCATAACTTAGGATAAAATAATTAATCATTATTTAATTAATTATTCACCCACTAGCTTAATTAGTTGGCAACCACTTGCACCTTAAATTCAATGCATGGCATCTATATCCTAGGAATGTTTTATTTCTGATTCTGGGTTCATCTAGAATTATTATATAGGACCTTATAGCAGATTCTGCTTTTTTTTGCTTTTTCTGTTTTTTCTGTTTTTTCTGCTTTTCTATAAAAGCTAGTCAACTAGGAAACAGGGAGCTTTTGTTTCCAACCCATCCTCCATTAGTTTTTCTCCATTTTCTAGGATTAGCATTTTATTTCCATCTGCTTGACAACTCACTCATGCTTTTTTCAACTCGTGAGGTCCTTGATAGATTTAGCAAGTGCTTTATCCACCTATGGGGGTTTGCTATATTTTGGTAAGTCATCCTTTTTGAGCTTTATGAGTTGTTTCCATACAATTCGAATTTCCCATGAGGGAAGCACTATTTATGTACACTATTATTCATAATTATTCAATGGAAGGATACACACCAATATTCATCTTTTCATTCATGTGATTCAGTCTCTTTTCTTCTCTCTATTTTCCTGTGTATGCTTGTGAGAATTCTTAGTAGCAAGATCTATTTCCTGTGCTTATTCTTAGCATCATTGCACATAGCATTGATCTATTATTTCTACACAAGTTACTTATACTTTTATTTATAAACTCATTATTAAGTTGTTTAGAATTCTATTGGAAACTCTTATATCGTTTTTGGTCTTCAGCTCACCAAAGACTCCTCCAATACTAACTCCAAGGCCGAGTTCCAAGAATTCATAGATATATCTACTTATTACTATGGTTATAAGTAAAAACATGTTCTCACAAATTTCCACTAAACCTAGTTAACACACGTAACTATCCAACTTGATTTATTATCCAAGAAAACTCTAGAATAAACAAATTGTTCATATTATATTCTATAGTTGATCCTCTAAGTAATTATAGTCCATGATTATACTAAATTATTGGCAATCATATAGTATGCATAGTTTAACATGATTATATATTTGATTAAGAAATCATTGTATAGCAGAAAGGGACCGTCCTCCACTATAGACTTACACCCTCAATTCACAAAATATTTCGCTGGACATGTGGAAATGATTTCAACCATGGGATGGTTGACTTAAAATACAAAAACCCTATCTAGTTCATTTCACTCTGCGAGGGTTTCCTATCTGTGTGTTCAAGTTGTGGGCTCATGGATTTCGATACCATGCATATACCTCCATGTTTGCATGTTGCTTCCAGCACAATACGCCATGAGTTGAGCTGGTGCAATGAGGTCGTAAGTGGTTCTTTAGTGCTTAAGCACTCTGTGTGTAAAGGGATTATAGGACTGTTTCTTTTTTTCTTTAGCTTCATTGGAGGTTAAAGAAGAGATCAGTGGACCGAGCCTTCTTTTCTTTTATAAAAATATCCTTTGTTCTGGCCAGAGGATATCTCAGCTCCTTCGAAAAGGTGACTTTGAGTTTAGTTGAATTGGCACACAAATCTTGGTCTAGGTGGTTACTCTTCTGTAAACTATTGAGATGCTCTGGTAGTTGCATCCTTCACATTTCCAAAACGATAATCTTGGTAGGTAAAAACTGATCATAAGTTCATCTTCATGGAATTTTTTAAAGTTTTTCAAATACCTTTTAACTGCTATTAATATTAATGTATGTGTTTACTGTGCAGGTTCTTCCCGTGGGGAAAGGGGTTTAGTGGTAGCTCAAACTCTCCCCCTTTCACGGCAACGCTACCCTGATAAGCCTCAGTTGCAAATGAGGTTTTCTTCCTGCATAATGTTGTGGTTGTTGGAAGTTTGGTTCCTATGGTTGAGAAAGGCATGGCCTCAGTTAACTGTTAGCTTAGAGTATCAAACCTTGCTTGTTTTTCTTTAATAGTTCGAAACCCTTAGAGGGTACTTTGTGCAGTGATGATAAAGGCTCTAGTAGCCATGATTGAAATTGGTTTTTCTGTTTCTGTCTTACAACCAAAACAATGTAACTCCTTTTACTTTAAAAAGAAAAAGATAGAGCTCAGCTCTTAAACCCTTTGACGCTGTTGACTTCTATCTAGCTAAATTTTATAGTTTTTATAATGGATTCTAACAGGTAAGAAAAGACTGTGAATCAATCAGGATTTGTAAATGAATTAAGGGTTTTACCTGTCAATAAAGAATGGTTATTGTTCGATTTATATATTTTGCATAGTTCAGATTTGTTAACAGGCCTAAGCCTCGACCTTTAGTTCTAAAGGCTATGAGCCATTTCTTCTTAATTGTTTTTGTTTTTAACAAATTGTTTATGTAATATTTTAATTATTATCAGGTATTTATAAATATTTCCAATGCAATGTTTTATGGAAAATTTTACTGTGTTTAAGAGTAATATTTTACTCTGTTTTGGCTCAAAAAGGGTTAATTATTAAGTGTACCCTACAGTTCGGGAAAGAATAAATTTTACAGGGAAAAATTCTGAGCTCTGTTTTATTATTTTCTTTTAAAATATTTTTCAGCTGTTTGATTTTTATAAAGGAAGTTTTAGGGTAAATACTGCAAGATTGAGAATAGGATTAAGTTTATCATTCAATAACCTAGGTGGTTCTATTTAGGTTACAGTAGAACCTTATGTCTTAAATCAGAGACACAAATTGTCTGGAATCAAATGTTATAAGATTGTTTTGAAATTTATCTTAACCTAAACCCTAGATGATAGTCTATTTACTATACCTATGCTTATTTAATAAACTGTAAGTTTTGTGTTTTGTAAAGAATACTAGTATTAAAATAGTTCTATAAGTAATATAATTACTAAATGTTTTTTTTACATTCCTATGCTCATTTTTTATCTGAAGTAAATACATTTAATACATATAGTATTTACTAATTCTTTGTAGAATAAATCATAAGCAAACTAGAGAAGTATTTAGCTATATTTTTCATTCATAGTAAAAAGAATCATCATATCTACCTAAACACCTAGCTATACTAGAGTACTACCTGAGCTAGGTGTGGAAAAATACAGTATGGAATTCTAATTCTATTTATTTCTCATTTTGCATATTTACTACTATTTCTAACATAATATGCAAATTACTAAGTCCAACATTACACAGTTACTCCTTTCTTCATAAACCCTAATTAAATACTAACATGCCTGTATTTAAAAACTAGTAAACATTTTACTGAAGACAGGAAATAAATATAATAACATGAAGACAAATAGAACCTGTCAATGATAAGGTGACAACAGCTTATGGAGGCTATTCCTCCCAACCAACTCCTGGAGAAAGCTCAGACAATGCTTCCTCAGGACCCTCGAGCCTATTCCTGGTCTTTCTGGTAGAGTACTGGGTGGAGGATATGACCTTAAGACCTTCTGTCACCTGACAGGTCCAATTATCTTAGTAATTCAAATCTACTCACAGCAGTATGAACTTCAAACTAATAGCTGCAATAAGTTCAGTCTAAACAGTTAACCCCTCAAACTCACTTCAGTAATCCCCTCCATCGAATTTCTCATGAGTAAATTCATTAACCCTGAATGATCACCTCTCAGAATGAGCAGCCTCAGCTGTCTTCAATGGGAAATTTTATAGAGATTCCTAGGTCTTCTTGGTCAGTTTTCATTGAATGAGCCACCTAATCCAATTCCACTTTCTTGGGGAATCGTGACCACAAATATGGGGAAGTTGCCACCTGCAATAGTTGGAAGTAGTTTTAGGATGCTGCGACTTGTCAGTGTACTCTCCACCCAGTATCCTCCACCAATTGCCCAGTAAACACTCTTTTAACAGCTTCTCTAAGCTGTTGTCTTATCATTTATTTATTTATAAATAAAATATTCTGAAGTACATTAATTATTCTTGACCCCACTTGGTCATCAATTACAAACTTAGCATAAAATATAACACAATGTTCCTCAAATAACATTAAATTATTTTTTTGCAAATTGGGTCATGTGACATACACACCGGCTTAAATTATAACATCTTCCTCAATGTTATTTATTCCTCGTCCTCAGATTTCCCCTGAAATAGAATTGGATATGCATCCCGCATATGAATTTCCAATTCCCAGGTGGCTTCCTCTGGACTAAGGTTCTTCCATTACACCTTCACCTGACCAATGGTGCGGTTTCAAATTGAGATCTCCCTCCACTCGAGGATACAATCCGGTTCCACCAAAAAATCTCCTTCGGGTTCCACCTGCACATCATTCCAATTATTAACATGAGTAGTATCATGTACATATTTTTTTAATACAGAAATGTGAAAAACATTGTGAACTCTTAAATTCGGTGGTAGAGCTAACTCATATGCTACTTGTCCGAGCCTGGGCAGTATTTCAAAAGGACCACAATACCAAGGTGCTATCTTGGCATAGCTACCCAGCCTCGGAGAACTCTTTTTGGGTCTCACCTTAATGAAAACATGTTCGCCTACCTGGAACTCCTTTGGAGTTCCTTTAAGGTCTGCTTACATTTTTTGTCGATCTTGCACAATTTTCAAATTACCTTGTACCTGTTTTACAATTAATTCCATTTCTTTCAATAATTCTGGTCCTAATACTAACCTGTCCACTAGATTAATCCAAGATATGGGAGTATTGCATTTCCTTCCATACAGAATTTCAAAAGGACTATACCTAGCTAAAGCTTGATAATGATTATTGTAAGTAAATTCTACCAAGTGTAAATAATATTTCCATTTACCTAGCTGCTCCTTTACGTACATTCTGAGTAGATCCTCCAATACCTGATTTACTCTTTCATTATATCCATCAGTTTGAGTATGGAAAGAGGTACTAAAGTTTAACATAGTATTTAATCCTTTAAACAAAAATTTCCAAAAATTACATGTAAATTTAGGGTCTCGGTCTGAAATTATCACCTTCGATATTCCATGCAACCGAAAAAATTGTTTTAAGAAAATATCGGCAATATTTGCAGCTTTATAAGTAGTTTTTACAGGTATAAAATGGGCTTCTTTACTCAATTTGTCAACCACTGCCATTATTGAGTCATTTAAGTTCTGATTTCTAGGTAATCCTGTAACAAAATCAAGGCTAATTATCTCCCATTTCCAGCTAGGAATAGGCAATGGCTGAAGTAGCCCAGCTGGATGCTAATGTTCATTTTTTACTTGTTGACATTCGAAGCATCTAGCAATATATTCTTCCAGTTCATTTTTCATTTTTGGCCAAAAATAATCTTTTCTTATTATGGTTATAGTTTTCTGATAACCTGGATGCCTTGAATAAGGAGTTTTATGAATTTTGTTTAAAATTAACAGCTTAATCCTAGGTACATTAGGTACATATAATATTTCTTTATACAGTAATAATCCTTTTTCATTCAAGTTGTACCCTGTACTTAGACTTTCTATTAAATTCTCTTTTACTTTTGCTTGTAATTTTGGGTAATTTTCATCTTGTTCTATTACAACTTCAAGTTATTCTTCCAAGTCTGTTGTATAAGTGTTGATGGCTGCTATAAAATTTAGCTTTGCATTTATACTTAATGCATCAACAACCTTATTCTCCTTTCCTTTAATGTGTTGAATTTCAAAATCGTATTCACTTAGAAAATCTAGCCACCTAGCTTGCCTAGCATTCAAGTTAGGTTGATCTAACAGGTATTTCAATCCTTTATTATCCGTCATTAAGATAAACTTCCTTCCAATTAAATGATGACTCCACATCTTTAAGGAATATATGATAGAAACTAATTCTAAATCATAGGTCGTATAATTTTTCTCATGAATATTCAGTTTGCTAGACTCATAAGCAATGACATGTCCTTCCTGAGTCAATACTCCACCTAAACCGTCATTGCATGCGTCAGTACATACTATAAAATCTTTATTAGGTTCAGCAATTCTTAAAATTGGTGCGGTGGTTAATAATGTTTTTAACTTTTTAAAACTATCTTTGCATTTTTTATTCCAATCAAATTTCTTCCCCTTTTTCTGCAAAGAGGTTATAGGATTTGCAATTCTTGAAAACCCTTCGATGAACCTCCGGTAATAACCAGTAATCCCCATGAATGATCGGACGTCCGTTATGTCTTTTGGGACTGGCCAATCTTTGATTTCCTTTATCTTTTTGGGGTCAACTGAAATTCCTTCTTTAGTCACAACATGACCTAAATACTGGATTTTATCTTTAAAGAAGTCACATTTACTAAATTTCGCAAAAATTTGATGCTCTCGTAACTCTTGCAAGACAATTTTTAGGTGTTCTTTATGTTCCTCTTCATATTTTGAGTAAATTAAGATGTCATCAATAAATACGACCCCAAATTTATCCAGATATTTGTGCATTACATTAATCATCAGACACATAAAAACAGTTGGAGCATTAGTAAGCCCGAAAGGCATAACGACAAACTCATAATGTCCATATCGAGTTCTAAAGGTTGTTTTAAATATGTATTCATCTTTGATTTGGACCTAGTGATATCCAGACCGTAAATCAATCTTTGAAAACACCATGGCTCCACGTAGTTGATCAAATAGAACATCTATGTGACGTAACGGGTATCTGTTCTTGATAGTCATTTAATTAATTGACAATAATATATACATAGTCGTAGAGTTCCATCCTTCTTCTTAACAAAAATGATAGGTGCCCCCCAGGGAGACACACTGGGTCTAATGTAATTCTTATTAATAAGTTCCTTTAGCTATGAGTTAAGTTCATTTAATTCTAGTATATTCATCCGATAAGGGGCTTTTGAGCTGGGCACTACACCAGGTACCAGTTCAATGGTAAAATCTAATTCTCATTTTGGAGGAAGTCTCGAAATTTCTTCTAGAAATACATCTGAATATTCCTTTAAAATTGGTATATCTTCCAATTTTAATTTATATGTGTTGTTCATATTTTCTTCATTGATTATTGTTACTGCATAAGCCTTACATCCTTTCCTAACAGCTCTCTTAAGCTGCAGAGCAGAGATCTGCCTTACGGTTGTTTTCCTAGGGATTCCTTTTACATTTATTAACTTTCCATCGTTATTTATGTAAGTAAAGGTTTTATCAAAGCAATTCAAGACCACCCTATGATGCTCTAACCAATCCATACCAATTAATATATCATATGAACCTAAAGATAGTACATTGAGCTTAACAAAAGTTTCAAACTGATCCATAGTTACTGCACAATTCTTTACAAAGCTAATTACCTTTCTCTTTGCACCAATAGCTAGCTGAAATAACCAAGAACTTGTAAAATTTTCAACTGGAATCTTACACTTTTCTACCAAATTAGGAGAAATATAGCTTAAAGTAGCTCTTGGATCAATTAAAATAGATATAGGTATTTGATTTATCTTACCTTCCACTTCCACCATGGAATTTTGATCATCTGCTTATCGGTTCTCTAATGCAGCATTGATTCTGGGCATTGTCCTCGCTAGATCACCAACAGTCATCTCCTCCTATATTGTGTGTATGTTGCTAACAATCTTCTTCTGATTGGTGCATACTGATGCATAATGCAGACCATTGCATTCCCAACACTTTATGGGTTCTTTTCGCTCAAAGTTCTTTGTATAGTTACTGTGGTTGTTAGCAGATTCTTTATTCCTTTGATTATTCTGATTGGTATGTGAATTACTTTTATTCCCTTGGAAATTCTAACTAGGAAAATTCCTGGTATTATTATTTTTAGAATTTTGATTAGGTACAAACTCTTTCTTCTTTTGTTCAAAGTTATTATTCCTTTTGGCCTTCTAGTTGGCCATACTCTCCTTTTTATGATTTTGTTCATAATAGAAATTTTCTTTTTTCATTGCTTCTTCTAAGGTTTTTGGATTGTCATACTCAATCATGTCCTTTATATGATAAGTTAAACAGTTGAGAAACCGTTGTACCTTAGGTTTCTCGTCCACAATATATGGCACATACCTGAGCAAACTTAGAAATTTACTATTTAATTCTTTCATATTCATTGTACCCAGTTTTAACTCATAGAATTCCTTAGCCCTTTCCTCATAGTACTGTTCAGATAAAAATTTCTTTTTGAGATATTTCTTGAATGTGCTCCAATTTATGTTTTTCTCCCTTATACCTTTTACTCTTTTTAGGTCCTGCCACCATATATCAGCTTTTCTCGTAAGATTATAAATAGCCATCCTGGCCTTCAATTGATTAGAGTAGTTATAAATTTGGAAGTATTTCTTCATCCCGGATAGCTAGGATTCTGCTTCTTCCCCCTTCTCAGTTTCTCCATTAAATGTTGGCGGCTTGATCTTCTTGAACTCCCCAGAGATTTCTTCATAAGGTTTATATTTTCTTTTCCTAGTATGGTGGTTATCTTCACTACTATCACTAGTATAATGAGAGTTTTGTTTATATAAATCACCATATACTTCGGAAGATGAGCTAATTTTGTTTTTAACTTGTTTAGTCCTTTTATCTTTATGCTGATAACCTATATCTTCAGGCTCAGTTCTTTTACCCTTCCCTCAGTATGAAATCTTTCTATTAAGATCTGATTTACCTCCTCTTGAGCTCTCAGAATCCTCTCATTTTCTTTCTTAATTGATTCCATCTCTGATTTTAATTATTTAACTATTTGTATTAGTTTGGAAGAATTATTGGTTATATATTCTTGTATAGGTTCTTTTTGAATATTATCTCGTTCAGTGTAAGGAGATTCCTCATCGGCATATTCTTCCAATCTATCCTTACCTGTCATTAACTCAGAAACAAAATTCTTTGTTGTATCATTCAAAGAAAACAACATCAGCATATTTATTTAAATTTACTGTTCCACATAAGCAAGTTGAGATACATTCAGGCCCGGTGTTTGAACCTTGTGCTCTGATACCACATGTAATAACCCAAAAATTTGTAAAAAATTTAAAATTTTCAAGTGACATAAAATGTCTAAAGTCACAGCTAAGTAACTACTAATGGTTAGCGGAAAAAATGAAACAGTTTATTAAAGAACATGAGATCGCTTCTTTATAAGAACCTGTAAACTAAAAGGTGTAATCTTATAAACTTGTGTTAGTGCTATTAATGACTTTAACAGTTGCAATTCTATTAGAGATAGAAAAGGAATTGCATTTTGCTGCTATTAGATGTACTGATGTTTATCTTTTTGACAAGTAGGTAAGAAATCTTGTTTGTGATCGGAGCTTACTTAGCGTTTATCTAACTCAATTGGACGGTTGGTTCCTTACAGGTTTAGCAGGTAAACGTAAGATCCAGTAGGGTGTTATTTAAAATCACGTCGAGAAGCTACTTGCCTAGCGTGATTAAGATGTTATTCTTAGAAAATGTTTTAATATGTTGCTTGTCTTCATTGATACCCCCATTGCAATTTCTATGTTATTCCTATACTTTGGTTCTCATAAGTGGAGTGGTTATCAAAATGATGGATTAAAGAGAGTTCATGGAAGCAATCGTTCAAGACTGAGTGGAGTACTTGGTATAAATACTAACATCTTGGTATAATTACTCCATGTGAGGAATTAGAGGATGGTTTCAAACTTTGGAGTGTTAAAACATCATCAGTACTAGTGTGATTAAGAATAGGTAGTTATATGAGCTACGGGTTACCACATGCCACGGATGAGTTTAAGTGATAAGGGCTACCACATTCTACAAAATGATTTAAATCATATTCCCACAAAATGATATCATAGGTTTACTTAGATAATAAACATGAGTGTAAGTTCATATATTACTTAGAATAAATATTATATTACTTAGTATAAATCCATGTAAGTCCATTTGTGAAATACTTATTATAAATATATTAATTATAGATATGCATAACTGATGTTTATAGTGCTATCTTTAAACAAGTTGATGAAACTGTGATTTTAGAATATATAAAGTTTTGTTTATTCAGTGTGCCTTATTCATACTTATGATGAGAGTATTGGAAGTTTCTTTAAACAAGTGGATGAAACTGTGATTTTAGAACATACAAAGTTTTGTGAAACTATGATTTTAGAACATATAAAGTTTTGTTTATTCAGTGTGCCTTATTCATACTTATGATGAGAGTATTGGAAGCTTCTTTAAACAAGTGGATGAAACTGTGATTTTAGAACATATAAATTTTTGTTTATTCATTGTGCCTTATTCATACTTATGACGAGAGTACTGGAAGCCATCTTAATGTGAATTATTCCCAACCAACATTCAAGAATTCTTATGAAAATTTCAATATGTGGTGGAATAATGGTTTAAAGGACTGATGCAGAGCCTATTTCGGCATAAGGTCAACACTTGCCAATTCAGTGATACTATTTTGGGACTCTGCATACTTTCATTTACAATGTGTTCTAGCTAAACTACCTAATAACCAACTTCAGTAATAACATATGCAACACATATTCTATTGGTTTGGTCCTAGCATATCCTTAGAAAAGAATTGATGACATATGTATAATCATCTAGAGTGTTGTTAGTATCCCATACACATTGACCAAGTCTTCAACCAAACTCAAAGAACTGAAAAATTTATACTCTGAATTGGTTAGGGACATTTCAAATTATGTGAGGCAAATAGAGGGGGCATGTATATGTAGGTTGATTGTAATGTTTAGTGTCCTAGAAGGTTCTTTTTTCTTTTATTTTTTTGGGCTGACTGGGGTATTGCCTAAACTGTGATGAAATCAGCAACTTTGGCCCAAGATATCTAGGTGGAGTTGTCCATTCCTGGCTTGGCCACTTTTAGCACAAACTAATTCAAAACCAGTTGAAACAACTGGTCAAGACTGTTTTGAGTGAGAATAAGTCAGAACTAGCATTTTCTGATAACATCTTTATATGCACCATATTTCTTTCCATTGCTAGATGTATAATATTGTTATTTTATTTTTTGGTATAGTTATTGACTTTGCAATATATGATAAGATTACATTAACAACAAAAGAAACTAAATAGATTGGCTATTGAAATTTGGAACATTCTCTTAGTACATACATATAAGGCCTAGCCAAATTTTGAATCTGTACCAATATTAAAATCTTTTGAGGGAAGAATCAGAAACAAAAATATAATTCTCTAATTTACCCAGTATTATATTTAAACCTAACATACACTGTCTATGGACATGATTAGGATGGTTACAAGCCTTCCACCTGTTCTTATGGAAATTTAATTAAGTATTAATTTTTATAATATTTAGAAAGATATGAGAACACAACATAAATTTCTTGTATATGATTGGTTAGAAATTTATTTAGTTCATCTTCTTGTTTTTCAATGTGAAATCACTCAATGGTAGGTCAAGAAAAATAAATTTTTATTCTAGTAGTAATTGGATGTTAGAAAAGTATGGAGTATTATGAAAAATATTTTAAATTGTAGAAAGATAGGATTTGTCTCATGTTTGTTTCATAGATTTTTACTCATAGGTTGTTGAAGAAATATTTCAGGATTATAGGGTGCCTAAAGATGAAATTTATTCAAATAAAAAGAGATAAATGGTCCATCTCTGTGTATTGTCACAAATTGTTGAGAGCTAGAATAAGCCAAAAGATAATGATACTCAAGCTAATTAGTTTGCCAGAGCTCTAAAGAAGGTGATATTCTCCTCCTGTGTGATTAATAGATTTTTTTCATTTGAAGTTGCATCTCGAAATTCATTGTCAAAAGTATCTTGAACTGAAATATTTAGTTAATACTATATTTTTTGGTGTTTCTATCTTACTGTAATACATAGAGACTTGTAAAGTTTACTCCTCCTTGGACCTTACCATTTACCTTCATTCCATCTCTATTTTTCTTCAAAGATTAATTTGTATAATCTTATTTTTCATGTTGCCCCTTTTCTACTTGTGTTATTTGGGAAGGAAGTGATGACGCAAGTTCTTCCAATGAGCACATTTATCCAGAACCCTTGTAAACGGTTCTCTTTTTCTATAATACAGTGAAACATCTTTTGGGTGTAAATACTTCTTATAGAATTCCTTTGGCTAAGTTGTTACTTTATAAGGGGCATATCTATGCCATCAAAGTCATCCAAGGCTTGCACCTAGCTCCATCTCCACCAACTCGGGGCATGGGTGGTTGAAAAGGGGTTCTATAAGTTGATGAAATCCTTATTACCTCATTACTTGTTGCTAGACCACACTCCTGCAAACTATCGTTATCCATGTTCCTCTAATATTCTTTTTTTTTTCTTTCTAGCCACACCAAAAGATTTAAAACAAGTTAGTACTAGCACCAACAAGTCCATTCTTGATCTTTCATCAAGCTTGCATCACACAAACTCTCCAATCTAAGTGCTCCAAGATTCCTCTAGGGTTTCTTTGCCACAAACCCTAGGTCCTTCTCACATGGACTCCAACCCTAGAACTTCAATTATCCTCTAGGTTTTGTCTTTCACAAAACCCAACCCTTCAAGTATCTTCTAGGTTTTTCGTTCACAAACCTTAGCACCTTGCTTCATTGCATGAGTATAAAGACTCAATGCAAGGTTCTACTCAAGATACAATTGATTTGATCAACTCTCACATGATTCTACATGAATACTACAACTAAATACACTCTCCTACTTTCATATATAATAGGTGAGGGAGGCCAACAATATTAAAGTGGACTAAATCCACAAGCAACCTAATCCACATGAGTCTCTTAGCAATGGGTGCCATACTTGTGCTGATCATGATCATGCATGCAGGGAATGACATGATATGTTGCAAGCGACTGTAGGCAAGGATGTTACCTCATATAGTATAGACTATACATTTCCATGGATTGTACCCTCAAAGGACATGACAAGCCATGACACTTTAAAATGGTTGTGCTCACTTTAAAATGGATGATATTTTGTAGGACAACACATAATCAGAACATTGCCATGAACATTATGTAAGAATTCCATATTAAATTAATTTTAGGATTTAGATATGACTTGAGCATTATTTTTAATGGTTTTTTGTTTTTATTTCTCTTAGCACAACCTTTTGATATAAAAGACACATTTTATTGCTTTCCATTTCTCGTTGATTTAGATGAGACCAAGACCTCAAATTTCTCTAAATTCCTTAATGAGAGGTTCGTGAGATGATGATTTNTCCTGAACCATTCTTTCAATTTTGTTTATAGTTTATTCTCCTTGATTATGTTGTTAGGACAATAATCTATTTATATAATTATTTTATGTCATAATTTTGTGATCAATCCCATTTCATATACAAAAAAAACAACTTTGGAAGTGAGTGTATGGATGGAATTATGCAAACATAATCTATGTTTTTGCAAGTGTTAGAATGTCCACTAACATTCTAGAATACAAACTAATATTCAAAACGAGGGTATCTTTAGTCGTCGTTGTTGTCTCCTTGAGGCTATTTAGTGCAGTGAAAGTTCAACTTTAACATCAAACACTCGAGAAAGAGAAGAGATGTAGAAATACATATTAACTGAGTTAATTGATACAATTCAATGCTAACATATTTTCATTGTGGTTTAATTACTTACTCTACATGACCATCCCTAACTACCAATACTAACTGTTATTCATTAACTTGATTGGTCACTAACACTCATGATATTTATTACAAATTAATACATAATATATCAGGGATCCTAATATATTATTGAGCGTCGCTTATTCTAGAACCTCATCTTAACACGAAATACAATTTTTTTAACTCCCCTCAATATAAAATCCATAGCAACTTACTCAGTAACTAAGAATAATTACAAAAGATGAAGGGAATTCTTGTTTAGTCTTCAATAATGCAACACCTCTCTGGTTCTTAATATCTAAACACTACATTATGTTGTATGATGTAGGTTGTGTTGGTAAAGAAATGCATGCAATATCATATCAACCAAGTTTTGAATTGGGACATCAAAGGTAATTTCTTGATTTTATCAATCTGTTTTCTTGTCTTTATTTGATTATGAGATATGATTATTGAGACAAGTGTTTGAACATGGCATTTTATGCTTTAAATATGATATTATCCTCCAATTGATAATAATAGGATTCTAAAGATTATGTATTTTTTCATGACAATATCTTTCTATAGTGACCAAAATGGAAACCTGACCAATAGAGTAATCACATTGTGATATAGGTAAGTGAAATATGACCTATTTTATGATCAGAGTCAATTTTGTCTATAATATGAATGCTTTCTTGTTTACAATGCAAAATCTAGATGAAACTTCTTTAGGGTGCTGATTTTGTGTTTTAATGTTATTTGTATCCCCCTGGACCTTCCATTTCTGGCTTATTTGTTTCTTTATGTTAGAAATAGTAAGCTCAGTGCCATCGAGTATTTCTATAACATAGAAGGTTTTGCATTCATATTTAAATGGATGTTGTTCATAGTCCTTAGGCAAGTATACCCATTTCCAACATCTGCACAATGACTATAGAGTAGAGTCCTATGCCTTGTCATGATTGTAGTTTGTTAAGTATATCTGATTCTATTCCTTCTCCCATTGTTTCAAATCATGCCTGTTTTCCAAAGAAAAAGATAAAAATACAGCCTCATCCTATACTCTATAGCCTCATGAATATGCTTATATCCAATGTTGTTGGGGATCATGTAGATCTCCTAGTGCAAGCACTGCAACATCACCCTCGGAAGTGAATAAACATTGTGAATTGGAATCACAATATATCCTAACCATTTTTCCTTCTGGATACTCATTAGCTTGATGGAAGAAGGAACTTTGTTCATCCCATGGTGGATAGGATCCATGTGAAGAACCAACTATTTTGTTGATCATCCTCTTTTTATTCTCCTTATTAATCCACTTATACATGGCTCTAGGATGATCATGCTTATCTACTATATCCTTGGCATCCACACTAACATAGTTGTTGTTGATAGGTCTCATATAGTGGTACACTTACAGTGGCTAGGGAATAGTGATTTTTGCAATTCCATTAAGCCAATTTCTTGAGTTTTGTTCAAAATTCCTAGAAAAGGTTTATGGATTTTATAACCTGCTTCATCATATATTGTGAACTTATACAATCTATCATCATTTTTCGACCATTAGATTCTCAAAGTTGTGTATTGATCATTTTTACCATTATAGAGGACTTTGTAAGTTAGGTTCCAAAATTATTAAAGGGTGCTAGCTCAATGGAAGAGCACTTTCCTTACAAGAAGGAGGTTGGTGGTTCAATTCCTCCATGCCCTAATGATATTATAATATCGATTAAAAACAACTAAATTAGTAACCAAAAACTAGGAGATAAGTGACCAAACAAAATGACCAAAATTCATATATCAAATTACTAAAAATGACTAAATTAGTGACAAAAAAATGAGAGATCTGAAACTAGGCATTAAAAAGGATGCAACACACGGCGCTAATGATGAAGTCAAACATGGCGTTGATATGGTAGAAAAATAAAACATGAAACTAGGCATTAAAAAGGATGCATCACATGGCGCTAATGATGAAGCCAAACATGGCGTTGATATGGTAGAAAAATAAGACGTTGCTTTGGATGCAAAACATGGCACTACATAGTTGGCATCATTTTGGTAGCAAAATAGAATGCAAAAAAGGAAGCAAAAATTGGTGCAAATTTGGAAGCAAAAATTGGCACATATTTGGAAGTAAAACATGGTGCAAAATAGGATGCTAAAGTGGTAATAAAAATGGATGCAATATTGGATGATAAATTGGATGCTAACATGGTGCTATTACGGATGCAAATATGGCACTAACGGGGATGCCATTTAAGAAGCAAAAGCAGACACTCACTAGGAAGCAAAATAAGACGCTATTTAGGAAGTAAATATCGATGTTCTTTAGGAAGCAAAGTTGGACGCTATTTTGGAAGTAAAAAAATAGACATTATTTTGGACGTCATAAAGGATGCTATCTAGGAAGCAAAAAAAGACATTTTTTTATACGCTTTGTGTTTTGTCCATGACACATCCCATTTAGCTTCTAGTTTGACCATTCAATGTAAAAGAAAATTACACTAAAAAGGGATGCTAAATGGGACGCTAATTCCAGGATTTGGTGTAGTGCTATCCTCTTGTTTTCTTATGAATATACTATTATATAGTATTTTTCCTAGGACTTGGTCATTTCTGAGCCTCCTTCTCTTTAGCACTCAACTAGGAGTTGTGACCTGATTTTTTGGGATGATGCCTCCTACATCTTGAGTTCTCACTCAGTAGCTTCAACCACTTATCTTTTCCTCTTGTGTGCCAGCAAACTCTCTTCAATAGCTATTTCCACATTTGTCCCCCTTCAGTATATTTTATTAATAAATAATAATTCATTACAAATGTTTTTCTTTTTTACTTTTCTGTCAAAAATAATAAAAATAATAATTAAAGTATTTTTCGGCATAAATTAATAATACATTATTAATTTCAAGTGCATTACACCCCTACATCTTGAATATTGGAGTACAATATTCATAATTATGTCCTATGAAGAATGGAGTTTGCAAACTAGACATGTGTGCACCAAAAGTGGAAGCCATATATTTTAATTTTCCTTAGAGAAGTATTTTAAGACAAGGTTTCTTTCCTAAACTTGGCTCTGATACTAAATCTTCGAAAAATATGTGAGAGGGTTGTAACCGTTAACTTGAGTTACTGTGAAGTAAGAAATTTTCCTTTCTTTTCTACGTTTGGACTTGGAACACACAACCTTGGGAGACTCCACCTCTTTTTACTGGCGAGTAAATATTCGACTAAAACTTAGACAAGTCAAACTTCCACATGTCAAAATTGGACAAGTACTGCCACTAGTTAAACTTTGACCAAAATACTTCAACAAGTTTTTACTGTGACAGACATGTCTTCAACATACCACATTTGGTCGAGACACTTTTACTGACTTTTGAACCGACGCCTCTTTACCTAGAAAATATTTACACTTACACACTTTTGGTTTCAACCAACTCCTACTCATAAGGGGTTCACTAGTGAGGCAATATCATATCATGTCCATTCATATTAGGGGTTTGAGTATTCCTAAGAACCTAAAGAATATATTTTCTTGTATTAAGGAGCCAAGGGGAGTTTTTAATTTGAGATAGTAATATAAATATTGAGGGTTATTTTATTTGGGTGGGTTGAGGAATAACCTATGAATCGTGGGATGGATTCATACATACAGATCATGGGCTCAATTCAAACCTCCAAATCATGGGTTGGATTCATACCTCAATTCATTTCACCATTTCTTCTTCCATCAGATAATTGAATCTTTTTGTAAAGATATTCGAGGAACTTCTACAATTGTATTTGGATTTTGAAATTATGATAATATTGAAACTATTATTGTTAACTTAGATCTGTTTTTTATTTTTGTGGGGTTACTCTTTTTGTTTCTTAGCGAAGTTATTTAGATAAGATGTATGATTCTTGGAATAGAAGGCACTACAATATTAGAATTTTGTGGCATTGAGATAACCAGGGTGATAGTATTTTGTTATTTTATGTAGAATGTTATTGAAGTGATGTACAAAATGTTACTATTGCCACTTGTTATGAATATGTATGCAATATTTCACACTTTCTCCATAATTGAGGTTGATTTTGCTAATGTTAAAATTGAGGAATTTTTGTAACATTATACCTTTTGTTGTTCTATATGAGGCCAATTTCCAAAATATCACTTATTTTCTAGATAGAAGTTACATTGTAACTTATGACATTGTTCGGTATGCTTGAATACGCATTTTGTTCCTATTCAACTCCAAAGTTAAGAGATGTAGCTAATCGAATGTTTTGAAGTTGAACAATTGTATTGTATTTTTTGTAGGCGTTCTATTAAAATATCTAACTCTTCATTTTTGGGGTTGGGGTTTATGTGGGTATTGAAATTCAGTCAAACCTTGCTCCATGACAACCAAGAAAATGAGATCAATCTTTATTGGCTTGTTGGAACCAAGAAAAGTTAGATCAATATTTCTTTTAGACTAATTATTTCTTTCAACTTTTTGTATTATTCTTTAACATTTTCACATTGTCAATTAGGAATATTTGTTAGATTGAGTTATGTTTTGCACATTCATTGTAGCAAGGATTTCTCCATGCTATAGGGGTTGGAATGGCTCCCTTATGCCTATAGGGCACAAGGGTAGGTTCCTGCTAATGGTGAAAATGCAGAAAAATGAAACGGAAATAACAAAAGCTAAGCTAGACTATAAGCTAA
The DNA here is from genome assembly GCA_001517045.1 of Pseudotsuga menziesii. Classification (NCBI taxonomy): domain Eukaryota; kingdom Viridiplantae; phylum Streptophyta; class Pinopsida; order Pinales; family Pinaceae; genus Pseudotsuga; species Pseudotsuga menziesii. Next base: position 76,514 of record LPNX010091462.1, read on the forward strand.
GAACATAACAGAAAGAAGGAGATGAAGCATTGGTGAACCCCTCTGCAGAAAATGGGTTAGGGTTCCGCCTCCTTGAAACTTGCAAATAAACCTAAGCTATAATGGAAAACCTGCAAAACAATGTTAATGACAGAACCTGCAAATAGAGGCAAGGGTTAGAAATCCAAGCATATTAAGAAGCAAAGAAATAAACATAAAATCACAATTATACCTTCTCTAGTGGGAATGGGCCACCATGCCCTAGCTCATGGGAGCACCTCTCTTGGTTTGGGAGCAATGGCTCAATGGGAAAGGAAATGGAGGAGAGGGAGTGTGGGTGGTTTGAGAGGCAAAGGTCTCAAAGCATCCATGGGCAACATAACAATAGGCAATGGGAGAAGTGTTTTGAGAGTGACCCCCCACCCTCCTTTTATAGGTTTTCCAAGGGGTTTTAGGGTTTTAAGCCCTTGGTGAGAGCTTTATCCCCTTTTTTGGGCCTTTAGCCCCTTCCGCCCTAACTTTAGCCCCTTTTAGGGTTTTAGCTCTTTTTTGAGGGATTTAGCTCCTAGGGGGCTATTTCGGGCTCTTTTTGGGGGTTTTTAGCCCTTTTCTTCATCCTTGGGCTATTTTGGAGTTGTGGGGGTCTAATGTAAGGTCTAATGGAGTGATATGAGAGTTGTGAGATGGTGTCCTTGGGTGGTGTAGGACATTGAGAGATAAGTGGGGGATTTTTGGGTTAACAGATTGCCCCCTGATGTGTGAGGGCAGGAGCTCAACGTATCGCCGACGGACATCATAGGATTTGTTGTGTAGAGGTGGTGCTTCCGAGGCTGGGGCATGGTGAATTTTGGTTTTTGTATTAATATGGTTCCCATCAATGGGTGAGATACAATAAATGTATGACATGTATATGGACAAGGCAGGCATTCCCATGCTCGTGACAATGTCAAAAGAATCATTTGATCTATGCTCTAAAATAAAAGAGCCGATCATATACAACTAATGTTACAATAATGGTTGCCTCCATGTGAGGCTGAAATACAATACTGATCCGGTATATTAGACCCATGGCAGTCTCATGGAACGTTATATCTTCATGATTGACCATCTGCTGGATCTGGAACGATACATAGTTGTGTGGACTTCCTGATTGAGTGTCAAAGTCCCTGTGGTACAAGTATGTTGCATCAATCATAAAGGTATATCGAAGCACTGTTGGGGCTTCAGATCACTGTCTCCAACGCAACCCTGAAATCACAAGGGACATAACTTGTTTAGGTCCCTCGAGTGGACTCACCAATGTGCTAGAGTTGGGTGACATCCAGGGTCTTCGACCAAGTATTGTGCAGAACAAACCCTGTACGAATCTCAATGGTGCAATGATGGAGTTGAAGTCGAGCATGTGAGAAGCAACCATCCCAAGAGGCACTAAGGACTCCTCTCAAATGGTCCAAGGAACTCATCAATGATGTTAATGAAACCAAGGTACAGGGACCTATGGGTCTATCCTCTGGAATATGTGTGTTGGCGTCGACAGAGAGAGACCTGCCCCTAGCCAAGGCAATGATGTTTCCTTGACCAGGGGCACGAGGGAGAAAACCGAAAGGTGTGAAGCAATCTGCAGACTGACTCACTGAATTGGGGGAGGGAGGGGAGGGAAGGGAAAGAACTGAACAGGGGTAGGGGGGGAGTGGGAGACTCAAACTTCCTTTGTTCAGAGTATAACAAAAGGGAGGACCAGGAAGCAAATGAAACTGACTCAAGGAAATTGTATCATAGCTGTAATACCGGGAATGTCGTTGCAGATGAGAAATACTTGGAGGAAGTGGACACTTTTGATACTGATGGGATCCAAGGAAGACACATTGCAGAGTACTCTAAACAAAGGTGACCCAATTTGGGGATGCTACCAAACTGTTTTCTGTGGGGTGGTGTCTAGGGACACCATTGTGGTACAATCTTGTGGATTTTTGGCGAGCCCGAGAAGGTAAATGCTCGATGGTGCTTTCAATTTTAGAGAGTTTGAAAGCACGAAGAAGACTCCAGTGGGGGTTCTTTTTCATTGGTAGTCTCCTGTGCCCGAAAAAGGATAAAAGTATACATAGGAGAGCTCGCCCATCCTGGAGGGGATGAGAGACTTCTTTACTGTTGGTAGTCCAATCAAGCCAAAAAAGGTTAAACCTATACTGGCTGGACGGTCATTCAAATACTTTTACGAGCATGAACGAAACCAAGTTTGCTCGGCAATCTTTTCTTGTTGAGACGGCTGGAAAAGAGCTTAATGACAACCAATGGTGAGATTTTTTGTAAAGTGCGGCCCCTCTGCCCTAGAAAGCATAAAAGTATGCAGAGGGGAATGGTCTTGGCTTGAGTGTTCCAAGGAGGTCCTTTTCATGAAATGGTCTACATGGTCCGCAAAAGGAGATAAACGAGACGATGTAGACGCCCTTTCCTATATTTTAGAGAGCAGGAAAGGAAGCAGTTGCACTCGGCAATCTTTTCATTGTTTTAAGGAGTCAGAAAAGAGCTTAAATGAAACTCCAATGTGGTCAACCGATGGTGGCAGATGTGGTGCCCCATGTCGGGATGGTGGACAGAGGTCCAAAGGTCATCTGCGCAGTATGGATGGAGGAAAAGGCTCTCAAACATACCAATACATGCATGGGATAGATCGAGGTAGAGGCCTGCGATTCAGTGCGGCAAAGGCATGCAAACTGAGGTGGCTCTCAGACAGAGGTCAGGAGAGCATGTGTGGGTGTTGTGGTGGATGAACTTGACCACATGCGATGTGAGTACAAGTCCGGAGGCATTTATATGCCAAATATGTGTAAGAAAAATAAATTGTTTTATGTACAGTGGTCCAGAGGTCCGCATAAGGTGCGGTGAATGGAAAAGACAACTATGTGTTAAAAATGCAAAATAAAAGCTAAAATTACAATCCTTAATGGGATGCGGCCCGAAAACTCGCATGAGTTGTAGTCGGTAGGCGTGATACAAGTACAGGTCCATAGACACTCGCATCATCATGTCATGGATCGTAAATCAAGGTGACTGATGGGAAATGGTCCCGAAATTGATTAATGAAATATGAGACAATGGTCTCATAACAAGAGAAATTTGAGCCTGGATCTATGAGAGGTGTCTCAAACTGATTCTGGGTAACTTTGGATTAGCAGCTAATGGTGCTGCCCCTGACTTGTGGTAAAAAACGTTGAAAAATATGAAAGGGAAAAACCACGCTATAAGGGACTCATAGTGGTGGTATTAGGCATAGGCTCTCTTGAGGTGGAGCTCACTGCATGAATTATTTAAGAGTCGACCATCTGAGTCAGTGAAGAGGTATGCCCCCTTGCAAAGATGAAGGTCATTGGCAAGGCGAGGTGATGGAATCTAGTCTTTTATGGGAAGAACCGATTCCATACTATGGTTTAAATGGAATGGGGTAAAACCGAAGGCGGTCATACATATATCTCCGTCATCATGTAAGTGGTGCCATGATAGATCAGGTGGATCTTCCACAGCCGATGAGATGAAAGGGTAACTGGTGCTAGAGATCATGTAAATGGTATTGGTTGTGGTTTTTGTGGCCTTGCCCCCAGTCTCTGTTGGAGGAAGAGAGGTAGGCCTCAAGACGGTAGGAATCTTTGATGGACCTGGAGGTAGGTGAAACATGATATCAATTGGCTGGACATGAGTCAACACAACCTAAGGCCTCAGAGGTAGGGTAGGTGGTTCAAGGTACCACACAAGATCTCCCCGTGTGAAATCCTGTAGATTGCAGGCTACCAAGACAGACTTACTATTGATCTCGAATGGTAGGAAAAGAAAAGGGAAAAGGAAAAGGAAAAGGAAAAGGATCATGTTGATCGAGAATGAACCCCACTGTTTCCCCGCTAACTGAGGTTGCGGCTATGGTTGGGGAAACAATAGAAGAGACAAGTCTAATGGACCGTCGGTGATGGTGGAGACAATAAGGTCGGTTGAACTGGAAATTATGTAGATGGACATGGTGTCTGAAGAAGGAGGTGGGGGGTGCACTTCTTTGATCAAGGTGATTTCAGACTCAATGGAATGTTGACGGAGGTCAGTGAGAGCCATTCAAAATTCAGGTAAGTCTTGGCAATGGTGGGAGTAATTTCCATACAAGCTGCAAAGGGCACAAGCATGGTTTGTCCTCAATGCCTTGTTCCTGACTATTGGCATGGTTGGGTGTTCAACCACGAGAATGTTTTCGTTTGTATCCATGGCATCCAAATGCACACAGATCACTGGGATTTCAAGGCAATTCTGAGTTGGATGGCCTTATTGCTCGTAGACGGTGCAAGGTGGGACTTGTCGTGGCTTTGCGGTGGCTTTGGTGTTCTTGCCCCTAGCCCTTTTGGGTTGGGGTCGTGCTGGTGCAAGTGCAGCGGTTGGCTTGTGCGGACCAGGTGGAGGGTGGGACTCAACCGTAATAGGTTTCACCGGGATTAAAACAACCTGGGGCATTGGTGTTTGAGCTGGTGGATCGAGATACCATACCGAAATTCCCAATGTAAAGTTGGGTAGGCTCAAGGTGGCCATTACCGGTTTGCTCATAACACCAGGTGGGGGGAAGAGGAAGGGAATCGTATGGACTGGGGATGAGCCCAAATAACTCCCTGACGGTTGCATGTGGGGATGTGGTTGTGGTTGTGGTTGCATGTAATGCTGTTGATGCGAGTGATGTTGCGACTGCTGTTGGTGTTGCGGCTGCAGACGATGCTGTGGTTGTGGTTGGGGTTGTGGTTGCAGTTGTTGTTTGGGTGCAGCGGTGCTGGATGAGACCATGCACAAGTCCATAGTCTCATTTTGTGTCGGTGGTGGTGACATTAAGGGGAAAGAAGCCGTCATGGTGGTATCAGAAAACAACCCAGGGCCCACATTCAACAACGGAGGTGTTGGTGTGTTGTCAACCATAGTGTTGATTGCACGGATGACATTAGCGTGTGTGGCCGCCCTTTGTGGCTCAATGGTGGTGATGGTAGGGATAATGTTGGCGGGTGTTGTTAACCCTTGGGGATCATGATAAGTGAGCTGGTCGACCATCACAATCTTCCCTTCATGGGGGAACATCATGAGATGGAAGACAGTTGATGCGACTGCTCGCATGGCATACATGTAACTCCTTTTGAGGAGGAGGTTGTAGTCCAATTGAGCGTTGACAACTTCTATGTCAATCAGCACTGTTTTCCTGGCTAATGTGATGGGGACATGGGGGAGGATTCCTTGGGCTTTAGTGGGATGTCCATCATAAGCCCGCAGAGTTGTGGAGGATAGTTGTAGAATCAGTGATCCAAGTTTCTGCCAAACCAAGGTATACATGACACATGTGGATGCCCCCTCATCCACTATGCACCGATGCACAACCAAATTTTGGATGGACACCAGAATTTGGAAGGTGATGGTCGACGGCATGCGTGGTTCCCCGCTCTCCATGTCAAAGGTGATCAACTTGGATTCGGAGGGGTCTGCTGCCCCTAAGGCAGCTAGCAAGGCTTTCCGCTGCATTGGGCACGTTTTAAGCACCTCAAGAGCAGACATGGTGGTTGGAGTTTGGGCCAAATCATCCACAATGCTATAGCTGACTACAGATCTAGCTGTGGCATTATTGGCAATTCTGCATATGGGGGGGCGTGGGAACGGGGGTAACTGGAGAGGTAGGTTGGTTGTCTTAGATGTGGATGCTGCTGATGAGTCGGCAAGTTCGGTGGTGGTACCGTACTGATTTCGTCTAGTCTGTAAGTTGACATATTTAGTGGTAATGGCTGGCAGGTGGTGAACACCTGTTTAGGCCATGGACGGTGCCCCCAGAGCGTTGGGATTGGCCTGGGGAGGGGGAGTGGTTGCCACCAATCCTTGGACTAGTAATGGGTTTTGAAGCACCATGGGAGGAGGTCCTTGTGGTGTTGGGTTGGGTTGGGCTTGATTGGCTGTGTTGTCGGCCTGTTGGGCCTCGTTTTGAATGGCCTACTTAGCATGAGACATGAGGGGACACTCAAATGTGTAATGTCCATAAACATCACAGAGTGTGCATGGTTGGTTTGTGCTCAACAGAGCGTTGTGTCTTGGTGCATTCTTCCGTGGGGTATTTTGGGCTAGCCAATTTTCTGCGGCATTGTTGGGTGGGTTTGGTTGTTGACAGCCTCCCTGTGGTTGATTATTTCCTTGGTTACGGGGCCGGTTATTTCTAGCTTTCCCTTGTTGATTGTTGGGGGCAGGCTGGTTGGGATGGTTTTGTTGTGCGAACACTTGTCCCAACGGAGCGGGTGGGGCGGGGGCGGGGGCTTGAACTGTTTGCATTGGTGGTGCATAGTAGATTTGTGGGGCTGGCGGTGCCACAAATGTGGGAATTTGCCCCACATACTACTTGTTGGCCAAGGCATGGCCTGAGCCTGCTATGGTGGCGCAGGTTGTGTGTAAGAGGTTCTTGCTCCGGACTGGGACATCATTCTTGCGTAGTCCAGAGCTTGGTTCGGGTAAGCAACACTAGCAGTGTTGCTTGGTTGTGCTGTAATGGCAAGTGGTGTCAGTCTAGGCTATGGTTGTTGGGAGAATGGCCCTATGATGCCATCCGCAGTGTGGGATTCCCTCGGTGCGTCGCGGTAGGAGGTACTCGGACGGGGAGCATCTGGGATGACAGTGTACAAGTATCCAAATTGAGCATAGATAAGGTCAAACTGTTGGGCCTTCAATATGGCCTCTTCTTTGGATTGGGGATGTTCGAATGCAACATCCTTTGCTATGGGCAAGAGTAAGGTCTTAAGGAACCAATCCAAGAAGATCCTGTCGTCAATTTGGATTTTGCATAGACTGCGACGTCACCGCCACTCATGGATATGGTCAGTTATATGAGTGGCAATACTTTGGAGATAGGATAACAGGATCTCCACTCCCTCGTCATATTTGACGAGGAGTTGGAAGTACTGTAGGAACATGAAGGCTAAGGATTTGAAGTCCAAGTACTTGGGTTGTGGCAGCTCAATGTACCATTTAGCCGCGGCACTTATAAGGGTGCGTTGGAATAGCCTTAGGCTGATGGAGTCATCTACGATGCTGTTGGATGAGCACCATCGATGGAATGTCATTATGTGGTTTTGGGGACATTCCTCTGCTTTTCCTTCAAACTTGGGGATGTCTGATGGTAGCTTAGTTGGCATGGGTGGCCAAAAAGCTTGGTGGCAGATGGAGTCGTTTTTTAATCTAGCCAAATCAGGCAAGTTAAGACGAGCCATGAAGGGAAAATTTGACCCCAAGTTGATGTGGGATGGGGCTGCGATGGGGGTGAGGCTTGCAGGTGCATAGTGCATCTGCATAGCTGGGGGTGCTTGTGGTGGCACCATTGCGGATGGTCCAGTTCCCCCCAGTGTTGTGGGTGGGATAGTATGAGTGGTGGGGACACTACCCCCATGTATGACAGGAGGGGCAATGTAAGTGGATGGTCCACTGCCCCCTATGTGGTAGGAGGGGCAGTGTGTGTGGAGGGGCCACTGCCCCCATGTGCTGTAAGTGGGCCAACTTGGCTAGTCACTATAGGTGGTGGCAGTTGACTAATGACAGTTTGCATGACTGTGCTTGGGCCACTTGCCAAGTTGTGGGTGACAGGTTGTGATGTGGACATGGGTCCACTTGCTAAGGTTAAGCCAAAAAATGGATTCGGGTTCTCACTAGCCATGGGGCTTGATGGTGTGGTGTGGAGGTCTGGTTTAGAGTGATATCGGTCTGAGTCAGAATCAGAGGCCATGTGGCCCTCTGATGGTGTGGGAGATCGCTGAGAGCGGCTTTGACGGTGTCGATTGACTATTCCAAATGGTGGTGGTTCACCTCTTAGGCATGAGGAAGATCGTGGAGGATCAATTGTGTTAGATTTATGTCCGAAACTTGGTGGGAATGATGTTTGGACCCTGGTTTCAGTGGCTTGCTATTATATGAAGGTGGTCACTAGGCCACCAAGACTGCCAGAAGACAGTGCTTGGCTTGTTCCTCACAGGTGTCTCTACTCAATCGGAAGAGGTCGTTACCTGTTTCGCTTGGCAATTCCTCTAAGCAGCCAGCTACTTTGGGGTTCCTATGGTACTCCTCACAATGATTTTTTGGGCAAATCCCAAGCACTTCCCACGGTTGAAGCAGTCAGGGACTTATGTCCTCAAAGACTGCAGAGTTGTTTTGACTTAGTGTAAATTAGTAAATTTTAAGGCTTACTTAGCGTCATGAACTGAGTTGGGTTAATTATTTGGTATGGTGTAGTTGTTTGCTTGTTTTTCTGGTATTTGGTTGCTGCAATATGATTTATGAATTCATCATGGTAGAGTTCATATCATTGTGGTTGTGTATGCAAGCATAAACAGAAATTGTAAACAAGTACAGTGATTAACCCTGAAGGTTTGCTGGCCTAACTAGATGTCTACCTCACAGTGATATTCCTCTTCAACCAAGAGAAGGTGTTGGGCTCTCAACACAATGGGAGTAAGCCCATCCATAGATCCTTAGGTCACCTCCCGGATGCTAGGTTGGTCAACAGGGAGGATGCTTAGCACCGTGAGAAGCCCTCCTTCTCTACCCCCTCTACCTTCCAGGTCACCCGATTTTAGTGGTTTGGAACAATATCATGGAGTGCCCAGATCTATATGAGCTTACCCTTCGTCGTATCCCAAAATACCCCGGAGGGTGATGACTGGGTAGAGGAGGAAGGGGGAAGCAAGATGGTTACTTTTAAGTTTCTTTTAGTTAGACTAGGTTCATTTTATTAAGCCACAATGGTTTACTTAACATTTACACATTGTTCATGAAATAATTTATAGACAATAAAAGCATAAACTAAAAATAACCTGCAATGGTGGACAGAGGTGGCTGGGTCGCACTAACAGTCCTATAAAACTGAAAATCACTGTCTATTAATTTTAAATTAAAGTTATGTTTGATAGGCCGCACATTTCTGACCAAATCTAGCGAGGGGGCCGCGAGATTTTTTTAGAAATGAGCGAGGGGGTCGCACAGAATGCAGAAACAGCCACAACCTGAGTTTCTAGGCCGAAGTCACACTTATCGGGGGATTAAGTGCACCCTAGGCACACCTATTTTCCCATTAAGTGCACCCTAGTCTCACCTTTTGCCCCAATATCAGCGCCCTGCTTCGGAATGGGGTTTTTTGGTGAGACGGAGTCAGATCTGACCGACAGTAACTGGAACTAGGGTCAATCTGACTTGGTTCTGCCTAGCAGAGGCTTCGACAGTAAATAAAACAGGAAATAAACTGAATCTAAGACAGATTTAACAAGAAATTTTTGAAAACTAGGGTAAAATTGAAAAAACTTGAAAAATTCAAATTTTGGCCCAGGGATCTTGTGGGATCAACCTGGTATGGTAGCTAGTTCTGTAGCAAGGATTTCTCCCTACTACAGGGGTAGGAATGGCTCCCTTATTCCTATAGGTCACAAGGGTAGGTTCCTGCTAATGGTGAAAATACAGAAAAATGAAATGGAAATAACAGAAGCAGAACAGTAAACTAATCTAAGAACTAAGAACAGAAAACTGAAGCTAAGCTAGACTGTAAGCTAAGAACATAACAAAAAGAAGGAGATGATGCACTGGTGAACCCCTCTACAGAAAATGGGTTAGGGTTCCATCTCCTTGAAACCTGCAAATAAACCTAAGCTACAATGGAAAACCTGCAAAACAATGTTAATAACAAAACCTACAAATGGAGGCAAGGGTTAGAAAGCAAAGCATATTAAGAAGCAAAGAAATAAACATAAAATCACAAATATACCTTCTCTAGTGGGAATGGGCCACCATGCCCTAGCTCATGGGAGCACCTCTCTTGGTTTGGGTGCAATGGCTCAATGGGAATGGAAATGGAGGAGAGGGAGTGTGGGTGGTTTGAGAGGCAAAGGTCTCAAAGCATCCACGGGAAGCATAACAATAGGCAATGAGAGAAGTGTTTTGAGAGTGACCCCCCACCCTCCTTTTATAGCTTTTCCAAGGGGTTTTAGGGTTTTAAGCCCTTGGTCAGGGATTTAGCTCTTTTTTTGGGCCTTTAGTCCCTTCTGCCCTAACTTTAGCCCCTATTAGGGTTTTAGCCCCTTTTTGAGGGCTTTAGCTCCTAGGGGGCTATTTTGGGCTCGTTTTTAGGGTTTTTAGCCCTTTTCTTCATCCTTGGGCTATTTTGGAGGTGTGGGGGTCTAATGGAAGGTCTAATGGAGTGATATGAGAGTTGTGAGATGGTGTCCTTGGGTGGTGTAGGCCATTGAGAGCTAAGTGGGGGATTTTTGGGTTAACAGTCATAATTAAAATTTCAATTCTTATATGCAAGGAATCCATCTTAATACTATATTGGAACTAGCATGAACATATGTGAAAATATAAATCCTTATTTACATGCCCTATGTGTTGTCGTTACCATGAAATGGTATCATATAAGTTTCATCATCTATGTATATCTATAACTATTGCATTCTTGAAATTTAACAATGGAGATTTGTTCTATTTCTTGTAAAGATTAAAAAAACTATATATAACCCAAGAAAAGGTAACTAAATGTTGTTGATTCACTTGATTGCAAGAATAAATGTACAGGAAGTGGAGGAAATTCATTTCATCTTGTGAATGACCCAAATCCAAGCTATCCACATGATCGATGGTGTTATTGAAAAGTCAGAGGAATGTTTTTATATTCATTTGGGTTCCAACATCAATGATGTTTGTTTTGATAGGAAGATAGTGAAGTCCATCCAAGAAACTGGTTTCAGTTTTTCAGTTTTTTGGAATTTAATTTATTAAGCTTATAGAAAACATGAGCTCTCTTTGGATATACTTGTATTTACATGGTATAAAATTGTTAGATTGGCGTGTTGTGGTGTGAAACATGTGCAATTCCAATATTTTCTAAGCATTGTATTGACTATTGGACTATCTTCCTTTTACATTCTTTGTTGCATTGATCTCTTCATTGGGTTTACTTTTACACATTTTTCTTTCCCCATTACTATTTCATTGAGTATTCCACTATCCAACACTACAAATTAAACACTCACCCCTACAATCCAATGGAATCATTGTTAGCATCATACTATTATTTTATTTAGCATCATATTTGCATACACTAAGATGTGTTAGGGATCATTTTCTTAACAACTTGATAATATGATATAAAGGGGTGTTAAAAATGGATACCTACAATATTGGTGAAACTAGTCGTTTTCTTAATTGGAAAGGTATATTGGGAGGGGGGTTCAACAATACAATTTTAGGAGGCATTTTACAATATTTAGTGAAAATAGGGATAATATTTTAGTGTATAGACTTATAATATGAAAAACACTTTTCATTGACAGGTAACTTGGAGTAAACTTCAACACAACTATAATTCTAGAGAAAAAAAAGTGCTGCTAAATAAAAATGCATTCAACCATAAACTATGGATTTATATATCTTGCTTGTAGCGACATAAACTATTTCCACAAATACAAACTTGAAAATTTACAATAACACTTTCCAAAACACTTCTCGGTGAGAAGCATGCAGCGATCGATGGTAATTTCAAGAGAAAATCTTCAAGTAAATATTTCACACCACATTCATTGATTTAAATATTTGAATCAGTTGACCACGTAGTGTATATGCTAACATTCAAAGTTGACTAGCATGTTGTTCACAATGCTGCATGCATATTTATACTGGAATGACAAATGATAAAAGAGCAGTCTAGGTGTCTATTTTTACACTTCTTGTTTCATAGTTGCAATATTTGGACATTTTTTTTGTTTCATTGCAGCGAAAATAAGAGTTGTTTTGCCATCATAGAATTATTCAAAACAAGATGAGCCTGCAAAAAGTTGCCTTTCAGATCTCGGTTTTTTTCATTGCCTTGTTTCTATACCCCTCACGAGCTCTTTCCAATTTATTATCAATCCATGGATATTCCATTGTACTAATTTCAGTAAAAACTGAAATGATTGATCATTTTCATATGTTAGATAGCTAGAGATACTCCGATAACAACAGCCATTGTGCATGGACTAGCGTCCAATGCGACCATATTGGAAGAGTAGTGGCTCTACAACTCTTTAGGATGGATATTTTAGGTCCATTCCTGAGTAATCTATCAGCCCTCCGGTCGCTCAATGTCTACCATAACATCCTTAGTGGAATTTCACCTACAACATATCAAAATTGATGAACCTAGAGGTCCTTGATGTCCATAACAACACTTTGTCCCAGGCGTTGCCGCAGAATTTGAGCTATATTTTGAAGCGCATGTTGGAAATATTAATCACTCGCAGATCCGTACCTGACTCTCAGCCGACTCTGTCAGAGTCTGTATCAGTCAAGATCTTGTCGGTCAGTCTGACAAGAGGGAAGAGTCCATGATTTGGCAATGTAAACCAATTGAATTTATTTCTGAAGCTAAGTTGTTAGGTATATAGTTATTATAGTCTTTAATGGAGAGTCATTCGAGTCATGTAGAAGCAATTTTCAGCTTTCCTATAAATAGAAGAATCAAATTGTAAATCAAGTTAGACAGTGAAGAGAACTCTAGGTGAGAAAGGAGAGAAAGAGAAGTTGAAGCTCAAGCTTATGTGTATGTGATTCAGTCAAAGAGCCGAAGCTCTGTAAAAGGATGAGTCGGTGAGCCGACAAGTCTGGATAGACAAGTTTGCAATAAATTTGTTATTTCTACATAATTTATATATATGAAATAGTTTATGGTTGAATGCATGTTTATTTGGCTGCACAATATTTCCAGATTTACTTGTGTAAATGTCTTTTACAATTACGGTTGAGTGAAAGAACAAGAATCCTTAAATTTCTCACTCCGTGAAAGTTCCAGGTTTTATGGCACATTGGTCGACTCAAGTCTTCCTACATATTTGGCTATATGTTTTTATAAGTTCTTTGGATTTGTTAATGTGTCCATTTTTACTCTATCTTACTCACAGGTGAAAAGAATTTGTAATTTCTTAAGTCTTTTAGACTAAGAAACATACTTTGTACATGCCGACCAACCAAGTGAACTGACAAGGTTGCTTGAGTAAGCCGACTTAGAGGTCGAAGAGGTCACCCAACTTAGAGGTCGAAGAGATCAGCCGACTTGGAGGTGACAAGTGGTTGAGGTAAAAACAGTCGATAGAACCAACAAGTAAGAACTTGTCGAAGTAAATTTAGTCGATTCGAAAGTGCGACTAAAATTTATAAACTTGTCTAGTCGGGAGTTAGACAAGTTTCACCCGACAAGTGGAAAAAGAAAAAGAGGTCGGCGTGAAAATATTTAATTTTTAATATTAACTGAGTGGTAAACTCAAGTTTAGTCGGCTTGGTTTTGGATAACTAGTATCAGAGCGAGGTTTATATCAGAGCAAGGTTTAGGAAAGAAATCTTGTCTTAAAACATGGAAAATTAATTTTCTAAGGAAAGTTAATTAAAAATTAAAAATGGCTTCCACTTCTAGTTCATTTCAAACTCCAACTTTTACAAGAAAGAATTATGGATATTGGTCTTTAACAATGAAGGCTTTATTCAGAGGTCAATATGTCTGGGAGATAGTCCAGCATGGTTATAGTAGAGGCAGGGGGAGAAACAACTTCAGAGGAAAAGGAAGAAGTTCTTCAAGAGGAGGACGAGGTAGAAGTCCTGCAAATGCCGATGGCAGAGGAGATAATCAGAACCCAAGTCATCCAAGTGGCCAGAGGTTTGATAAATAAAAAATTCAATGTCATTACTGTAATAAATTTGGTCATTATGCATATGAATGTAGGAAGAAGCAATATGACCAAGGAAGGAAAAGCCCAAATCAGTTGACCAACACCAGCACTTTGACAAGTGCAATGTTAATGGCATGGACATCTCCAATTGAATGCAATGTTGTTCAAGAAAGTCCACATGACATATGGTACTTAGATTCAGTATGCAGCAACCACATGACTAGTAATTTAAACTTGTTTTCCAGTCTAGACAATTCAGTTCAAATTGATGTTACACTTGGAAACAATGTCCAAGTTACTGTCTTAGGAAAAGGCACTGTTGAGATTCTAACCAAGGGGGAGAGTAAGTATATCCATGATGTCTATCATGTCAAAGGTCTGAAACATAATTTGTTAAGCATTGGACAGTTGATACAAAAAGGCTGGTGAGTCTATATGGAAGATGATCAATGTGTGATCAAATACAAACGTCCAAGTGACCAGCTAATAGCAAAAGTGCCAATGACAAGCAATCACTTGTTTCCATTGAGGATAGTTCTCGACATGAAAGGGAAGACAAAGATAGGAACTACATTCAAGACAAAAAGTAAAGAAACAATCGAGCTTCTCGACAAGAAAGAAAATGGCAACGCTAATTTGCAAGCTGCGTTTCAGATAGAAGTTCAGGATGAATCCTAGTTGTGGCATTTCAGATTTGGACATCTGAATTTTGGTGGGTTGAAGCTACTGCACACAAAGAATATGGTAAAAGGATTTCCATTGATCGACAGACCAGATAGGGTTTGTGAAGGTTTCATTTTTGGCAAGCAGCACAGAGAGACTTTTCTAGTCGAAAAGTCCTATAGAGCACACACACCACTTGAAATTTTGCACTCTGATATTTGTGGTCCAATGCAAATATCATCCATTGGTGGCTGCAAATATTTTCCATCTTTTATTGATGACTACTCAAGAAAAACATGGGTATATTTTTTGAAACATAAATATGATGCATTTAGTTATTTTCAGTAGTTTAAGGCATTTGTGGAGAACCAGAGTGGACACTGCATCAATATCTTAAGAACCGACAAAGGAGGTGAATATGTTTCAAATGGATTTCTAAATTTTTTCAAGACCCATGGCATACAGAAACAATTCACTGCACGGTATACACCTCAGCAGAATGGTATTGCTGAAAGAAAGTACAGAACCATCATGGAGATGGCACGCAGCATGTTGGTAGCCAAGCATTTTCCAAATGAGTATTGGGGTGAAGCAGTTACAACTGCCGTTTACATTATGAACCAATGTCTGACAAAGAGTGTGAAGAACAAAGTTCCCCAAGAAGCATGGACATGTATGAATCATATTGTTTCACATTTAAAAGTTTTTGGTTGTATTGCATATGCTCATGTTCCAGATGAGCTGAGAAAGAAACTAGACAAGAAGGGATAGAAATGTATTTTTGTCGGTTATTCTGAAGACACAAAAGCATACAATTTGTATGATCCTATCACAAGGAAAGTGATAATCAGTCAAGATGTTCAATTTTTTGAGAATGAATCATGGATGGAACTGTCGACATAAATGTCAAGATTGTGTCGAATGTTGACAATGACGAAATGGAAGAGGAAGTGGTTCAAGTACCACATGTAATTCAACCGATCGTAGCACCGTCGACTCCCATGACACCACAACATGGTTCAACACAAGGACCATCGACACAAGTAGTAGCTCAAGCTACACCGACAAGTACACCAAGAGGAAAGCAGACTCCATCAAGCATTTAGTCAAGGTCGACATCGACAGAATCGGTGAAGACAAGAAGTTTGTGAGAGATATATGAAGCTGGTACACCAAATTCATTCTCTCTCTTTGCATTATTTTCCCTTATATATGATCCACTAACATTTGAAGACGTTGTTAAAGAAGAAGTATGGGCACAAGCCATCGATGAAGAAATAGAATGCATTGAGAAGAACCAGACATGGGAACTGGTTGATGTACCAAAAGAAAAATATGTAATCAATGTCAAATGGATTTATAAGACACAGCAAGATGCTGATGAGAATGTGCAAAAGCACAAAGAAAAAATGGTAGCAAGAGGGTTCACACAACAACTCGACATAGACTTCAATGAAACGTTTGCACATGTTGCACGCATGGATACAATTAGAACAGTCTTGGCCATAGTTGAACAAAACAAATGGCCTGTTCATCAAATGGATGTCAATTCGGCATTCTTAAATGGCTATCTAGATGAGGAAGTATATGTGGAACAGCCACAAGGATATGAAATTCCAGGTCAAGAACATAAAGTGTACAGGCTGAAAAAGACACTCTATGGCTTTAAACAAGCTCGTAGAGCTTGGTATAGTTGGATTGATTCCTATCTCACTAAAAATGGATTTCACAGAAGTGAAAGTGAACCGACATTGTACACCAAAGTGGATGAGCAAGGTAAGATGTTAATTGTCTGCTTGTATGTAGATGATTTAATATTTACTGGTGATTTTAGCATAGCAGATTTTAAATCAGTCATGGAAAGTGAATTTGAAATGGCTGATCTGGGATTATGAAGTTTTTTCTAGGCATTGAAGTTCAGCAGCCTGAAAGTGGTATTTTTATATCACAGACAAAGTATGCAAGTGAAGTTTTAAAAATATTTAACACGTCTAATTGCAAGACAGCTCCAACACCAGTGATAACAGGTTTAAAATTGAGCAAGGATGATGAAGGATCCACTGTCGATCCTACGTTGTTCAAAAGGCTTGTTGGCAACCTTACGTATTTGACAACGACAAGACCAGGCATTATGTATAGAATAAGTCTAATCTCAAGGTTCATGGAATCACCAAAAGACTCACATTGGCAAGCAAGTAAAAGAATTTCGAGGTATGTAAGTGGCATAAAAGACCTTGGTATTATGTATATAACCTCAGAAAAATTTAGACTCATTGGTTACACTGACAGTGACAATGGAGGAAACATAGATGACAGGAAAAGCACATCTGGGTACACATTTCATTTTGGTACAGGTTTTGTTTCATGGGCTTCAAAGAAACAGCCCATATTAACTTTGTCTTCAGCTGAAGCAGAGTATGCTGCAGTGACAAGTGCTGCATGTCAAGCTGTCTGGATGAGGAGAGTATTAAAAGACTTGTCAAAGAACCATCAAGAACCAACAACCATCTTTTGTGACAACAATTCAGCCATAGCATTATCAAAGAATCACGTGTTTCACAAGAGAACCAAACACATCGACACAAGGTTTCGTTTCATAAGAGAGTTGGTGAACAACAAAGAAATTTGTTTGGAATTTTGCAGGTCTGAAGATCAACTTGCATACATCTTTACAAAACCATTAGCAAAGGATACTTTTCAGTATCTACATAGTTATCTTGGAATGACAAGTTCTGCAGAGTGAACTCTGTCATAAACAGAGCATGTCTAAGCTCTGAAACATTTTGTAAATTTTGCTATAAAAATCTGCATCTGCTCATAATTAAGGGGGAGTGTTGGAAATATTAATCACTCGCAAATCTGTACCTCACTCTCAGCCGACTCTGCCAGAGTCTGTATAAGTCAAGATCTTGTTGGCCAGTCTTACAAGAGGGAAGAGTCCACGATTCAGCAATGTAAACCAGTCGAATTTATTTCTGAAGCTAAGTTGTTATGTAGATAGTTATTACAATCTTTAATGGAGAGTCGAGGTTGTCTATAAATAGAAGAAGCAAATTGTAAATCAAGTTAGACAGTGAAGAGAACTCTGGGTGAGAAAGGAGATAAAGAGAAGTTGAAGCTCAAGCTTCTGTGTATGTGATTCAGTCGAAGAGCCAAAGCTCTCTAAAAGGATCAGTCGATGAACCTACAAGTCTAGACAGACAAGTTTGTAATACCTTTGTTATTTCTGCATAAGTTATATATATAAAATAGTTTATGGTTGAATGCATGTTTATTTGGCCGCACAATATTAGTGAAAGAACAAGAATCCTTAAATTTCTCACTCCGTGAAAGTTCCAAGGTTTATGGCACATTAAGTTCTTTGGAATTGTTAATGTGTCCATTTTTGCTCTATCTTACTCACCCGTGAAAAGCATTTGTAGTTTCTTAAGCCTTTTAGACTAAGAATACATTGATCTTAGCAAGAATGAGTTCAGCGATGCCATCCCTGTGGAAATCACCGGGATGGTCACTCTCAACTCTCTGAACGTATCTAGAAATCGCTTAAACGGGAGCTTTCCCAGAGAATATGAGAACTTAACGAATTTGATATACAAGCTGTCTAGCCATGGGACTTTTTAATTTCCAGGGTGAATTTAATGTACAAAATCTGTAATTTCTGTTATGTGTTGGGTGATTTTAAGCTCAGAAATGAAATGAAATCAAGTAACAGAAAACACATTGGAGCTATATAAGCTTTAATCAATGGGAAAGTATTGTAGTCTATTTCTTGGTTCAAAATATTGCAATCAAATCAAACATCAACCGACCTCTTAAATAACCTAAATATCCATAAGATTTAAAAAAGCTAAAAGAAAAACTTGATACCAAGGTTTGGAAAACATGAGCTCTTGATAAATGTTGGCCATGGCAACAATATATGTGTGAAATATAGGTTGTATAACAGTGTCATACACAGGGGTGGTAAAGAGGCATTGTAATCTGATATAGAATAATTCTTCCTCAAAACATGACAGTATTTCTACTCTTAATTTCAGTGTCATTGGTATTATAATTTATGAGAGATTTATAAAAGAGATTTTTTATAGTCATAAAAACAATACTGAAATCTTTACCCAGCTCTAATGCGATGAGAGTTTTAATGGACTAAAATGTACAAATACTCTAAAGTGTTCATGAAGAAGTATTGTGTTCATAAGTGACTACAATTTCATGGATTTTGAATTAGTATCAATTTAAAACATACGATTGGTGACAAAAGTTTTCATATAATCTGTATAATTTAAAATCTATAATATTGAAAAAAAAATTGAGATTTCTAAATGAACTCAAAAAAATACTATATAAATAAAAAGATACTTAAAATTTTATTATTTATTAAGATAAATAAATTAATATAATTACTATATAAATAAATGAAAATAAACCTACAAATATTTTGTATCTATTATAATTAAAAAAATACAATTAAAGTAAATTCAATTCAATTTTAATTGCAACATGACAAAAAAATTTGAAAATGGGCTGGGAAAAACATGAAGGAATATGCTGACGAGTCTTCATATTAATATTGAACATAAATGTATTTTACAAGCATATTCACAGGCCAAAATTTATATGTATTGGTTGGTCAACATCAACTCAAGATTATTTGCAATAATTTTATGAAGATATAGTTACTATTATCCGTAAACTGGATTATATTGAGATCAAAACTACCATAAGGAACCAAAGCCTTTTGAATGATTTTTTTAGGGTCATGTGCTTGATATTTCTTGCCACCTTGTAACATACTTGCTTCCAGGTCTTGTTTAGAAATTGGATTGATTGATCAATGAAACGTTTGTTTCTATTATGGTATATTGTATAATTTATGGTCTTGTAAAACAATTAGATTTATCTATTGAGTTGCTTAATCCTTTCTAGCTTGGCTTTCATCTTTTTTTAGATTTATATCCAACCCTCCATAACCTTGGTTGGCTCTCCTGATTTGCTTTGGCCAGAAAGAATATTTCTTTAAGGAAAGACTCTCTACTCAAATGAACCTATAAAGTCATACTATGTACATAGTTCCACAGTGAGGTATCTTAGCGCATTTTTTTTTGTTGGTTTGGTGGGATCTATGCTTAAATATGGAACCGGGACTCCTTAAGGGTATCTTGGAAGCCGGTACCTTGGGGGGCATCAATAACTCATCCAAGGCCTCATTGATCTAGTGTCAGAAGTGATCTATGCCCTAGGTTGTTTGGGTTTTTCACCCATCAACCAAGACAAAAAGGAAGAAGGTAATACTCCTAATGGGATCTGGCTTAGGAGAAACACATGGTTTTTTTATATTTCTATCCTAACACCTCCCTCATGAAAAGAACCAAGCATCTCTAAAATAGATAAGGAAAAAATTCAAAGAAAGAGCCTCCTGCCTCTAGGTAGAGGAAATGGAAAAGCCCTATGATCTTATAATAGATGGGACGTTTTCAGATGAGGGGTTCTTTGTAAATTTTCTAGAAGTGTTGGACCCCAAGATATTCTAAGTCATAGAAACCTCTAACAGTATCCCCATCATATTACTAAATTCCCATATATATTATTTGTGTTTATATATATTATTTTTGTAAGAGGAAAACTAAGTTTACCACTTTGAGTTGTCTTTAATTTATGGGTTAACCTTCAAATTTATGTGGTATTTTCTTAGTATTCCAATATTTTTCTTCACCCTACCAGCTAATAACACTAAAAACACATCCTATCCTTACCATGGTCTCTGAAATACCACTTCAATATCACTCACAAGGAAAGATCACATCTCTATTGCTTGCAGTTTTTTTTAATCAATAACGTCAGCCAAGCCAATTCTTGCCATTATAAATCCCAATATCCACTTTTGAATCAAAATATCTTATTCCATAGTTTATAAATCCCAGTATCCACTTTTGAATCAAAATATCTTATTCCATAGTTTAACTTGTTATTTTGCCTGATTAGTTCAGTCAATAATTAGCTCGATATCCAATATCAACTCATTTACTCATGAATATCCGCTTGTTCATTCACTCGTAAACAAAGGCTAAGTCTATCACCTTGCTTCTATCTTTTATGCATATTTTGTAACGTCCCCGACCCTCCGACCAACGAAGAGAACGCTACCATGGCATTAGCCATCCGGGCTACCAGCCCCATGAACATGTGAATTCATAGAAATGCTGAAAACAGAATGCATTGAAGTAGAACATACACAGATGCAATTGTTTATCATACACAGTGGAAGCAACATTCATTCATACAAACATTCATTCAACATTTCATCCTAGTCATTAAAAGTAAATAGGACTGCAGAAGTAAAATAGACAAGGTTACTTATCTTATAAGAAATCGTTCCGCAACCAGCTACGTCGCTGCAACGTTCCACCCAACCATAGGCCAGCGTGGTCCTTAATCTTTCAGCAACACCGCCACCCCCGAGCTAAGCATGATTCTCCAGGGAATAAGGGAACAAGCAGGCTTACACATAGCCAAGGATACACAAAACAAAGTCTAGCCAACACAGTTGGGTTTATCAGGCCATCAACAAGACAGCCAAGCCAACATGGTCAAGTTTATCAGGCCATCAAGGAGCTGGGAAAGGCTAAATGCTAAGCTAGTGAGCCCATTACAGAGCTAGGAACACCTACACCAGAACTAGCCTGACTTCTAAGACACCCACACACACCCAACACAAGGAATCAGTCCCTTCTCTGCTACACAATCACTCAGGCCCTGCCTTCCCTTCCAATGCTATTCAGGGGTTGTGGAGAAGAAAGCCAGCCCTCTAGCTTTGTCTGTGTGGTTTCCAAACACACCAGGTTTATCAAGCAAACCAAGCCCCCATCCCTGCTCCCAACACAGTCCGAAGACCAACCATTGCATGCATGCAATTAATTAGTTGTCACAGCTTAAACATGGAAAACGACTCCTGGGTTGTTCTTGGCCTTATCGTGGCCAAAACGACTCCCAAGCAATTTCACAGTCCCAAAACCTATCAGTAAACACGACTCACAACATGGGGAAACAACAGTCCGTCCTGGACAATGAAGTCACTGGGAAAACTTACCCAGACCACACTGGGGAAGAAATACAGTCTCCCAACCTGTGTGTGAGAGAAACTTGTACCAGACCCCAAAATACAGAGGGAAAAACATATGCATGACCCACAAATCAGTAAGGAAAACTTACACACCGTCCCTAAGCGTAAAAATGGCTCTCCACAGGAAAAATTGTGGGTGATGGTGACCGAACAGTTCTAGCGTGCTGCGTGAGTAACGACAGCGCAGAGCCCAGTGCGTGAGAATAATGAATAGACAATGGTTCCTGCGTGAGGATGAACATCTCTGCCCATACGTGAAGGGGAACAGACAATGGAGAGGATGCCCAGTAGTCAGAAGTGCGTAAGTGTTTTTGCTCCGTCGAGAAAAGAGTGGAAAGCCTAAAGAATTTGCTTCCTTTTTCCCAACGTGAGGTTCATTTGCTTGTGGAGTGTGCAGGTGGGCAAGGACTGACAATCCTGCCACCCCCACTCCCAAAACAATAATTTTCTCAACTACTCAGCAGAACGTTTAAAGGTGGTAGTTGGATAAGACAAGGAAAGATGGGCAAATCAAACAGGGTGGTGACACATGGATTTCTCCCCATTGGTTCAAGGTTTGACATCTCCCCCCATTTTATCCTTATGAGAATCATGCCCCTTCTCAATTTAGTTGCCGCGAACATAGCTGGTTGGGTTATTTAATTAAAGATGCATATTTACATGATGACAAAATTCAATATGTATGCCGCATGCCCCGATATACTATCGGTGACCATTTCAATCCGAAACATAACACAACTAAATCAATGGTGAGGCTTTTGCCTTTAGCTCCACACCACGATTCATTACAATATATACATCATGTACATTTAATGCAGCGGGGTCAAAACCAGGGTGTTACATATTTCCTTTGACCAATGTTATTGAGTCAATACTAGATGGAGAAATAATTGGGTAAAGACTGGCCCAATAAAATATCCCTACTGTATGGAGGAAATCACCCAAGTGTATGCATATGGCTGGGGAAACAAGCGGGGAATGGACCCTATATTGTATGATTGGTTGTGTAATGGGTTTTTCTTTTACGAGTTTCACCCTTTTTACTTACTAACTGTATGGAAAATATTTAGTTTCTTGGCCACCAATAACAAATATGAAGCTATGCGTGGTCATGGGTTACCAGGTTCCAAATACAAGGACAAGCTCCCGCTAGATACAGAGGAATAAGTAGATAAAAAAGCACCCACATGTTCTTATTAATAATCATTCAAAACTGCCCACCCAACAATTGCTTCTCCAGAAAGGTAGGAGAGGGAACATATTTACCACGCACAGAGAGGGATTGATACTCATTAGTGCAGGAATCAAAGAAAAAACAGTTGAAACATAACCTATAAATGATCCATCAAGCAGATCCAATTGACTTAAAGGAAATGAATCATGCAGCAGTCTTGAATGATTATTAATATTTGCAGCCAGTTCCAAAATGAGTTGCTAGTGATCCAAGAAGTGTAGTTCTGGAATTTGCTTATGCTATTACTAGTTATATTCTGACAAAATCTATTATTCCCCAACTACTTTAACAATTATGGGGAACGATGTATAAGTTAATGTTTTGTTTAGTTTTTCCTTGTTATTCCTACTTGTTATGTTCCAATATTGGTATAAGTTCCAAGACTTGGTGTTCCCGTATTTTACTGTTATCCAAGAATTACAGTTCACATATCCTCTTTTTTCCTACTTTATGTGTTTTGAATAATCCTATTGTTCCAAGGAGTGATGCATATCCAAATCCAATAGTTTCAGTTTCATATCATTTAGTTACATAACCTGAAAGCCTATTTCTGTGAGAGTGTAAATAAAAAAGAGAAGGCTACCATGTACATGTGTTTCTATTGTGCATCTCCCTGCCTATTAGAAACATTGTGTAGAGTCGGCAAAGAGGATTCATGGTAGTGCATTACGTTTCTAAGGTGTGAGGCCATGGTCAGGTGGTGCAATTGAAGAAGTAGGTGTGAGGCAGAGTTGTAAAGGTGGGGGTATGTTTTTGAAAGGGAAATCCTTTACCAGGTGAAGTAGGTGTGGAAGCATTTGTGTTGGCGGGGGTAGGATTGCATGGTGTATGGTAGGTAATGTATTTTCATAGATACATATTATTTCAGTGTATTTATCCCCTTATTTATCTCATGTATTGGTAAGTGTACGAAATTGGCCTAATGTAGATTTCTTAGGAAATTGTTTGCTACCCATTTGTCTATGTTGAAAGATTCAAGCTTATGCAGATAGGTCAATATTTTCATTTGTTTCGTCTCTTCGATTTCAACTACATCTAACAAGTTCCAGTATCATTTTCATGTGTTTCTGACATGTTTATGTATTTATAATCAATGCCTGGTAGGTACAAGATTAGATTGTGGCAGTTGGTATATAGGAAACTAACATGCCCAAGTTCTATGTGTCTAGCCTGTTTCTTTTAGCAATGTAATGATGTTTTGCATGTTGAAGCGCCACACTTTTTCAATGCAACAGAGAAATTATATATGAATCCTACATGGACTACATAGTCAAATTGGAAGATCTTTCTAAATATAAAATTAGTTTCAATGGTACACCATTATTTTTGAAATCAATTTATCTTGGCATAAAGGAGAATGAAACTAATATAAATCCATTGTGAGTACATTGTGACTACTCCAGTACAATTTGGTTATGCAAAAGTGGCTGGGTTGATTTCTTTTCCTTTGACAGGAGAACGTGAAAATTATTGCCCAGGTTTAAAGTATGTGAGCATGTACACTATCTCGCGCATGGTGGGCCTGTGGACCGGGTGTTCTTTTATGCAGAGTGGGTTTCCTTCATAACTTCTCTATTCGAATTGGAAATCTTTTTCACCCACCCTGCGATGTTCATTCCCTCTTCATATTCGCATTCATCCACTGCCGTTTTGCCCGTAATCAACTCAAGCAGATTCACTCCGAAGCTGTATACATCACTCTTTTCGTCCACTTTCAAACTGTACGCATACTCTGTAAATTCAATAATTCAGTTTAAGTTGCAAATTGAATATCGTTCACTTCTACATAGTTACGAAAACCGCAGGCATTTTCAAAGCTTTTGCAGCAATATAATACAAAAATTAAATTTACTAAAACGAAACAACTTACCAGGAGCTATGTAGCCAAAGGAACCTGTAATTGAAGACATGCTTTCGGAGGAACCAGAATGAAGCAAGAACTTGGCCCGCCCAAAGTCAGCGACATAGGCTTCCAAGTTGGAGTCCAGAAGAATATTGTTGGATTTCACATCACGATGAAGGATAAACGGTTGACAATCATGGTGAAGATAGCACAACCCGTTGGCAGCCTCCACTGCAATTTTGTATCTGGTATGCCAATCAAGATGCGCTCCATTGCTTCCATGAAGAACCTCCCCTAGACTTCCGTTATGTATGTAATCATACACCAAAAGATTAGTGTCATGGTTGGAGCAAAACGCCACTAATCTAACTATGTGTCTATGACGGATGTTGCCCATAGTGTGGATATCCGCGGAGAAACCATGATCATTAGAACAGCCATTTCCCCTAAGTTTCTTCCCTGCAATTTGTTGGTCATTGGGCATGATGCCTCTGTACACAACCCCTGCTGCTCCTTTGCCGATGGCATTTTCTTCTTTTAAGCATTCCAATACGTCGTTGCTCCCAAAGTTCATTTTTTGGAAGGTCGTCATTTCCCAAGACCTAGTGTTGGCGTTGGCGTTAACGTTGACGGTTCTAGCCTTGATTAAGACTGTGCCAATTGCCAACAGTACCAATGAGCATAAGAGAAGTCCAAGGGCTTCCACTGGCGACCCACTGAACTGTTCTTTGTATAAGTGGGGATTCCCCTCAAAAGAGCTGAAATTGAAATTAGGAAAGTGACCACTCTCTGGAACAAGGCCCGAAAAGTTATTGTAAGAGAAGTCTGCAGATATCAAATTCGTTAAGTTCTCAAATTCTCTGGGAAAGCTCCCGTTTAAGCGATTTCTGGATTCGTTCAGAGAGTTGAGAGAGACCATCCTGGTGATTTCCACAGGGATGGGACGGCTGAACTCATTCTGGCTAAGATCATTGTATTCGAGGAAAGTACATTTGCTAATCTCCCAAGGAATCATACCAGAAAACCTGTTTTCGCTGAAGTCGATCATAAAAATATTTCTTAATCCTCCAATCTCTCGCGGAACATTACCTGTGAATTGATTTTCATTGATCAAAAGTTTCTGCAAAGAAGACAATTGACCTATAGATGAAGGAAGAGAACCACTCAGACGACTGTGGGAAATTTTCATGTACTCTAGCATCGGGGATACATTATAAAGTTCATCAGGTATGCTCCCACGTCCTGAGATTATTGTTATGCAATTCGACCACAAATAGCTTGGGCAAGTAGAGCAAACCCGAAGGTATTGAACCATTCAAATTATTATGCCCCATGACAACTCTAACCAGAGAATTACATGTGCCTAGGGACTCAGGAATCGGACCGACGAATAAATGATTCAATAGAGCCAATTTCTGCAGCTTTCCACCATTGAAAAGATTCCGAGGGATGAAACCAGTCAGTTTGTTGGAACCAACCTCCACTTTTTGTAACTTACCATTGAGGCCCAGTTGGTGAGGCACGGTACCTGTGAAATTGTTCCGTCAAAGCTGCAAAACCTGCAAATTTGGCAAGTCCCCAATGAAAGATGGAATCCAGCCATGTTATCTGTTTTGGTACAAATTCAGCACTCTCAACTCTTTAAGCTGCGAGAGTTCCACCTGTATTTCACCAGAGAGATTGTTATTGGATATATCCATGGATTTTAAACTCTCGAGACGTCCCAGTTGTGGAGGAATAGTGCCAGTGAGGCCATTGGATTACAAGTACAATACCTCTAGCTTTCTAAGACCACCAAGCTCAGAAGGAATCGCACCTCCAATCCTACAACTACTGAGACCGAGTTGTATAAGCTTGCTCAAATTTCCTATCTCCAGAGGAATACCACCATTGAATGCATTCCTTCCCAAATAAAGCGTTTTCAAATTCCCCAGATTGCCAAGCTCAGGGGCTACCCGTCCACCCAAACTATTTGAATACAATGAAAGGTATTCTAAATCTTTTTGGTTCCCATATTCTGCAGGAATGCTGCCCGAGAAGTGTTGGAAATATTAATCATTGGCAGATCCGTACTTGACTTTCAGCCGACTCTGTCAGAGTCTCTATCAGTCAAGATCTTGTCGCTCAGTTTGACAAGAGGAAAGAGTGCACCATTCGACATTGTAATCTAGTCCAATTAATTTCTGAAGCTAGTTGTTAAGTAGATAGTTATTACAGTCTTTAATGGTGTGAGTCAGTCTATCCATATAGAAGCAATTTTCAGGTTGCCTATAAATAGTAGAAGCAAATTGTAAATCAAGTTAGACAGTGGAGGAACTCAGGGTGATCGACCTTATAGCCAAGGTAGACTGGGTAGGGTTGGTAGGGTTGCTCATTTGGCTTGTTGTGACAAAGCTTGAAGGGTAGATGATCCCAGGGAGATTTCTTGGCCTCTGCTAAGTCACAAGTTATTGGTATATCTAGCTTGCATGCTGTTAGATATATTGTTAGATATACTCTTGGGAAATTATTGTTCACATGGTTAAAAAAAAATACAAAAAATGACATTAGGTTAATACAAAGAACCCTATGGCTTCACAGTCAGTTCAGTGCCATTTACACCTCCATGTCCGTCAATGCACCAGCGGTTAAAACCCCCATCCTCCATCAATGCGAAGTTGGACTGCCATGGTTTCGTTTAGAGTGGGATAGACCTTAGAGGAAAGGCAAGAAAGGAGGGCATCATTGTTGCTACGACTTATTAAAACAACAGATTGCATAGATCGAGGAAGATCTGTTACATGCGAATACACGCCAATATATTTGTCATCCTCTTGAATGCACCACATTTGCTATACAACATTGATAAACACTTGAGGTAACTAGCCTTTGCTACATTTTTTCCTTTCATTTGATCATCTCACTGTTACTGGTTTTTTTTCTGAACATTCTCTTAGCTTTTACGTGGGGTTCTACCAGCAGGAGATTAATTCATTCTGTTTTAGTAGAGGGTGGATCCTCTTACGAAATTTTGGCCACTTAGAGCTCACAGTCCTCGGCGCATTAAAAACCCGATTGAAATCATAAGTATCCTACAGTTCCCATAGTCCAGTTAGATTTGTAGATTTTTCACTGAGATGTCTATTCTAATTCAGAGCACGTTGTAACATATAGGAATCGAAGCTTTCTTAGCTGGGCCAACCCAACTATATTGCTCTTCAGCTTCACACATCCCACTGCCCTCAACTCCTCCAAAGATGTCAATGTCTCCATACTTTTTAAATAAAACTGTAGGCGAACTTGTTACAAGGTTGTAGCACTCTATCACATTGCCTAAAAACAAAAAACTATTATTGTTTGTAAACTTTAAAATCTATCAGAAAATTAATTTACAAATAAGAAAGGAACTGCAATAAAACATAACATCCACGCAATGCAATTACCTAGTTCGCCATCATCTCCACTGAAGCGTACTCAAATCTGCAATAAAACATAACATCCACTCAATGCAATTACCTAGTTCGCCATCATCTCCACTGAAGCGTACCTAAATCTGCAACAAAACATAACATCCACGCAATGCAATTACCTAGTTCGCCATCATCTCCACTGAAGCGTACCCAAATCCCCTAGATTTGGGTTCTAAACATTGAAAATATTATCCTAGACAAATTCTCATTCATAGGCCTAATGTCAATCTCCTTGTTTATCAGGTTGGGCCTACAAACTTAGGCTTACTAATAAGAATGAAAATGGAACAATTATAAGGTCTGCACCAAGTATAAACCATATCATGGCTATATGTGGATATGCCCAAAGTTTTGTCTTCTCAATGGTTGACTTAACAAGCTCTAGACACTGAAATCAAAATATATGTCTTGCTTCTTCGATATTCAAAGAAAGGAAGCCTTTAGTGGAAAAAAACACATATTCTATTATTGTCCCCTTTCCATGTCTACTTAGGATTGGTTGTTATTTTTTGTGGTTAGTCTCTCCCAGGGCCATTACCAAGAGAGAAACTTGTAAGGGAATAAACACCCATGGGTTGTTAAGTTTCAAGCTTCATATAGTTTATACAAGTGAAGATACTCTTTTTTTCTTGGAAGAAAATGAATGGCGTTCAATTATTCAAATGGTTTGACATCTCATTCATGCAAGTTTATACATGCATATTGTTGTTCAAGTGCAAAAGGTGGAAATGGATATGGCCCATAAAAAACTCCTAAATATTTGGTGAGGTATCCACTATACTATGAGAAGGGAACTTCTTGGTGACTTTCTAAACACACTCATTATGAGATTACCCCCACACTTGTCCTTATTATTTCTAATCTTGGAAACACACCATAGCCCAACAATGATGGATGCAAGCCTATAGTGGTTTATCTTATAATGAGAATCCACCACCCATTGTTTAGTCCTTCCCATTGTTATGGACCTATAATATCACTATCATATTCCCAAGATCCAAGTTTAGTTTAGTATGTTCATGGTAGCGACATTCGCTTCATGTACATTACTTGTTTATATTGATAGCCAAAATAGTTTCAAATTCAATAGATCGACAATGTACATTGTTTTGTCCTATGAACATACATTGTTTATATTAGTAGCCAAAATAGTTTCAAATTCAAGAGATCAACAATGCACTTTTTTTGTCCTATGAAAAAGCATGCACTCTCTAAGAACTAATAAATAACTTATTCAAAATATTTTCCAATAGTTATTAGTAATTCTTTTGAGATTTTTCTGTTAAAGCTTCTACCTACTGTATAAAATGGCTACACTTTATGTGGAGACTTTTCCCTGGTCATCTTGAATGCGTGTTTTAACATGAGGGATGGTTATCTCCGCAAGAAACTACTCTTGGGCCTCTAATTTTGTTAGTAATATTTTCTAGTGTTCTTGTAATCAAAAGACTTCCTTTTGGGGTTTTTCCAATTCAATAGGGTCTTGAACCCAAAATAAATCAACTCTATTATAAGGTTGGATGACAATGTATTCTCTTCCATTGCTTCTAAACTTTTAGTTAAATTTTCATAGTTATGCACTTTGGGAAGAGATGACTATCAATATACTTTAAGTATTTCAGTTTGTTTATGAATTATTGCATGGACTTTTGTTCCCTATGGACTCTTAGGGGACACTCTTTGTGCCTTATAGGAAAAAGAAAACTCTTACCATGTGGGTCCATGGGGATTTTTCACTATTTCTTTGAAAAATGGTTTAGTGCAATGATACCTTCAGAGTGAGCACCATACATTCATATGTGAATCTAAAACATAAAACCAATTAACTCCAGAATGTACATTTTTAAAGTGTTTTTCCCCAACTGATTTCAGTCACATTGTCATAGTTAAATGCCCAAACCCACAACTTTCAACTTTTAATGAAATAGAATTTTAATGAACAATTTAAAAAATGAAACACAAGAAAATACACTAACAAAAATTTTAGGACAGTCACACACATAAAATTTCAGACACTATTTTTTTGTGAAATTCCCAGGAAAAACCCACAAGGGGAAAGCCTGTTAGAGAGAGAGTTCTTTTTATTTCTTCATCAAAATAAAAGAAACAACAGAATTACAACTTATCTCATCCGTAAAACCCAGAATACTGTCTTGGAATTTGTGCCAAACCAGCAGTGTATGGACTGTACGGACCTCAAAATGCCTGCCACTGTCTGAACCTCGAATTACATGCCACTGTACAAACTATATGAATTTTTTCCCTGCCTCAAAATTCATGTTTCTTCCTAGAAATGCATGTCATTGTTTTTCTTCTCCAAAAAAAATGTGCCCAAAACTGTTATACGAACACGTTGTATGAATTCTTGGAATTCATGCCATGTGATGTTTCTCTCTCCTGCGATTTTCTTCTTCTCTTTTCAAGAAGTCGATTTTCTCTCTACTCTCTCAAAACTCATGAAAGAATCCTTATGGTGAAAATAATTTCCCTTGTGTTTTTTTTGGATGCTTGGCGTAAGTTATGAAACATCTAATCCAAGGGCCCACATTGATTTAGACAGGTGGATGAGAATAAAAGCTAATTTAATTCTCTCCAAAATTAATTTCACTCATCCCACTTAACTTTATCAAAAAGTTGTTTTAATCTTTAAAGTGGAATTAAATGCTCATTTCAAGTCATTTAATGCAAGGGTCATGCTATTTTTCCCTTTTTGTTCCTTTGGCTAATTTTCACTGGGGGGGGGAATTCCTAGGTACAAAATCGACACTCCCTCTTACCGAATAAGGTGTTTTGCACCACTTGCAACTTGTTTTTCAAGAATAAAAACTTTCCCCACCCCAAGTATTTTGTCAGGATATCTTCTACCTGCTCATTAGTGGAAATGTACCATAATTCCATAGCTTCTCTCTGGACATAATCTCGGATAAAGTGATATTTGATCTCTATGTGCTTGGGACATGTCATGGAAGACTGGATTCTAAAAGAAATGAATGCAACTTTCTTTATCATAGTGAATCATCGTAGGCCTAATCTCAAAATCAAATAAATCCACTAACAACTTGTGAAGCCACAATGCCTCGTAACGCGCCTGACTGAATGTCATGTACTCGGCCTTAGTAGAACTCAAAGCAACAACATTTTTTTATCCAACTAAACCATGACACTGTTGCCGAGCCCAAGATGAAACAACAACCAAAAGTGCTCTTCGAGTGTGTCACACTACCTTCCCAATCTAAATTCGTAAAGACAACCAACCCTACACCATCCGAAATCCTATAATCCAATTCATTTAATCCATTGTCCCTGCAAGGTATCTCGACACATGTTTTGCAGCTAGCCAGTGCACTCTCGTAAGGTATACCATGAATTAACTGAGATTCTTCACTGCAAATCACAAATATGGCCTGGTGTTGACCAAATACATCAATGAACCAATGTGATAATGATAAAGTGTAGGATCCACCAACTCTCCCTCAAAAACATGAAGCTTCTTCTAGTTGGTGATCATTGGTGTAGTCATAGGGTTGCAATCCTCCATTTGAAATCTCCTCTGAATATCAATGGCATACTTTCCCTGTCCCAGGAAAATATGTCCAATATCCTTCCAAACCTCCAACCCCATAAAATAATGCATCAACCTAATTCCATCCATCTCATACTCTAACACAAGATCTCTCTTGCAATCCATAATGAGTCTCTCTCTACGTGTAATGAATAAGTCATTTACATACAAGAAAAGAATGAGAGAATCGTCACCAACCCTGATGAAGTAAAGGTTTAGATCAACCTCACTCTTTTGAAATTCCATTGTCATCCAGTAAGAGTCTATCGTGGATTATCAAGCTCTAGGAGCTTGAATTAGTCCATACAAGGCTTTCCTCAGCCTGCATGCATGAGACTCTCTCCCATGAATCTCAAATCCTTGAGGCTTCTCAACATACACCTCCTCTTGTATAACTCCATTGAGAAATGCATTCTTCACGTCCATCTGATGGATCTTCCAACCCATTTCTGTAGTAATGGAAATCAATTCCATGATTGAAGAGTAACGAGAAACTTGTGAAAAGGTCTCATCATAATCAACTCCATCAACATGTGAAAAATCTCGTTCCACAAATTAAGCCTTCAACTTCTCCACACTGTCATCTAAAACATGTTTTACCTTGTAAATCCATCGATAAGTCACAAGATACTTCCCCTCTAGTCTCAGTACAATATCCCATACACGTTCTTCATGATGGGATGGTACTCTTCCATCATGTTAGATCTCTCCATATAGGATGATAAGAATCCTCCTCAAAAGTAGAAGGATCTGAATCAAGAATACTAGCAAGCAATGTCATACCCAACCAGCCTGGCATCACAATGCTTCTCACGTGTTCCTTGGTCGATCCAAATGAATTGGCTTCCTTCAAGGTTTCACAAAGCTACTTGGGATTCCTCTTCCTTGAATGTTCCTCCCACATTGGTGTATAATCCTATGAAGAACTGCCATAAGTAGATGGCCCATAAACCTATGGACTAGTAGCTGGTGACACAACCACTAGTGAACTATGTGAATTAGTAACTGCAATTGGTGAAACAATAACAATAGAACCAGAACCAATCCTTGAAATACCTACTAGGCGAACCATTGTACCTGAAGAACCTATTCCTGTAACCTATGGTCCTATAACTCAAAAAACCTATGACCCTACACTCTGTCCTGTTGAACCCTACGCAACCACTTGAGGTGTGGAAGCCTATGGGCCCCCCTACTCTGACTCCCGATACTTTCTCAAATCCCTCTCCTCCTCAAGCCTCACTTCCCACCTCACAACAAATATCCTCTGGGAATAAATGTAGATACAAAAGGATTACAAAGTCTCATCATAACCCACAAAGATTCCCTTATCTGCAGTGGGATCCAACGTTGTCCTATTCTCAGAATGGACATGTGAATAAGTCAAGCAACCAAATATCCTAAAATGACTCACCTCAAGATTCTTCCTAGAGAAGGCCTCCTCAGGAGTCATGCACCCCAACACATGATGAGGACTCATTTTATGTAGATACACAATTGTACTACAGGCATCAACCCATAGGAAGAAAGGAAGACTCTTGTCATGGAGCATAGCTTGATCTTCTCCCACTATAGCTCTGTTGTTCCTTTTTTCTACCACATTCTTCTCGGGGATATATGGAACTGTCAATTATCTCCTAATTCCCTCTCACTTGCAAAACTCATCAAAATCAATGGATTTATACTCCCCTCCATTGTTTGATCCGAGTGTCAGCATCCTCCTCCTAGTTTCGTTCTCCACAAGAGATTTGAACTTTTGGAACCTCTGCAAGAGATCCTTAGATTTATTTCTCCTCAAAAAGTAGATCTAGGTCTTCCTGGAATAGTCATCGATGAATGTCACATAATAATCAAAACCTGACAATGAAATATATGGCATCAAACCACAAAGATATGAATGGACCAAGTCAAGTACTCCTCTTGAGTGACTGTCACTACTCGAAAAAAGTATCCTTGGTGTACATTCCCAAAGCACACCCCTTGCACACATCATTTTTCTCTGTAATAAACTCAGGGATACCTGTAACCATGTGTCTCAATATCCTCATAGTTGGATGATGCAGATGAGCCATTGTTCATTTCCACATCTCACAAGGATCATTGTTGTTGTTGTGTTCCAAAGCATACTGGGGCTGAAAAAGTAACATGTACATATTTCCACATCTGACTCCAACAATAGAGGAATCAGATAGTCCAAATCCCTTGGGAAAAATGTGAACCTGTCCATGAAGATATCCCACACCAAGTCCCCTATCCTCAATCATGGACATTGAGATCAAGTTCTTTTTCATCCCCTGGACATATAAGAAATCCCTCAAAGTCATTGGTCTCATGGACTTCCTCTCAAAGGTGACTGTCCCATGACCAACTGCTTTGACTATTGTGTCATCCCCCAAAACCACTTCTGAATCTATCCATGTCTGTGAAATCTCAGAAAACATCTCTCGATCACCTTTCATGTGGCTTGAGGCCCCACTGTGAATGTACCAAGTGCTGGTGGTGGATGCACTCAAAGATTGTCCAGTCAATAAAGAATAATCTCTCATGTCCTCCATATCAGCGTCGGTGACGATAGAGGATCTCTCAACTTGTCCAGCATAGAGAGAAAAATCTCTCTCAAATCTAGTTGTAAACTCATCAATCTATGTTGAATTTGTTGTATGTTGCTGCTTTGTCTTCTTTTGGTGTGGGCATTTTCTAGTATAGTTCCCAAACCCCTGACAAGCAAAGCACTTTACAATGCTCATGTATTTCTTCTATCCACCCTGATGCTGCTTAGCCCCACCCTTCTTGGGTCTCTTCTTGAACTTCTTCTCTCCTTTGGCTGCAAAAGCCACATTCTCCTCATCACGTGTACTAGTCGAAGAGCTCCCCTACACAAAGCCTCTTTGGGTCTCCTCTTACACAAAGTCATCCCAGAGACAATTCTAGGTGGCCATGTTCTCCTTGGAAACAATAGCCTCCATGAATACAATCCATGGATTGGCCACACCATTCAGGGTTGAACGCACTAGCTCACTAACAAGAACAACCTCCCTAACTATTGCAAGCTCATATCTCACCTAAGTGATCCTAGCAAGATAAGGAGTTACATTCTCACCTTTTTCCATCTTGATGCTCTTCGGTTTCTCTCCAAGAACCATATTTTGATTTTCATTTGAATTTTGATACAAGCTGGTTAAGGCCTCCCACATTGTATAGGAATGAATCTTAGTGGTCAAATGGTAATGATATGATCCTTGACTGCATCAAGGATGATCCTTTTTTCCTTAATGTCCTTTTTGTTAAAGGTTGTAAGTGTTGTTATATCAATTGCTACAGGAACTACAATAGGGTTTGTTTATGTGTAGTTCACCACTTCATCCCACAACTCATTCTCCCGAAGAATGATAACTATTCTAGCCTTCCAAGGAGAAAAATTCATAGCCCCATCCAACTTGTCCTCCAACCTCAATACGGTATCCATCATAGGAAAAAATATGAACTCAAGTACATTATGTCGACTGAACAAAAGAAGTTTGATTCCTATCCTCTTCAACAAAATCTTCCCTCTTCGTCAACAAATCTTTGATACCATGTAGATTTTTAAAGTGTTTTCCCCCAGCTGGTTGTAGTCACATTGTCATAGTTAAATGCCCAAACCCATAACTTGCATCTATTAATGAAATATAATTTTAATGAACAATTTAAAACATGAAATATAAGAAAATTCACTGACATTGATTTTAGGACAGTTTAACACAGAAAATTTCGGACAATATTTTTTGGAAAAATGACCAAGAAAAACCCACAAGGGGAAAACATGTTTGAGAGAGAGTTATTTTTATATCTTCAGCAAAATAAAAGAAACAACAAAATTACAACTTAACTCATTTGCAAAACCCAAATTATGTATTGGAATTCATGCCAAACCAGAAGTGTACAAATTGGATGGATTTTACTATACAGAACTTGAATTGTGTTCCATTGTACACACTGTATGAATTGCGTGGACTATGCAGAATTCATTGTATGAACCTTGATTTGCGGGCCACTGTATGGACTGTAGGAAATTTTTTTCCTGCCCCAAAATTCATGTAGATCCCTGGAAATGTGTGCCACTTTTTTTTATTCTCCAAAAAAAATGTGCCCAAAACTGTTGTACATAAGTCGATTTGCTCTCCGTTCTCTCAAAAATCATGAACGAATTATTATGGTGAAAATACTTTCCCTTGCCCTTTTGTTTGGATGCTTGGGGTAAGTGAAGAGACATCTAATTTAAGGGCCCACATTGATTTACATGGATGTATGAGAATACAAACTAATTTAATTCTCTCCAAATCTAATTTCATTCACCTCACTTAAATTTATCAAAAGGCACTTTAATCTCTAAAGTGTAATTAAATGCTCATTTCAAGTCATTTAATTCAAGGGTCATGTTATTTTCCCCTTTTATGACTTGGGCTAATTTGACTAGGGTAACACATTCCTAGGTAAAAAATCAACACAAAAAACATCCTTGGTTGAATGAAACAAATGATTGGACGAGTGTTCCCGCATCTTGGATAGGAAGGACTTAACCCTATATAAGATGTATGTAAAATAGATAAGGGCAACGTCGAGGAAAGACAAGACCAAGATATTGCAATGCATTAATAAGTACATAATCAAAGAACAAAAATAATAGAATGAAAACACAATATAAATGTAGATAAAGTGCATTGGAAATACTACTTCCAGGAACGAAATATTGAGGTACCCAGGTAGGAGTGGATACTCCATAAATAAAGGCATGCTCACATTGTCAAGACAAATCCATAATGTTTTGGTTTCACATATTTGTGATCCTAAATGATATCTCCAAAGAGTGCAACATACATATGGAACCCCCATCTCACCATATTTTTCGTTATCTTCTGCTTCGTTTCGTCCAGTAAATCCCCAGACAATCTCATTCATCTAGGGAATATGATGTGGTGTGGTTGGTTGTTTCACTTGGAATATAATGAAATGGATAGAATTCCCCTATTATAAATATGTACTTAGGTGTGAGTGGCACTTGTGAAAGAGAAGAGATAATTAGGCCATTTTTTTCTATAGAAAATGTGTTAAAGCTGGTCACAAACAAAAAAAAATGAAAATTGAGTTATTTGGTCTGTGTAAATGCATGTCTCGGGGAAAGAATGAAAAAAAAAATTATTTAAGAAAAAAACATTGGTTTATAAATATATTATTGAAACAAATATATGTAATTGAATTTATTAATATAGTTACATGTTAATGAAATATTAATACCTGTCACTGCAATTAATTTTTTTATTCTAATGTTTTGAACCAAATAATGATGTACATTCTAGACAAAATAGTTAAATCATCAACGTGTGTGGATGGAAACAATTTAATCATTAAACACTTGAGATTTGTGTGAATTCTATTTTCATGGTAAATTGTTTCCTTTTTAGACATAAGCAATTTATTCTTCCAAGTTATCTTATCTTTGGATTCCATATTTAGGACCATGCCTTACATTACATTATGCTAACAAAATTAGAGCTCATATGTAGCTAGATTCAAATAGCTCGTTTCATTGTGCCAAGAAGAAAGATGAATGACTACTTTACTCCCTAGGCTTTCGTCGTCCCTCTCCCTAATATGTAGGAAAAAAGGAGCCAACTAACTGGTGTTCCTTTGTTCTTCTAGTCTATAAGGAAAAATAAATATGCCAACGAAGTTAGGGGAGCAGAAGAAGAAAATGAAGAATGTGTGTGAGACACATGAGAGATCGTAATAATAGTTTGGAGGTCATCATCATGACACTCGCTTGTATACAAGATTGGACATTGAATTTATCATCATTACTTTTGAAAGTATGGG
This sequence comes from Pseudotsuga menziesii, assembly GCA_001517045.1. Lineage (NCBI taxonomy): Eukaryota > Viridiplantae > Streptophyta > Pinopsida > Pinales > Pinaceae > Pseudotsuga > Pseudotsuga menziesii. Next base: position 113,935 of record LPNX010091462.1, read on the forward strand.
TGTAAATTGACATAATATTTGTGTGATATCTGTATCTAGATATTCTCAATGATTACTCAGTTGAATAATCAACCAATGAAAAATAATTCTATATTGAAAATATAAAATAAATATTAAAAAATGAATGATGATGAAATATTACAAAGTGAGTGCCATATATATATATAAATTGGAAAGGCACTTTGGATACCATCCATGAAAGGATGCGTCATTTTAGAATAGTTTACTAATAACTACTATATTAATTATTAATTATGAATATCAATGAGATTGCCTGGCACATTTGGATATCTTGCTCCAGATTATGCAGCTAAGTTTTAATTGTAACATCTTTGACTTTTTGTTCATTATTAGAAAATTGTGAATGTTTTTATTGTCAATGTTAGACATGAAGTTATTCATTTGTGTTTCACCTAATTTTGAGTATTGCAGCCAATGGATGTGTAAATACATATCAGATTTTTACAACATAGGATTGTTCCTATGGAGCTAATCACAGGAAATAAAGCCTTGGATGTGAGATGGTCTAAATATAAGGTTCATCTAATTCCTTGGTTTAGACACATCTCTAGGGATCAATAATAACTCGAAACATTCATATATCTTGTACTCCCAACATCTAATGAGGACTTGAATTCGACATTAATGTCTTGGCTTAGGTTTCCTAGCATTGTACTAAAAAAGAGCCTAAAGCACACATTGACATGGGTGACATGGTTGTAGTTCTAGGATCATTGGTAAAGAAGTGAAGACCTTCTAATGTTGATCCTAAGGACAATGAACTCTCATTTAGGGTTGACACTGAAGCAATATTTAAGAAAGAGGAAGATATTTGATCATTCATCAATGACTATCTTCAGAAGTAGCACTGATGTTCCAACTTTCGATTAAGCATATATTTAAGGATCAATTATATGAACAAGTCATGATTCTAAAAATATTGTTATGGAGTTAATGCCACCTTCAGTGATAAATACTGTTGAAGTGCACATTTTGAGCTCCATGGAGACCTTGCATTTTGGATGGATCAGAATGCACAAGTGTGAAATCTTATCCTTTTTTAATTTGTTAAAATAGTTTTTGAAAGTGCCGTGATAAACATCCCTTAAGGGGTTGTACTATAGAGAGTGGTTTTCCTTTTGATCAGGTGCCAAAGTCTCCCAAAATCGGACTTACATCTAGTTTCGTCCCTTTGAAACTCATTTCATTCAGGTAGGGCAGAGGAAAAAAAAGAACGGAACCTTATTATTGGATGGCCTAATTCTTTGTCAAGCTCACCCATTGTATCACTGCTTTGTTGGAAAGAGAAACAACTTTATTTGTTGAAGTGGAGTAGATGAGCTACATTAATTGAAATTTCTTCAGAATTGAATTTTTTTTAGTTTTTTTATATTATAATTCCACATGGTAGTTTTTTTTGTGATTTTAACTATTTTTTTCATTACACAAGTTTTAGTCCAAATATGTCCTCTAAACAGTGTAGAGGTGTTTCTCAAGGGTACAAGAGGATGCAAGAGAATGCACATGCTATTACATGGCTTAGTCTTCCCCGAAACAAGTTTCACATCTGACCATGTTTCCTATGAGACTATCAAATAGGTACACATATTTACATTATGGATACTAATATGTAGGTGAATCTTATTTTGAACTAGTTCTAAAGGTGATACTTTTTTGGAATCACTTTTGGACTTCAAGAAACACTGTTCAACCAATGGTGGAAAATTGCATGTGAGGTTATAATCATTGTATGTTTTCATATGGTTAGGAATGTTTTAAATATTAAATGTATTTGTATGACATATCTCCTTGTCGTTGTTATGCCCCCGCATATAGTTTTTTGGTGGGAGACATTAGTTCAATGCGATTGTCAAATTTTCAGTAAATTTTATTTAAAAAAATAATTTTTTAAATAGCAATTTTTAGTTTGTGATTGGTTGTTTGAGGATGATGTTTTCTCGGTTAAATGTGTTTCCCACCACGCATCGACGGGGAAACATCATGGTCATTTTAATGCGCATGAATAGAAGATAACTGGTCAAGTCCTGTGTAGAGGACAAACACGATGCATGTGTAAAATGAAGTGCGAAAGGTAAATAATTAAAACGTGAAACTATTCCATCTGCTACTGCACTAAACAGAAAGGAGATGGGGCGTCTTCTTCCTGGGACATCAACCGCTAACACACACAAACTTTTACATTGAACGCGAAAGTAGATGAAGTGCTTCAAATGAAAATGAATAACTAGCTGTTTGGTTTAATATTTGTATGTATTTGTTTTGTTTCATTGAAAAGTTGTACAATGAGTGTTTGAATGGGCAAACAATATTTAGCATGTTGCAGAGCATTTAATGCTGTTGGTTTGATGGCTGTTGGCTCTCGACTAGGTTTGATGGCTATTGGCTCTTAACTAGTTCACGATATCAAGATCTAACGATCATCAAGCCTGGTGGAGCCGCATTAAATGCTCAGCTAAATATTGTTTGCCATTTGAATAAGCTTGAAACTAAAATCAATCCTTAAAAGCCAGCTTTACTTATGAGTCTAACTCATGCAGATTCTTCCTTTTTTTTGTTTTGAGGATTCTAATATGGCGACGATGAAGGAAGTCTTATGGTGTAAATCCACCAAATCGATGTGGGACTGAAACTTCTTTCACGGTTATTTTCTCTTCTCATATGCACTTAATTGTTTTTCCTGGGTTTTTGACTGTCCTTGTCAGAATTTTTGTATAAACAATGTGAAACAAATTTTTACTTTGTGTTCGTAAATATTTCAAGAGGATTTGTATTAGTTTTTGAGAAGGTAGCATTTTGTACATGTTAATAATAATAATAATAATATATTTTTAAGGTCACCGCGAGACACCAAATTGGTGTATGAGACCCCCTTGTTTGTGGGACAAGGGACCCCCCTCTGCGCAGCGATTTAACTGCTAAAGTCTACAGAGGTGTACATACACTACCCCCTCTGGATTTGAACCCGTGACCTCCTAAGGGGAAACACATGCTCTTAACCATTAGGCCCACTCGTTGTACAATGCAGAGGGTATAGCCTTGACTCCATCTCACTTTTCTTCCAGGTATATTATGATTTCTTGTATATTGCTTTTTAGCTGACTACAACTAATCGATTTTATGCTTCTAATCGATGTTATCATTGTGTTTGTTGATAAATTATGTATTTTTATGTTTGTAGATGAAATGGGTATTTGCTCTTCCCTATTAGTTTTTAAATTTCTAGTTCCATCATTTTTGGATAAACCTATCTTATGTCCAACTACCTGTTTCGCATAATTCTGGAGTAGTGTCTACACCAGCTAATTTTAGATGATTGAAATGAGGATTCTTGTTTCTCACGAGGTTAATGTGCTAATTATCTGTGATTTTTCATCTTGATGTGATCTGGACCAAATACAGTGAGGATCTATACGTGTTGTATTCGGTTTATCCTTATTTTATTTAAACGCACAATGTCTGTCACAACAAAGTTTGTGTTTTGTTTTCAATCTGTTCCAAGTTGATATTGTTACAGAGAAAATGAGGGGATTGTTGTTTTTCAATTGGTAATTTTTTTAAAGCTAAAAGTTGAAAGAAAAAACAAATGGTAATTATTAGCCACTAACCTGTTCCTGTAGGAAATTGCTAGTGAAATGCAAAAATATTTTAATGAACTAAAGTTGAAGGCTCTCTAAATTTAAAGTATCTATTTTATATTTCTTATCCTAGCTATGTTAGGTTCTCAATTTTGCAAAACTTTAGCTGAGTCGAGGGATTCGAGGTTGATGAGGGGCAGTTAACAGGTCAAACTGGCCTGTGTATTAGGCACATGTTTAAGCAGGTTTTGACCTTGTAACTGCTTTTGATGAAATAACCAGCTGAATGCATCCCTTTATTGGAAAAGAAATCCACAGCTACATCAATCCTAAAAGAAAAGTCCATTGATTTCATAAGGACCTCCTCCAAAGCACGCTTTCAACAGAAACAACAATCAAAGAGAATTTGTGAACAGACAATGGAAATTCTGGAAGATCTAAAAGCTGAGATTCGAGTTATCCTTGAAGGTACATGAGGTCTTCAACATAGGGATGAATTTTCCCTTTTGCAAAAGCTTGTATAAAGCAGGTCTGATCTTCTGCCTAAGTCAATGCCCATGGCACACATAGTTCAGTTAGAAGTATTTGTTGCTATAATAACATGGATACAAGATTTTTTGCATGTCACTCAAATGGTCCTCATTGAGATCTTTTCCCAAAAATGATGTATAAATATAGCTTTTTAGAGTCAACTATAGATGATTGTAGCTGTGAAGTGTGGGTGAAGGATGTGTTTCAACATTGTGCACGTGACTCAGATAGGGAAGCTCTCATGAAGGATAAGCTCTCATGAAGGATTTTGATTGTGTTCAGAGGATATTTTAAGGAAGTGAGGACTCTAAAGGAAAAAAATATTTTGGAAGTCTAAAGAAATAGAGGAAAATATGAAGAATGGAGCTAATGAAGATGTAGCGTCCCCAACCCTCCAACCGACGAAGAGGACACTACCGTAATACTATCTATTTGAAAAACTAGCTCCATGAACATAAAATGAAAATGCATTGAAGTAATAACATGCACAAATGCATAAATATTTAACACACAATGGAAGAAAATCCATTCCATTCATTCACATGTTCATTGTAATTCATTATCAAATGTAAATGTAGATATTTAAACACAAGAATACTTATCTTATGAAGAAGATTGTCCCGCAGTCAGCTATGTCGCTGCAACGTTCCACCCAACCATAGTCTAGTGTGCTCCTTAATCTCTCAGCAACACTGCCACCCTCGAGCTAGGCATGGTTCCCACAAGGAATAAGGAAACTAAGCAGGCTCAGATATAGCCAAAGACATGTTAAAACTCAGCCAAGCCAAAGCTATGTTTGGGTTTATCAGGATGCCAAAGGGATGTCAATGATTGGTTTATAAGCTAGTGAGCTCAACCATAGAGCTATGGACACCTACACAAGATCTGACTTGGCTTTCCCAACACATACACACCCAACACAAGGAATCATCCCCTTCTCTGTTGTATACTCCCTCAAGCTATGCATTCCCTTCAAGTGCTATTCAGGATGTGCAGTAAGGAATAATTAGCCCTCAAGATCCCTCAGTGAGGTTCCTCATGCACTAGATTTATCAAGCAGTTTACCTCTTCCACTCCTAACTGGATTCAAACCAAATCAAGGAGCATAACAACTCAGACCAAGGAAAGGGTGCACAAACAACAAAATACCAATTGTTGGTCCTTAGAAAGACGTTGGGAAACCGAAAAACGTATTTACAGATGGAGAAAAACACCAAGGAGAGAAATACGATCTCAACAATCGTTTAATGACACCATAGAGCAAAAATCGACCTCTGCAAAAACCCAAATCGTATTTCTAATTTCTGAAGGCGACTATGGCAATACGAGAGCCAAAATGACTGCTATAAACCCCCAAAACGTGAATCTAGCTTCTTGGCCACTCAGCAAGGTAAAAATGGTTCCCAACCATTGGAGAATCCATGAAAACAGAGGAAAACACAAATCTTCCTTGCCCACTTACTAAACAATACCAAAACGAATTTCTGGGCATGCAAAAATGAGGAAAATGACTCCAAACGTGAAGGATGAACACACAGGAAGCTTCATCTGCATCAAGGAAGCCCACGTGAAGGAGAATGGTGAGGAAAAATGGAAAACGTGGGTGTATGACCCAATGGGCATGCAATTTGGGTGTTTTCTTGCCTCAAAAGTCAAAAACGTTTTCCCCCAAAAATGGGTTTCCCCAAATTCGAATTTCCTGTCCATACTCTTCCCATCCCCATGCAATAACTACTTCAACCAATTTCTGGTAGAATTAAATGATTGGGTGAATGAGACAAGAAAGGTAGTTGACTCTTTGATGGGTTCTCCCATTAACATTTGGCTTTTCCCCATTGGACTCAAAGTTTAAATATTCCCCTCCTATCCTTAGGAAACCATGCCCCCATCTCAATATTTATTGCATTGACATAGCTGGTTGGGGTTTTTAATTAAATTGCATATTTACATGATGCCAAAATTATAATATGTCGGCTAGCACGAAATACCATCGGCAACAATTTTAGTCGTCGGAACATAAAACATTAATCAATGGTGGGGCTTTTTCCTTTAGCTCCACACCCTGATTGATTACATTATATATATTATATACATTTTTAATGCAAACGGGGTCAAAACCAGGGTGTTAGAGAAGAATGGAGCTAATGATTGAGGATGGAATTTGCAAAGTGATGCAACATCTCTTTCTAGGTTTAGTTTCTCCTAACACATGCCAATTTATTTTAATTATACACTTTTTTATGCACAATATCCAGTTGGAAATCCTACTTTTCCAACTAAATTCTCTATTATCTTCTCTTGCATTTTGTATTTGTCATGCTTATACTCATGTAGCATGACTTGTGCATATTGTCCCATTCAAATGTAATGTTTAGAAAGGGAAATCGAAAATACTTGTCACTAGTGGTGGTTATAAGACAAGGTGGGTTCAACCTTGGGGTAAATCATCAACTTTTGAACTGAAATGCTAAGTAAGAGCTTTCATTTTGAAATAAATTGCAGTTCAATGTGATATTTATATATATTTTAAGCTTGCTATACTTTTATAATCATGGGTATAATTTGCTTTATGTGATCTCCTTCCCTCCAAATATTTAGGATTTTATGCAGTAGGCATTGGATAAAATTTGTGGAGATTACAATATGATGATCTCCATTTACCTCTATGGACATTTTCCTTCATTGAAACTCTCGAAAGATCATCATGTCTTAAATGAGGTTTTTAGATCTCAGAAAGCAACATGTGTTGGACTACAACTTGCACCACTAAGATAGTGAGTTTCCTAAATTTATATATAGACAATTGCGCTAGTGGAATGTGCTACTCAAAACTGAGTGAATAGGATCATGTAGTTACTGGTTTGTTTGATTAGGTTAGTAGACAAACAAATTCAAATTCAACAAAGCAACTTGTAGATAATTGTTGCCAATTTTTAGAGTTTTGGTACAATGTCAATACCCTTGGCCATTTATAGGTGTATTTAGTGGAGAGCTATTTATTAAAAAATACCACTGGTTGATGTGTAGGGTATGCTTAATTTGAAAGTACATCACTATTATTGAAGGAAATGTATCATAGTTGGACATGAAGTTGAGTTTGAACTTGGAATTCATTGTTGGGTTGTTGAATGTTGACAAGGTTCGACCGATTTTCTGAATACATATACAGTGACATTGCTACTCTTGGGGATTACAGATTGGTACCTGATTGTATATTGGAAATTTCATAATTTCTAATCTTGTAGCCTTCTGAACGGAAAAGTGGGATGTTATAGTACATTTAAATAAACAGAAATCACATCCCAAATTTTCCAAATTTATGTGAATGGTGATGGAAATTTCAATTTTTGGTTCATGCGTTTTTGATGCTTATGCTGCTTATTTTAGGAATTAATTATTTTCTATTTTAATCATTCATCCATAATCAATATGTCAGAAACACTAGTTACTCATCTAGAATGAAATATAATTTTCCAACTTTATGTTATCAGCAATGAAAATTTCAATTTATGGTTTGTGTTTTTTATGCTTGTGCTATATTGTTTTTTAGGGATTGATGAGTTTCTATTTTTGTCATCTATCCAAAATGAATATACTACTAGAATGAATATGTTGAAAAAGATTGGATACAATGCCCTCTTAGATTGATGTGTTTCTATTATTTTTATCTCCATCTCGAGTGAAGATGTAGCAGTATTTTCCATTGGTTAGTGAAGATATAGAAATATTATTCATCGGCTAGCACAATTTTGGAAATAGTATAGAAGATTGACCTTGATTAGTTATTGGCCTTATTTATAAACACTAATTACTAATTGAGAATTAATATGGTGGAAAATCTTGGATACAATGCCCTTTTTTTATTGATGTGTTGCTATTATTTTTATCTCCATGTCCAATGTGATGTGCTACTATTATTTTTATTTCCATCTCCAATGAAGATGTAGAAATATTATCCATTGGTCAGCATGCTTGATGAAATTGTATAAAAGATTGACAATGGTTAGTTATTCACCTTATTTTAAATGTTTTCAACCTTATTGATTCTTTTGTGTAATTTCAATGCAAACAAATCTTCTCCTTTAGATAAATAGTGATAATGTTTTCATACTTTGGATGGGAGGTGGTAAAGGTAGTAACATAAAGGATGAACTTATGACTCTATAGGGTATTTCAAGCTTTTCTTCACTTATTGGTATTGACTTTGTTACTATCTTTGGTGACTCCAAAATTAATATTTAGTGGGAAAATGGAAGATTCAATCTACAATTTCTTCTCCTCAAACAATGGTGTGTTAGATTTAAATCCTTAATCAACTATTTTCACCATATCTGTCTATCTCACATATCCAAAAGTTACAACTTGAAAGTGTATCTTTTTTCAAAAAAAAGTTATTCTCTTAGAGGAAGGTTTTATACACTTTCAGGAATTTTTTGAAGGTGTTTTAATCAGTCAAGGAGTGGAACTCATGGACTATTTTATGTAGATGTTTCGTCCTATTTGGGATATATCAGTCCTATGTCTTTTTTTTAGTTTTTTGGGTTTTTTTTTGTAGTGCGTAGGTTAAAGAATGTTTCCTATGTCTATGTTGAGTCCATAATGGATCTTTTCTGCTATGTTTGATATGCAGTTATGTAGTGGTGGTAGTTAGAAGACTTTCTTGGAAAGAGGTCAGTTGATATCTCCTGAGTTGGACAATATGAATAAAGTTGTAACTGTTTCTTTTTCTTTGATTTTAAATGGAATAGCAAGAAAAAGGTTTTTTATGTTGAGAAAAAAATGTAAACAAAACTCTAGTGAAACTATAGACATATTGTCCACTGGTCAATATGTTTTTTTGAAATTGCATATAATATTTACAATGGTTAGTTATTGAGCTTAGTTAAGTTATAATTTTAATGGTTATACAAGATATTTAAACATTTATCATGATTTCATCATAACTATAACATTAGGATCACTGAAAGAAATACAAGCACAACAACCACGGGGGCATCACCTAGGGACCAGTATGATATCACGTCCATCCATATTGGGGTGGTTAAAAATTAAAAATTAAAAGTCAATATATTGGTGGTATATTAGGGGTAAAAAGTTTTTTTTAACTATTAAAATATCTAATATGTTTGGGGTTATTTTATTCCAAATTTCTGCTCATGCTCTTCACCACCAGTGCTCCACCATAAGCCTGCGTGCACCCTGCGTATGCTACATATGGTTTTCGTGTGGTTTTCTCCATCATTTTTCTGGGTTTTCTCCATCCTGTTTTCTGGGTAACGAGGGCTTTTTTTAGTGGTTTTTTCAAATCGTAGCAGTGTTGGTCCTTGGGTTTTCTCCATCGTGTTTTTTGGAAAACGAGGGCATTTTTTCTGGTGCGTAGCAGTGTTGGTCCTTGGGTTTTCACCATCCTGTTTTCTGGATAACCAAGGGCGCTTTTTCACCGTTTTCCTATTGTGGGTTTGTGGTGGGTTTCTCTGGTGCATAGCAGTGTTGGAGGAGGCACGTTGGAGAGCCACTGCATAACATTCTTATTCTTCCGTGCCACCAATTATCGCCCTCGCACTGTCTTTGCTGCTGCTGCTCAACGGTCACGGGTTCCACCCCAGCCACCTCCATCATTTCTTTTGTTCTTTTCCTTTGCAATTTCTGTGTTCTGAGTGGTCTTTATATGAAATTATAAGTTTGGTATTTGTTGATCAAAATTTTCAGTAGTGTGGCTGTGGAGAAGTAGGTGAGTTTAGAGTACTTGGTTTACAGAACAATGATGCTCAGCCTTGTTCAAATCTGCATGGATTCCACCGATTGGCCATAGGTATATACATGTACATGTCAGAATGATTGTTTATCTAGTTTTTGCTTGTAGTTTTGTTCATGATTTTGTCTACGTGGGGCTTATTTTCAATTATATGCAGTGTTTGTGTTGGGTTTTGTCAAATATGTATCATACCTATTGTGCATTTTGAAATAGTTTTCAATCTAGAAAGATTGAAGTTTTGTAAATTTATGTATCATGGCTGTTTTGGAATAGTTTTGAGTTTGGAAAGATTGGAATTTTGTAAGTATATGTATCATAGTTGATCATGGTTGTAACTTGTTCTATTGATTTTGAGTACATGTACTGATATTTGAGAGTAGGTCCTAGTAGAAAATTTGTAGAGTGCTGGTTTTAGCAGAAAACTTGAAGAGTGTTGAGGAATTTGGTTGAGAGCAGATTTTGATTTGATTTTGCAGAAAATATTTTGACAGTAAAATTTGATGTGTGATTGTGTGTTGTTTAACTGAACGTATTATTTATTTGATCTTACATTAATTGGGTTTCTGATCTTAGGTTTTAAGGAAGTGTTGTTTAAGTTGGTAAGAGGTTTTGCAGCATTATTTGAAAAGATATTTTAGGTTTTTATTGAGTCTTGTAGAGGGTAACTGGTTTTTAGGTTTCCAGTTATATTTGTTTAAACATTGTGCTGATTTTTGTTCTATGATATGTTTTTCTTGTGTCTTCTAGCTCATAGATATTTGATGTTAGTGATGTTGTTAAATTTGAGCCCATTTGATAATCCTTCTGGGGTTTAATACTAACACCGTCTGTGAACATACAAATGGAAAGTAGCAATCTAGTATAGCTTCATATCCATTTTACCACTGTCTGGGCCCAACAAAGTCAGCAGCAAATTCCATTTACAACATTTTGTAGATCCATTCTATGCATGTGTGCCTGCAAGTCATTGCATATAGAAGAAATGTAGTCACTTAAACTGTGGTTGTGGTTGTTGCTGTTTCAAAATGATACTACTCAATTGTGTTAACATAACTCTCACGGTCAAGCAAAATTCAATAAACTTCCATATAGAAAATATATGCAATGTAGAGCTTTTTATGCCTACAAAATTTCTAGGCTTGATTGCTCTCTTTTACATAAGAATGCCTAGATTATTCCCATCTGCAACATCCATAGTAACACCAAAGAACTGTGCTTTTAAACAAAGGTCACCACTTGAGAGCAAAATATCTTCATATTGAATTTGCATTGAAGTGCCTTTCTCTAACATGCACACAAAAACTTAAAGGCACTTTGTCAGGCACAAAGGTCTATAAGTAAGAGAGATGAAGATTTTGTAGCTTCTTGCATTTTACCACAACTAGCTAAACTCCAAGGTCTGTGATCCCATGCACTACCTGAGATTCAAAGTATGTAATTTACTGCAGCCTACAGCTCTACATCTAAGACCTAGATGGCACGGATTTACTTTAATTTCACTAATTTTAAAGGTTGCAACTTCTTGGAATGTGCTATGTCTTTTTCATTTTCAAAGCATGTAATTTATTGCAGCCTACAAGTCTGCATCTAAGACCTATGTCACAGATTTACTTTCATTTCACTAATTTTAAAGGTTGCATCTTCTAGGAATGTGCTATGTTTTGCATTGTAATTAGTGATTTCAATCCAAATGGAATGATTGATTTTTACGAAAGATTGAAAACTTTTAACCAAGGAAGGCCAAAGGCCCAACTTTTGAATTGTTTGAACTTTGAAGATTACTTTGGTGATAGATGAGGGCTTTAGCTCTTAGCTCAAGAGGGCTTGAGGTCTTTAGTGATAATTTAATTGGAAGTTGAATCTTTGAAAAGTATTTGCCTCACACCCATATCTATTTGCAAAGGTTCCCTGATATAGATTAGTGTAGTTGGGTTTCACTAAATCATCGAGGAAATGATACAAGGGGCCAAATCAGTTGTTCATAAATTAAAACAATTAATCAACATCATAGATCCTCGTATCCTAAGCATATTCACTGATCAACTATTAAAGATCATATGATTCAAATTAAACATGTGTAAAATAGGATAAGCAAGTACAAAATCGGGCATGGGGAGTGAGAAACACAATCCCACCAAGAGCAAAAAGGTAGGTACTATTACCCCATTTCATATAAGTGTCCACATGTGATGATGATCAAACCCTAGGGATGATTTGTCATGATATCTTAGTTGATTTGGATACGGATGGTTTTGAGTGTACCTATTAAGGATTTGGTGGTATGAACTGTTGAGAATAGTCTGGATGACCTACAACAATCCTCTTGCAGATATGGGCCTGTTTCATCATCAAACAACCCTCATCCATGAAGTTGGGAAACATCTAAACAGTCTGAGGACAATCTGAAGATCTGTGCATCATTACAACAGTAAGGAGGCTTTAAACATTCCTAAGAGTAAATCTCAGGCATATTCTAGGCGTTTCTGGGCACTTTTTAGTAAACAACAACAATCAAGAAGAATTGAAAACAGAATGGTACAACAACCACAGTCCTGAGTCAACTAGAACAATGAAGAGGGAAATTTGTGCTCATTTTTGGAAATGAAAATGGAGTTTCAGTCATCTACAAAATTTATGGGCTGATCCTAAGCATTACAAACTTTATGGGCTGATCCTAAGCATTGAAAACTTTGGTTGGATTGTATATTTCTCTGGTTTTTTCAAGTGCACCACATTTTTTTTTTTCACTTTCTATCTTCTTGATTTCATATTCATGATCATCCCATGGCTTCACCAAAAGACCAATGGCAGCTTGGAGTACATTCAAATGAGGAAATGGAAATTGAAGCTCAATCTGTCCCTTAAGTGATAAAAAATTGTCCCAGGTAATATTCTGAGTTTCCTGTCATCCAAAAGGAAAAATAAATTTAATTTTGGCACATCTTAAAATGCCTTTATGTCTTTTGATATTAATTTTAAATACAACCATTTTTTTAGATGGCTATCATTCAGGATTAGGTGAAGCTAGTTTAAAATTTAAATACATGTGGCACTGTTTGTTTTGATGATGTTCAATATCATGTCTCTGACTGATTATAAATTTCTTTAAATGCTTACATACATTTTGTCCACAGTTTTGGGTAGCCTTGGTTCTAAATAGGTAGTTTGGGTAACATCAATTTAACTTTTGGATTCACGTTTCTAAATAGGTAGTTTTTGGTGGAATTGTATTCATTAAATATCATAATAATATTAGATGGTTTTGGCTAGGCCATTTATTTTTGTACAAGATGCTATGGGATTGACACAGGGCATGTTAGGAAGATCCCATTTTTTTTAAAATTCTGGCACGTCTTCCTCTTCCCCTATCATATTTAAAATTAAAAAAAAAATTTCTATATATTTGGTACCTGTTTATTTTTTGTGTAAAAAAATCCAATATGATTCCCAACACATTAAATGAATGTTATTAAATATAATGCTCAACAAGTTTGATCAGTTTTGTTATATAGGGTTGTCAGCTACGAACAGAAAAAATTTAGTGAGGAGAAATTAAGTTAAATTACAGTACAACATGTTGGTAATTAGGGGTTTACCATCCTAATCCAGTAATAAGGGGTTTTCCATACTAATCTAGTTTTAAGTACCCATTCCCACTTTCAGATTTAAATAGAATTCATATATTTTCTTTTGACTAAATTGTGGATTGGGTTAGATTATAAAGATACACAACATAATTGCAAAGGAAGTTACAGAGTGAATGAATATGCTTAAGCTTATACATGGGCCATGGTTTAGCCCCAAACACTTATCTTATGACTGGTCAAACTATAATTGTAGTGACGGGCATTCTTTTGTGTCATGGTTCATCTCGCACAACTGAAATACTTCTATCTTGTCGAGCGGGAACTCCTTTAGAGGGTGGTTATTTCTACATCTAGGGTAGAATACACCTAGTGTGAGATCCTCTACTGCTTGTTTCTGCTTTGCCCTCAAGACATCTATTTTCGAGGAGATGGAACTCATCATTTTTGTTTTGAAATTTTTAAGGAGATTTCCTACCTCTGCACGGGTGGCTCCTCCATTAGATAACTTATGAGTTCTGTCGAAGACATCACGTTCTAATTTGTCCCGTTTGTCCTGCTTGTTATTCCTGGAAGATCCCCTGGAGTACCTTTTGCACAGTTCCATGATTTTCTCGAAGGACTCCTTGGAGATATCCCCCTTTCCTAATAGGTTTAACATATCTAGGAAATCATCCCTAATCCCGTGAAGTAGGATTATTTTGAGCACATCTAACCCCATATTAGTCTGTCCAACTCTCTGCATATTATATAAAAACCTTTCAACAAAATCTTCCAGACTTTCATCATCCTTCTGTACCATTTTAAATAGTTCTTCTCTCTTATCCTTGGTATTGCGACACTCCTAATATTTCTCCAGGAACACCTGTTTCATCCTATCCCAATTAGTGACAGTTCCATCTCCTAGGCTCATAAACCAACGTAATGCATTGTCCTTCAGAGTGGTAGGGAAGATTTTCAACTTCTGTGCATTGGTGGTGTATTCATGGCTGTGATAGTGGATATCAAATTCGAAAAGAAATTCATCTAGATCCTCTGTTGCTTTTCCATAAAAGCGAGGCAACACCAATGGCGATATATTTTTCATGGGGGCTATCCATTTTGGTTTTTGAATTGGGAACTGAAGTGCAGCCACCATCCCTTCAGGAAGGAAATTATGTTCTTGATGATGATTTTCTCCCATTGCCACTTCCTCTTCAGAATCATGTCTATTACTCATATTTTCTTCTGTTTTATCCTTTTTGTTCTTCCAGTGATCGATGAATTTCTGATGGAACTGTGTCCACTCCTCTTCAGTCACAACCTTCCCATTAATGTGATAGATCATATCTCGATCAACTGATCCTATAGTACTAACTCTGTCCTCCTCTGCAGGGATATTCGAGGGTGTTGCATCTCCTCGTGTGTTCTCCACTGTAGAGCCTGACGCTGGCACTCCAGGGTTGGCAGGGCTTCTTCTGATTGGTGTTTCATGATAGTGAGCCCTGGTAGAAGAATTGATTCTATCAACTAGATCATCAATGAATGTTCTTCTCCCCAATTCTGGACCTCACCCACGGCCTCGGCCACCTGCAACATTAGTGTTCTATGGGGTTCTGGGATTTATAAGATGATCATGCTGTACCCTTCTTGTATTCATGGAACCCAAAATATGCACATGGAAAAAGAACTGAAGCAGACTGAATAGAGACAATTAATGGATACAACTGCGATAGTGTCTAATACTTATCCTCCCCGAAAATGGTGCCAAAATGTTGGGCAACCTAGATGCAAGTTAATTAAAGCTAACACACAGAGTGTTCAATATTGATTGTCAAACCAGGGAAGTCCTTTATTTCAAGGATAATATGCACTATATATGCTTAAACACTAAGTTGATGTAAGTAAATTATCCTACTTTCCTATTCAACCATGCTCATCCCATATCCCAATTAATCTGATCTACTTTCTCAAGAACACAGCCACAAATACCTTTTACGATTCTTAATCTCGAATTGGAAGATTCAGGAAATAACATCTAGATTAATCTTGCACAAAATGAAATCCTGATTGCCAAACCATCTAATGATTCACCAAATTATCATGATTTAGTATTCTAGAAATCCAAAGGACATAAATTGAATTCAACTATTCTAGAAGTTCAAAGTACAGGAATGAAATTATGCAACTATAAAAGCAAAGGAATGAACTGCAAAGATCTATGGAAATAACAATTGAAAGAACTAGGGATGAACAGATCTGTTATAGCTATCACATAGTTACATAAAAGACAATTAATCCTATACAATCGACTGACACACCATACCACTGCAGCTTTCCAAGAAATGCAATTAATGACACACTATAAATCATTAACTATTGCAGCTTACTATGAAGAAAGGAAATTATCACAAAATCACACAACAGAATAAATATAATACCTAATTAAATCAGCAGTCCCTGTGGGAAGGTGGGCCCAGCCTTCACACAGAGATGCTGGAAGTAACACACGTTAAAACATTGAGATCTGAATCAAATTCCTTGTATTAGAGAGGGCAAATGAATCACGCAACCTCAGTCATAGTTGATACGATAATTTAGTTAAATGTTCAACCACCTGGCTCAGAATAGTTCCCCATATTTATACAATTACAGTCATAACATCCTCTTCCTATTATTGGGCAGCCATGAAGATCTCTGATCTTCAGGCTTCCCTAATTACAATAAACTGTTATAGTCGTGGAAATATGAGAGTAGAAGATACATGGAAGCTATTATTCGACCCGGAAATAATGATCCTTATTTATTGAGAAGATATCCCACAGATTACAGCTACTTTTGAGCAGCAGCACACTGTTTCCTCCAAATCTGTCGCAATATGTTGTATCTACCCTTGTACAACTCGCATGGACTAATACACTGGGGCAACATTATTTGGACAATATGGAATGGATGGCGATCATATTTAGTAATGAATGTCCATCCCTCCTTTGGCATGTTCAGCCTGCTACACCTATATTCTCTATATCTCGAAATATCTTTATAAAACCATCATATGTTAGCATAATTTAAGATGTAAAGCCTTGATTACCACAATCCTAAGCATTAATAAAATAAGAAAATGATTAACCATACCTTTATGACTTGAGGGCCAAGTGAGGGAAAAACATATGTTTAGCATGCACAATAGGGTAGGATGAGGAAAAAAGAGGTGGATAAGGGTGGTCAAAAAGGGGCCATTTATGGGCCCAACAGTTCTGTTCAGTTTAGTTCAGTTACATTTAGTTCTTTTCAGTTTGATTTAGTTACATCTAGTTCCATTCAGTTCAGTTCACTTCAATCATTTAACAACTCAATTAGAGGCAGTTAACACCAGTGAATTAATGGAGGGTGCATATCTTTAGTGTGGGAGAAAACTATGTGGTGAAAAATTGGCACCAAGTCAGTAAGGGCACAAGGTTGAAGGTGATATAATGTTCACAGTGTTAACAATGTTAATGGTGCACAAACATATGCAACAATTCACTACCTTATTTGTATGAATGATTTTTTATTTTTATTAAAGTGATATTCACTTGGAAAGGCCAGTACAATGTTCCATATGATATCTATTCTCTTTTTCTCTCTTATCAAGCAATATTCTATTGTGTTGTAATCATTGTCTACCCATTATCTATCATACTCAAAGGATTGTTGATTTTTTCATCCTCCAGATTTTGGAGGGTTTTCCCGAAGTACATCACATGTCTTATGTATTGAATGATTGCGTGTATGAATTTTTTATGAGATCTATCTGCACTATAATTCTGTATTAAAGTTTTAAAATTCAGGAACATTTCATTATTGCTCAAACGTTGACACCATCTTATATAATTGTGCCTCTAACTATGGGAGCTTCAGGTTCTTCTTCATGTACTTCATATGAGTAAATATAATTTGAGTGTTATGGTTGAACCATTATCACTTGTTCTTTGAAACAAGCCTCATCATTCTTTACTTGTAGGTAATGATACATGATATTTCCTACAATTCAAATTCAGTTGCATGATTAGAAACATTTCTTATTTTTTCAAAACACTTTAATAATGACAAGTTCTTATGCATAAAAACATATGTTACACAGTCATGCAACTATCTTAGTTATCATAACATTCATCCATATATTCTATACATACAGTAACTTTATAGATGCCTTCCATATTGACTAGAACATAATTGAGAGAGTGCACTACTCTCAACATGTTAGCAAAGAGCTTTCATTCTAGATAAGTAGCAATGGAATATTGTACAGCACCATAAACCACTTACCCATAACATGCATATTAGTAGTATACTATTCATGAATGCAAACATTCCGACATACATAATACATTTACTAAGTTGAGGAACATAAATACGTACACTTTTGAACAATATCATTTAAGAAACTAGGTATACATGAAATGACTATTTAAATACATATCTTTGTTTGTTTTGTAGATTCCCTCTTGATCTTTGTCTCCTTGCAGGAATTACTAGAGTCTCTAACAATGTGTTTTACTCCATATTTTGATTCTAAGGATTTGTGTCTATTTTTTTCATGATCGACAATGTTGAGCAAGTATTCTACACCATAACTACATCTTTTCTTATCCAATGTTTATATGGATAATAGGTTCTTCCATCCTCCTGGTTTGAATCCTTTTAGATCAAAATACATATTCCTCATCACTTGAGGAATATTCACTTATTCTCTTCTCAGCTAGTTCATCATATTCAATGATGTGAGCATGGTGTCTCTTATTCTTTCCTTTATTTGTAGGCCTTTACCTTTGGGTAAATCTTTCACAAAATGTCCCTTTTCATCACAAGTGAAACATCTGAGATGTGATATTTCCTTCTTCAAAAATATTTTCTTCTTGTAGGAGTATTTGATCTTCCCCCCTCTTAGAATGAGCTATTAGGGCTTGATTGTCAACTTAACCTATATTTTCTTCTCTTGCTACTAGTTGAGCCTCTTCTTGTGTGATTTATTCCCATAGCCTACTAAAATTGGTGAGCCTCCTTCTAGAACAAGTTCATTGAATGAAATATTCCCATGATCTTAGAAGACCATTCAAGGTGGTCATAACCACTTATGCTTCCTCAACATTGTCTCCAATGGATTCAAGTTTCTCCTTGATCTATGAGACCATTGTGAAGCAGGATTGAATTCTTTCTAACAACTACATCTTCACACCCTTGAGTTGAGTCCTCAAGGTCATCTTCCTATTGATATTCTTCCCTTCATACATGTTGGTTAATGAATCAAACATATTCTTGGGAGTCTTCAAGGATGATACATGTGGGATCAAATAGTCCTTTATAGAATCTGCAATTATCCCCTTGGATTTGACTAGTCTCTTCTTGTGCTGATCTTTGTCCTCACCTCCCTCTGTATCTTCAACTTCTTCTTTAACATAGTTATCTAGGTCATTCTCTTCTAATATGAGCATCATTCTATACTTCCATGCCCATAAGTTATTATATTCTTAAAGATTATCTTCAAGCTTGGTATTGTTTTTCATTTTGACCAAAATGAGAACCTCAAATTGAAATAGAGAGAATAGAGCTTACCAATGAGAGTGCTTCAACTGGAAGCTAGCTCCAAATACTTTCTGTAAAACTCCTTCGGGTGTACCTAGGGTTTGATAGAGAACCTCTAATTTTTCAAAATTATTGTCTTGTATATATAATTGGATAGAAAGATGTGCATCCTCAAGGATATTTGAGTAGTATACTCTTTTTCCCAAATCTGTGGGCATAATTGTAAAATATTTGATGCGACAATTTATCCTATTAAACTATTTGGTCTTAATATTGATGCATCTCTGAAATTTATGCTCATAAAGGTGTGAAACTTTGTCTTAAGGCATTATGATATGTTTTCTATCCAAACCCATAGGTTATAGAAGGATTGGATTTACCAAGTGGAAGTTATGCTAAGTTTCCCAAGGTGTACTTTTTATTGATTGGTTAAATAACAGTAAACTAAACTAAGGCTAAGCTAATGATAGAGATAAATAGAAGCAATGTTGATGAACCCCTATGAAAAAATGGGTTAGGGTTCTGCCTTCAAAACCTACAAAATAAACCTAAGCTACAATGGAAAAACCTGCAAACAATGTTAAGAAAAACTTGCAAATAAAAACAATGGTTAGAAATCAAAGCAAACTAAATAACTAAGAAGTAAGAAATGAAAGCGCACGTATACCTTCTCTAGTGGGAATGTTACACCATGCCCTAGCTTGTGGAAGCCTCTCTCTTGGATGGGGAGCAATTGCTGAAATGGAAATGGAGATGGAGGAGAGGGAGTGTGGGTGGTTTGAGAGGCAAAGGTCTCAAAGCATCCACGGGCAGCATAACAATAGGCAATGGGAGAAGTGTTTTGAGACTGACCCCCCACCCTCCTTTTATAGATTTTCCAAGGGGTTTTAGGGTTTTAAGCTCTTGGTTAGGGTTTTAGCCCCTTTTTTGGGCTTTTAGCCTCTTCCTCCCTAACTTTAGCCCCTTTTTGAGGGCTTTAGCTCCTAGGGGGCTATTTTGGGCTCCTTTTTGCGGTTTTTAGCCCTTTTTCTTCATCCTTAGGCTAATTTGGAGGTGTGGGGGTCTAATAGAAGGTCTAATGGAGTGATATGAGTGTTGTAAGATAGTGTCCTTGGGTGGTGTAGGTCATTGAGAGATATGTGGGGGATTTTCTGGTTAACAATCACAATCATTAACCGCTCATACTGCCTCATGCTTAACTCCTTTATAAGAGGAGGATCCTGAGAAACACTAATTATACCAAGGAATTTCACACTCTCACCTGGATAGACACATACATGTTTTTTTAGTGGTCTTGTAGAATTTACTCATAATGAACTATTCCAAGACCCTAAAACCTAAACTTGTTGATGCACCCTATAAAAGAAAAGAGTGTAATTTATTTTATTATGCGTTGATTTTAATTGGCTTATTACTCAAAAGGGTAAATGATCGTGAAACTAATGGTGTTATGACACAACAAGAAGTAAAATGCACACCTAACAATCAATGCCAATGCACCGTGTTGAATGAAAAACGGGGTATGATACTACGTGAAATGAAAAATTTTCCTTCAAATGAAAATGCAATCGTTCCTGTATGAAAATCTGACTAATACATCTCCAAGCAAACCTAGTGCAAGTACCATGCAAAATGCAAAATGCAATAATGCATAACGATGCAAAAAAGAAAATATTTTTGTATTTTTTGACTTAAAATGAGATAATAAAGAAAAATAATGACTCTACCACCCCCAGACTCTGCAATCACTATCAGAAAACACCCACGCAAAGCACTAAGGTAAAAGAGACCCAATGCACTAATCCCAAAAGAAAAAATAGAAAATGCAATGACAAGAACATTCTTAAAAAATTCAAACTAAAACGCATCTCTGGTCAGAAGTAGAGGTGTATACAGACTCTAGAAGCATCCAAGGCGACACACCAATAATCAAAACTCACCTAGGAACACTTAATCTTCCCCTCAAAGGCAAACTCAAGGCATACGCGACTATGTGCAGAAAACCTGCGTATATACACGTATATCCCAGTAAAAACCACGTTTACAGAAAGAAAACAAGATAAAAAAGAAGGTAAACAAACAAGCTGGGACAAAATTTACTCCTATCAGACACTACCAAGAAAACATGCCCCCAGACTTGACTCAAAAATAGAGAAATCAGAGCAATTCAAGAACATTGAATGCTGATAAAAACCCCCAAAGGAAATAACTAGGAACTCCCCAGTGTGGTCTCTAATTCTGTTATGGAGAAAACTTCCTATGTCCTGGGGTACCACAACAGACAGAGTAACCAAAAAAATCAATCATTTCCTATATGAAAGAGAAACCAAACGTCTAAAACTAAAGGATCTCGAAACATGCCTTATTCCGGACGGTTGATGTAGATCCCCGTTGAGCTTTTCTACTCTCGCTTGTATTAATAATATGCTCTCTCAACATTCAGCAAATAAGACAAGAATGCTATATATAATTGTGTTAGACCTACTCTAGCATATATAATCAATAACATATAAGCATTTAAAAGCATCCATGGATTCAATACTCATTTAAATACACATTATTGGATAGGAAAAGATATTTCTATTAATATAAATTAGAGATTACGATAGTAACAACCTCTGTCGGCACGTCTGCAAATCATAGAAACTGAGTCCTCCACCACTTCAATATTCCATCTCTTGATAGAAAGCTCACAAGCAAAGGCAAGCTTGGGAAGAACACAAAGTTATCCAAGGGATAAAGGGATGCACACTCAAGTATAAGCTCCAACAACAATGGACTATAGTTTTTTTGCTCTTCAATTCCTCCCCTTTCCATGTATCCAAAGGGCTCCTTATATAGTGCTTTAATGGGGTAATGGAAGGACAAATTTGAGCGATCTCAAGGCATATGGAAGGCCAAGAGACAAGTGAATTGGATCCACATCAAGGAAAAATACAAAACTATTTGGCCTTTTGCACACATCCCGATGTATGCGGGTTTGAGGGTTAAATCCACGTATATACGTGAGAATAGGTTTAAAATTCGTGTATAGCAAATAATGCATGTTTTTAAGGATGATATTAGAAACATCAAAGGTACAAAAATGGTCCATGGGGTATAAAGAGTATACAAAGGGACAGGGAAGGCCATAAAGGTGTGATCCACCATGTGTGGTAAAATCAGCTGTAACAGACCCCATAACAATCTCAGGACACAGAACTAGTGGAGGGAGAACTTCAACAACATGAAAATGTTGAAGTTGATGAGGATGTTGTTAGAGAAGAACCAAATTCCTTAGGAAACCTTGTTGAGACTCCCATTTATCTAGGGACAACTGACCTTGAGGTGGATATAATCCCTGATTTGGAACTAGGAGAAGACAAATAGATGTAGTCCCAACCATCAGGGGACATTGAAGCATTCAAAGAGCAGTCTCATCTAACTGGAGACACTAAAATACTTCGGGACTAGTCTCATCTTTCATGGGATATGGAAGTAACTCAAGAGAAACCCAAGCAGCCAGAGGGACTGAGAGAGAAGGAAGCAGTTACACAAGAACCAACATCTCTACAGCTCCTTGTTGAAGCCACAACCGAGAATCAAGAAGCTGCAGTCAAGACGCACGAATATGCTGAGGTTGGAACCTAGGAAGATGTTGTTACACAAGAACCAACATCTTCACAAATGGATGTTGAAGTTGAAAAAAAGGGGTTTTAAGAAGAAGGTGCTGTTACATGTTTCCCTAAACCCACCAACAAAGTGGATGAAGTCTCACTTGAGCTATTCGAGGGAGAGATTTCAGAACCAAGTTTCCAATAGTAAGGAGGAGGATCGGGGAATCAATGATTAATCAACATAACTATCAGGTCTAGCAGAGCCTTTTATTAGATATCACAGCATTCATCATAGATATACCATTATAACTACAAATCTAACAGATTTCATTATTCATTCATCACATCAGTATTAGATGCATCATTCATTCATTCATCGCAGTAGTATTTCATTCTCCATTCATAAAATAGTAGCATCAGACATTGCCATCGCAATACGTAAAGACAGAAAAACGATAAAAGACAATAGTAGTTTAGTTCAACATCCATCGTGTCATATTACTTTCTATGTAACAGATCCAAAACAACAGCTATATTTCTCCACAGAGAGAGAAATATCAATCGATAAGGTCACATACAGATAACAAAATATTCGCTCTCTCAATTTCTCTCTACGATCACTTCTCACTTCAGTCTCTATCAACTTATGCATATCTAATTCTATGTATAGGCTTGTGCCATACATTTCTTCAAGTACATTTACATGACCAAGTAAATCAATAACATCTCTAGAAGGAGGTACAACAATAATACAATCAAAGTATAATAAGAATTTCTTTCGAAGTTGCATTATTCAACACTCCCTCTTAACAAGGAAGGTATTATTTTGTCACAACTGTCATCCTTGGGCATCATCACTAGTTATAGTCACTCAATACTAGACATCATCACATGATCTCGTCCTTATACATCATCACTATATCTCATCATTGCTACTGCAACTTGATTCTTGGGACATTGACTTGTGACATCTATCAAATCTATACATCATCGAAAGTTCTACAGAGCCAACCCTTTTTCATGGTATATGTAGGTCTAGATCCACTCTATGACTTCAAATTCTTGGTAGCTGACTAGGTTGCTCTTGGTAACTAACCAAGTTCCTCCATTCTCAAAGAATGGCCCTCAAACCTAAGATGAGATTCAATACCTAACTGAATACACTTCCTGGTAACTGACCATGTGCCTCTTGGTAACTTACCAAGAGCCTCCATTCTCCCATAGAATGGCCATCATCCCTAGGCCAAACCCATTGAGATATTCCTTCTATGATACAACCAATCATACTAGGAGCCACCCTCAAATATTCAACCAACATTACTGGGATATTCCTTTTGGTGATCCCAGCAACCATGTTGGGATCTACCCTTGGTGATACAACCAGTCATACTGGGATCCAACCTCAATGATGCCACCAACCATGTTGGGATATACCCTCAAAGATATGACCAAACTCTATGTATAGTGACTAGTCCTTTTTTCATTATGGGTGTACCCGTGCAGAGACCATCCCTTTTTCATATTAGGTGCACACTCATTTAGTGACCATCCCTTTTTCATGATGGGTGCACCTTTTTGGTGACTAGTCCTTATTCATACTAGGGACATACTCATGTAGTGACCAGTCATTTTTCATACTGGGCACATACTTATGCAATGACCAGTCCTTTTTCATACTGGGCGCACCTTTGTACATGTTCCATAGATCCAACCCTTTTTCATGCTGTATGTGAGGATCATTGGAACCCATCACTCCTTCTTGAAATGGACATAGATATGCACCACTCCAAGCTAGTTCGAAGTACTCAAAATTCATTCTCTCCAGAGTATTGTTTAAGACAACGATTATCTACTTGTCCGTCGCAACATAGTGCAGTCTCACTCCTCCTCTTTGTACCATATCATGGATATAGTGATATAGAATCTTGATGTGCTTTGACCTGTCATGGATTACTAGATTCTTGGACAACTTCACACAACTCACATTGTCACAGTTTACACAAGTCATCTCTAACTCCACATAGAACAATCCTGTAAGTAGATTTCAAAGCTACACTGCCTCATAACTTGTTGAACAAGATGAAATATACTCTACTTTGGCTATACTCAGTGCTACGCTCATCTGCTTCTTTCTAAACTAATAAATCATGCCATACCTCATGCTGAAGCAACACCCTAAAGTGCTCTTCTTATCTGTGGTACCACCATGTAAATTTGAGCATATAGATCTGTAGACAAATACACAACTCACAAAGTGGATCTCACAATTTACTCAGCAATTGAAGAATGAAATAGTGCAAAAGGCTTGCAGCTGTGAATGCTTTCATTAATCAAAAAAGTAATCCGATGATAATTACAAAGAAGTAAAATGGATTTAATAGCCACAAGCAATTCAAATCCACATGAGGAAGTTCGAATTGATTAGACTCTACTTGACTGTAGGTAACCAAGACCCTGTCTAAATCACTATCGGAGGACTCAATGGTTAACTGACCTTGTCTAAACCATAACCAGAGTTCATGGGAGCTCTAAAACACAACTAAAGTGTTACATTCAGTGTTGACTAAGGTTAACTGACTGTGGTAGGTGAGAAATGTGCCCCACATGTGTGCAGTCAAGTAAACCTAGCGCTAACTGAATGTAGAGGAATTGAACTAAATGTAACTGACTCCTAACTTAGCTTGACTAGTCATTAACTGAAGTGAACTGACCTTGGTTGGTTTCGACACTCCCAGTGGCTTCCTAAATTGTAGGGATTTAGGAGGCTCCTAAACTTATGCAATCAAGTGCAATAAGTGGCAGTGAGCCTCAATTAGTGTTCCCCACACTTTAGTAACTGAAACATGTGCCCCAATTAGGTCAAGTGGACCCAATGGTGTTAATGACTATAAATAGACTAGATGGACTCCCGATTTAGACATGACTCCCAATTTATACATATGAACAAATTTGGACAAGGGAGGATTAATAATCCTAACACACCAACCCAATTGGAGTCAACATATCCCTATAGGAATATCCTCTAATCTCTCACATATATGAGGCCATACACAATTGTATTGTTTAGGTACCTCAACATGTGCTTTGTAGAAACCATGTGAACGCGTCTTGGTTCCACTATGTACTAGTTCAAAGTGTTCACCAAAAAGCATATATCTAGCCTCATGTTCATCATGAACATCAATGAACCAATCATCTTCCTATAGACTCTGGTATAAACTGTCTCTCAAGTAGGATTGCACAACAACTTCAATTTTGATTCCAATGGTGTAGTTATAGCCTTGCAATCCAACATCTCGAACCTATTATGGATGTCGACCATATATTTTCCTTGGATAAGGAAAATATCCTTTGGATTTTGTCACATCTTTGATCCCAAGAATCATGTCAATATTCTTGAACTCTGAGGTGTACTATAGTCACTCACTCAGAAGTGGAGCACCAACCTCCCTCTGCATCTTGTACTCTTTGCATCGGTACATTCTACACTAGATTGAATGTTAGTATCCTCTATTTTTGATCTTTTTTGTACCATCAATGTCATCTTTCAAGGTCACTGGATACTAACATCCTCCATCTTGAAATTTGTTGCAAGTTCCTCTTACACCCATGTATGATCTTCTCATGCTTTGTAGTCTTCCATTTTTAACCTTGTAGAAAAGGTTGAGATCTCCAAAACTCTAGGTGATCCTCGAGCTCCTCATGTAACTGTATGTGTTATCCCATGGGTTTCCTTTGAGCCTCTACAAATCCTTATGTGCACATGTGGTTCTCTGTAGAGAGTCTTGAGTCTTCGAGGTTGATTGATATGCAATTCTACTTCATTGAATAAGTGGTCTAGTCAACGGAGCAAACGTATCGCATAATTAACTCCCTCTTTCTGAGAGAAACCACAACCCTTGATTTGTATTTCTTGATGATGACATTTGTTGTATGCTTGATAATGTAGATCCACTTGGAAGACACTACAAATTTCCCTTCACGTCTTGTAACCTTATCCCATACATCATTCTTCATGATCGAATGGTACTCTTCGATCATAAAATCCTTCCACTCTTTCTTCTTGGATGCTTCTTCATATATGGAAGGTTCTACATCAATGATGTCATACAACATTGCCACACAACAAGAGCGTGTTTGAGTCCTCTTACATTTTCTTGAAGTCCTCTCTAGAGCACAATGCATTTCTGCATCTTATATGATCTCTCGTTCCCAATCTTGTCTTATTTTGTGGGTGTTCACCTCTCAGGGTGGATCTATGGGTCTTTTTGGCTAGGTCACATCATGGTCATCATGTTCTTCTAAAGTCCCCTTTGTTTAAAGTACAACTTCAGGAGTCATTCCTATGATACTTGTATTGTATCAAGTCTGTAATATATGTTGTATTAGGTTTAGGTATTCTCCATGGAACTTATGTTGTATTAAGTTCACTAACTTATGTTGTATTATGTTAAAGAGATTGCCGTATTAACCTAGGACCTTGTGTCATATCAAGTCCTATTCGGGAGAGATGCTTGTACTGGGATATTATGTTGTATTAAGATCATTACCTTATGTTATATTAAGGTCAGAGACTGTGTTGTATCAAGTCTGAAACTTGTGTTGTATTAAGTTCAGGGCCTTGTGTTGTATCAATACCACATGGATTATGTCATATTAAATATCAAGGATATACTATGTGAGGTATGTCTATTCATGGTCAACAGGTGCTACAAGTCTCCTTTACGGATTAGCTACCCCTAGACTTATTTACTTTAGCATATGACTATATTACTTGGGGTAATACATATGACCATAGGTTTGGAACAATTATTATGAGTATGATATGATATAGATGATTAATTAAGTAAACACATATGGACCATGCATAATTAATTAATGATAAACGATGTGAGCATAGAGATAGCGAGAGAATTTGATTTACCCATGTATTCCTCCAAGTGAACTCAAATTAATAAGACATCAGTTGAGTCTTAGTTGTGATAAACATTTTTTAGTTAGTTAAGGAATCAACTCCTTAATTTATGCAAAGTGGTTGTTTAAGATGACATTGATGGTGAAGCACTAGTTACATTCAATTCTGTTCAATTACATTAAGTTTTGTTTAGCTTTGTTCAGTTTTGTTCAGTCACATTCAGTTTAGTTTAGTTCAATCAGTTAGCAACTCAGTTAGAGGAAGTTAACACCGGTGAATGAATGGAGGGCACATATATTTAGTGTGGGAGAAAATTATGTGGTGAAAACTTGGCACCAAGTCATTAAGGGCACAAGGTTGAAGTTAAAACAATGTTCACAGTGTTAACAATATTACCGGTGCACAAAAGCATGCAACCATTTGCTACCTTCTTTGTATGGCTAAATTTGTCTTGTTATTAAAGTGATATGCACTTGGAAAGACTAGTACAATGTTTTGTATGATATCTATTCTCTTGTTCTCTCTTATCAAGAAAACTATTATTGTGTTGTAATCATTCTCTATCGATTATCTATCATACTCAATGGATTGTTTTTTTTATCCTCTAGATTTTGGAGGGATTTCCCAGGGTACATCACGTGTCTTATGAATTGAACGATTGTGTGTATGAATTTTTTATGAGATCTATATGCATTGTAATTGTGGATTAAAGTTTTAAAGTTCAAGAATATTTCATTATTGCTCAAACATTTACATGGTATTAGAGCAAGGGCGTGCAAGAGCTTAGTTTTGCGAAAACACACTAAGCCTCTATAGATCTTGAAGAATTGAGCAAGAGCTTGAATCAATGGAATCAATATCCATGTAACTAGAAGATCAACTCGAAGGAACATATAAATTCAACACATGGAAGGAAAGGATGATCAATATCCTTGAATAGCATGATTTTGATTATTTTGTGACCTCAATGATCAAAGAGCCTTAGTTTAGTTTACTGTTATTTACGCTCTGTTTTATTTTCTGCTCCTAGTTTACATTTTCGTTTTGTTTTTATGCATTTACCATTAGCAGGAACCTACCCTTATATCCTATAGATAGAAGGGATCCATTCTTGCCCCTGTAGCAGGGAGAAATCCTTGCTACAGAACTGGCAACCATACCAGGTCGATCCCACAAGATCCTTGGTTCAAAACTTTTATTTTTCAAGTTTTTAAAACTTTTTCCCTAGTTTTTCAGAAATTCATGTTAAATCCATATTAGATTCTATTTAGTTCCTATTTTAAGTGCTTCTAAAGCCTCTACTAGGCCAAACCAAGTCAGGTTGACCACAGTACCAGTTACTGTCGGCCAGATCTGACTCTATCTCACGAAAAAACCCCAATCCAGAGCAGGGCGCTCTTATTGGGGCAAAAGGTGAGACTGGGGTGCACTTAATGAGTAAACATTCCATTTTATTTATTCAAAGATTTACATCATATGGTGGGGTTTGTCCAAAACGCCAAGCATCCAATCTCTTCCCTTACCCACCATGGCCTCATTAAATTAATAATTTTACGGACCCTTTCTCAACAAAACCAAACCTGGGAGCAATTTACAGGTCAAGTTCAGGAACCCGATCTTTTGCTTGGTGTTCCAATAGAAGAGGAAATAGAAGTACCTGTATTCATGGGGCATGTTCAAAACCAAGAAGAGCCTACCAATCCACAATTGGGGGGGGATGTAGAACAACAAGAGGTTTGGAGTCCCTCCAATTTAGTTGGGGGGGGGGAGATGAGACTAGATCGGAGGATCAGTCAAGAGATCAAGCAGAACAATTGGGAGAGAATCCCAATTTAGAAATACTTTAGCATGATTGCATCCAAGAATAAGGGCACATATAGAACAATATGGTGAGAACTAAGGAGGAGAATTTGTCCCTCATAGTAAGAACCAAGAAAGAGAGAAAACGATTTATCCCAAGAAGTCTTTCCATGCACAGAAGAAATAGATCCATAAAGTTTTTGATAAATCTAATATCCTATGTTTTTAATTTAAAAAGGCAGGACACTTCATACCAGATTTCCATGCGAGGAAAATAAAATAAGGAAGAGTTCATGCTTCCGCCACCATAGATGAAACCTCCAAATACACCTGAAGAGAAAGATACTAGAAGGGAGTATTATCTTCTCTTTTACTTGTTCGAATCTCTCATCAGAGGAGATGATACATGGTTGGTTGACAGTGGTGCTTCCAAGCACCTGTTAGGGTATAAGGGCACACTCTCCAACCTAAAGGAGAAATATTTTTCATGCATGGTGAAATTCAAAGACAATTCCACATACTCAATCCAAGGAGTTGGGTCCACATCCTTCTAGTTGAGTTCAGGAGACATACTACATATGTAGGACATTATTTATGTCCCTGGATTGAAGAAGAACCTACTCATTGTTTCTCTCCTTTAAGATGAAGGATTTTTTGTGATCTTCATGGAGAATCAAGCATACTTATGGCCGAAGAACCAGAGCATTGATACTACTACTATTATTGGAGTTCGATAAGGAGGAATTTACCAGGTCTCAAATAAGTATATTGAAGAAATGACACATCATACTATCATCCCATGCGAGCTTTGGCACAGGAGACTCAGATATTTCCACTTCATAGAACTTCTTGGTTTGCAACGAATGGTGAAATGTATTCCTAGTTTTTATTATGTTCATGAATCTATTTGTCAGTGCTGTTCTTTAGGAAAGCATGTGAAAAAGAAATTTCCCAGAATCCATACTAGATTTAAAGGAATCCTTGACTTAGTACACTCAAATGTTTGTGGACCCATGTATACCCCTTCCCTCAGAGGGAAATTTTACTATGTTTTACTCATTAATGATTGCTCCTGTAAGGCCTGGATTTACTTTATGAAAGAAAAAAGTGAAACCTTTTGTAAATTCCAAGAGTTCAAAGCCTTAGTTGAGAATCAGACAAGTAGAAATATCCATTCCCTAAGGTTTGACAATGGTGGATAATTTGAATCAAATTCCTTTAGTGAGTTTTGTTTTGATGCCGGGATATGTAGACAATTAACAATTCCTTACAACCCACAACATGTTTGGGTTGCAGAGATAAAGAAAATAACTATTTGTGAGGCTGAAAAATCCATGTTAAATTATTAGGATCTTTCTTCTTATTTGTGGGTAGAAGCCTCCAGTACAATATTGTACATCTAGAACATAAATATACATGCATTCCTTGATGAGAAAACACCTGGATATTTTTTCACTACTGAGAAACCATACATATAACATCTTTGTATTTTTGGATGTCCTATATATGTTCACATTCCAAAATAAAATAGAACCAAGATGGAACCTTCTGAAGAGAAGGGAATTTTTGTTGGCTATAGTGAGACCTCCAAGGCATTCATAATTTATGTACCTGGTGAAAGACATGTTGAGGTGAGTTGGGATGTGGCTTTCCATGAGGAGGCAACATTCAAGTGGTCAAAAGAGATTGAATTTGATCCAAAGACAGAAGAGATTGAGATTCCTACTTTAGAGGATCATGAGGATGATTCTTCCCCTTCTGATGTTCAGAGAGAGAATCCAACTGAACATGTAAATTTCCTTGTCAATATGTATTGAGAGATGATGATAAGCATGGAGAACCAATGGGATCTTCCAGAGAGTGCAAGCAACCTGATAGATATTCAATATATGTTGCATTGATGTGAAACATTAGTGACTCTGAGTCTTCATCATATGAATAGGTTGCAGAGCAGCAAGTGTGGAAATATGTTATGACAGAGGAGTATCATTCTATTCTAAAGAATGATGTTTGGGATATTGTTACCAAACTTGATAGGAATTCAGTTGTTACTTTCATATGGCTTTACAAGATAAATCATGTTGCAAATGGAAGTGTTGACAAGTTCAAATCTAAATTTGTTGTTCGTGGCTTCTCTCAAAAAGAGGGAATTGATTATGAGGAGACTTTTTCTCCAGTCTCCAAGTATACCACCATTAGATCTATTATTTCACTTGCACCAGTATTAGGCTAGAATCTTCACCAGATGGATGTGAATTCTACCTTCCTCGATGGTGAGGTTGAGGAATAGGTTTACATTGAGCATCCTAATGGTTTTGTGATACATGGGAAGGAGTCCCATGTCTGCAAGTTGAATAAAGCCTTGTATGGTTTAAAGAAAGCTCCTCAAACTTGGTATGCCATAATAGATAGTTACCTTTAGAAACTGGGTTTCTTGAAGAGTGATGCATATTCCAACTTGTACTTCAAGGTAGTGGAGAACTAGCCTATGATAGTGGTTCTATATGTTGATGATATTTTCCTTACTAGAGAGGAAATACTTATTGTTGAGTGTAAGAGGGATATTACCTCAGAGTTTGATATGAAATAATTAGGTATTATGCACTACTTCCTAGTCCTTGATATTTGGAGGAGGAATGATGAGATCTATCTATCTCAAGGGAAGTGCAGAATGGACATCTTGCACAAATTTGGGAGTCATTTCCATGATACTTGTGTTGTATCAAGTTTGGAATCTATGTTGTATTAGGTTCGGATATTCTCCTTGGAACTTATGTTGGATTAAGTTCACTAAATTATGTTTTATTAAGTTAAAGATCTTATGTTGTATTAAGCTAGGACCTTGTGTCGTATCAAGTCATATCTGGGAGAGATGATTGTACTGGGATCTTATGTTGTATTAATATCATGAACTTATGTTATATTAAAGTCGTAGACTTGTGTTCTATCAAGTCCAGAACTTATATTGTATTAAGTCTCAAGAATAGACTATGTGATGTATGGCTAGTCATGGTCAACATGTGATACAAGTCTCTATTATGGATTATATACCCCTAGAGTGATTTAATTTAGTATATGACTATATGACCTAGAGAAATTCATATGTTCATAGGTTAGAAACAATTCTTATGAGTATGATAGGATGTAGATGATTGATTAAGTAAAGACATATGGAACATGCTGAATTAATTATTGATAAACAAGATGAGCATAGAGATAGAGAGAGAATTTGAATTACCCATGTATACCTCCAAGTGAACTCAAATTAATAAGACACTAGTTGAGTCTTAGTTGTGATAAACACATTTAAGTTAATTAAGGAATCAACTCCTTAATTTATCCAAAGTGGTTGTTGATGATGCTGAAGCACTAGTTACATTCAATTTTGTTCAGTTACATTTAGTTTTGTCTTACACCGTATCCAGTGTAATGGATAATCCGTATCCGGATTAAGTCATCCTGTATCCAGGTCTAGGGAGGAAGATGTTCCATCTTCAAAAAATTTAATGTATAAGTTATAGTAATTGAATGGATGATAAATTACAATGGATATGGTTGCCTTAAATATGGCTTGGCCATCACATATTGAAGAGACACTTCTGTTCATAAACTATATTTTAATATTATTAATTACTATTAGGAATAGTTACGCATTTATTACTATTTTATTGTTGTAACATTTCCTTCCCCTTAGGAAATATTTGTCCTCAAAGATTAGATTATTGTTGTCGTCTTTTCATTCTCATTTTGTGTTGGCATAATGTCATTACTTCCTTTATGTCTTTTTTAGAACTAGTATTAGGCATGCCCTTGTTCTTTACTCAATAGTTTTTCATCTTCCTTTCATTTGTAACTTGAATTTGTACTCCATTATGTTTATTATTTTTATCCCATTTTCCTTGTACATGAATAGGAGGAATATTTTTGTAACTGACCATATCAAGCCTTGTTTTAGAAGTCGTTTGTCCTATGATACTTAGGATGTCATCATGTAATGTTTTCATTTTATTATCCTTATGAGTTATCTCAAGAAGTGGTGTTTCGTGAGGCTTCTGACACTCAAAGTCACCTGATAGTGTTAGATTTAGGTTTCTCTAGGGTGGAAGAAGAGTTAAGGTAGAAGATGAATTTGTGATATCTGATTCCCTTGACTTGGATTCCTTTGCATATTGTAGGATCCATATTTTTTTCATTGTATGGATCGTCCTTATTGTCAACGATACTTCCTTGAATCTCATTATGATTTTGGTCGAGCTCATCTTTATCAAATATGTTATTGGTATTTTGGTCATCCCTATGATATTTAGTCTCCTTGTCTTGTTTATTGTCTTGACCAATTTTGTTACTCTCATTATTGTTGACATAGTGGTCCAACATATCTGAGTTACTGATATGGTTTGTATTAGACCTTATTTTTTGTAACATTTCCATTATGGTATTCTGGTTCTGTGTTATGATGCTCAAGTTCTATGCCATGGTGCTTATGTTATGTGTCATCACACACATCTTGTCATCTAAATATTTTTTTCTTCTCGTGCATGATGTCTACTTTGTCATCAAGTTTTCTTCCTAGTACTAGAACAACATCTTCTTTGATTTCTTTCTTAAGTGCCTTGTTATTTTTTCATTTCTTCTCTGAATTTTTCTTGGTTGGCAATGAGGGCCTTGATGTCCTTATCCAATTTCTCAAGTTTGTCTTTTAATTCCATCATAGCTTGGGTCTTTTTTATGTGAATGTGTTTATTTGGAAGTTTATTTTGACTTATGTAGGAATAAAAGATAACTAATGTCTTTGAATTAATTGATGAATCAATAATAATTATTATAATTATTTAGTGTGTTGAAATAAAATAATATTTATAAAATATTATATTTAAATATTTTATTAAAAGGTGGATTAATAAGTTTTAAAATATTATATAATAATATTAATATTATTGTAATAATATTTATTTTATTAATATTATTTTTGTTTCTTTTTTTTTTCTTTTATCTTTTCTTTTCTTTTCTTTACCTTTTTTCTTTTCTTTTTTTTTACGTTTTTTTTTCTTTTTTGGACAATGTCCTATATTTTAGGGAAACCCTAAAAACTAAATTTACACAAAGTGTAAATAATTCCCAAGGGTTGTATAGCTCTGATACCAATGTTACACCGTATCCGATGTAATGGATAATTCGTATCTGGATTAATAATTCGTATCTGGATTAAGTCAGCCTGTATTCGGATAAATTACAATGGATATGGTTTCCTTAAATATGGCTTGGTCATCACATTTGTGAGACACTTCTCTTCATAAATTATATTTTAATATTATTAATTACTATTAGGAATAGTTACCTATTTATTACTATTTTATTGTTGTAACATTTGTTCAGTTCATTTTAGTTACATCCAATTATGTTCAGTTTAGTTCGATTACATACAGTTCTTGTTGGGCAACCTATATGCAAGTTAATTAAAGCTAACATACAAAGTGTTCAATATTTATTGTCAACCCAGGGAAGTCTTTTATTTCAAGGATAATATGCATTATATATGCTTAAACACTAAGTTGCTATAAGTAATGATCCTACTTTCCTGTTCAGCCACGCTCCTCCCATAATCCAATTAATCTAATCTACTTTATCAAGAACATAGCCACAAATACCTTTTACGATTCTTAATCTAGAATTGGAAGATTCAGGAAATAACATCTAGATTACTCTTGCAGAAAATGAAATCCTGATTGCCAAACCATCTAATGATTCACCCAATTATCTTGATTTAGTATTCTAGAAATACAAAGGACATAAATTGAATTCAGCTGTTCTAGAAGTTCAAAGTACAGTAATGAAATTATGCAACTATAAAATCAAAGGAATGAACTGCAAAGATCTACAGAAAAAAACAATTGAAAGAACTAGGGATGAACAGGGCTATTACAACTATCACACAATTGCATAAAAGACAATTAGTCCCGTACAGTCGACTGACACACCATACCACTGCAGCTTTCCAAGAAATGCAATTAATGACACACTGTAAATCAATAACTATTTCAGCTTACTATGAAGAAAGGAAATTATCACAAAATCACACAACAGAATAAATATAATACCTAATTAACTCAGCGAACCCTATGGGAAGGTGGGCCCAGCCTTCACACAGAGATGCTGGAAGTAACACATGTTAAAACACTGAGATCTGAATCAAACTCCTTGTATTAGAGAGGGCAGATGAATCACGCAACCTCAGTCACAGCTAATACAATAATTTAGTTAAATGTTCAACCCCCTGGCTCAGAATAGTTCCCCATATTTATACAATTACAGTCATAACATCCTCTTCCTATTATTGGGAAGCCATGAATATCTCTGATCTTCAGGCTGCCCTAATTACAATAAACCGTTACAGTCATGGTAGGATGAGAGTAGAAGATATAGGGAAGCTGTTATTCAACCCAGAAATAATGATCCTGATTGATTGAGAAGATATCCCACATATTACAACTACTTTTGAGCAGCGGCGCACTGTTGCCTCCAAATCTGTTACAATTTGTTGCAGCTACCCTTGTATAGCTCGCATGGACTAATACATTGGGGCCACATTCTTTGGACAGTATGGAATGGATGGCGATCAACTTTAGCAATGAATGTCCATCCCTCCTTTGGTATGTTCAACCCGATACACCTGTATTCTCTATATCTCGAAATATCTTTATAAAACCATCATATGTTAGAATAATTTAAGATGTAAAGCCTTGATTACCACAATCCTAAGCATTAATAAAATAAGACAATGATTTACCATACCTTTATGAATTGAGGGCCAAGTGAGGGAAAAAAATCTGTTTAGCATGCACAATAGGGTAGGATGAGGCAAAAATAGGTGGATAGGGGTGGTCAAAAAGGGGCCAATTGTAGGCCCAACATCTCCCCCCAACTGTCCTGTTGCATGTCCTTGTGCAACAAACTCCATTATTCTGAATCTGAATCTGGCATTATGCTTCGTTCATGGAGAGAAGAAAAGTTGTATGGGAATTCAAATGTTCCTTCTTTTTATATAAATCCCTTATGGACAACCCAATATCTCTAACACTTATGATCTTCTACCCTGGTTAATGAGAAATCTTCCTTATACGGTTTTGTTGGCCACCAGATGAGAGGAAATTTAAATTTTAGTCCCAAGAAATTAACCCCACATTCCCTTATGCATCTAACATAATCCTCAATCTTGGAAAGTGCTTGTTCAAAATTCCTGTAACAGTAGGGGTCCCTATTTCTAATGGTTGGAGAGGCAACCTGTCATCTGTGCTGACTACCTTCCAAAGCCATTTGTTCATGTATGGAAATATGGTTGGTACAAGTAGAAATAACCCCTTCCTACAGTTCCATTATATTCCAATTTTGGATGGGACATGAGAGTAGACTCTGATGTTGAGCAAGGAGAATACGAGGATTCTGAGGTTCTCTTCAGATCCAAAGATTAGAGTGGGCTTCATTGTGAGAAAAAGTTTGGAAATACCTTTCCCACTGAACATGATTGCTCACAAAGGAGGCAAAAGTCCTCAGCTGAACATCACTTGAAAAAGAAACAGGATTCGAATGGTGGTCCAAAGGAAAAGCCATCTCATGCAAATAAATCTCACACAACAAATTCTGGTCCTCAAAATTACTTCCCAGAAATGTTTCCAAGAATTTCTCCAAGGTTGTTATTTCATATGATCTCCCTTTTTTCATAGCCCTTAATTTAAACCAAATAAACTGCTCAAATAAAAACATAGGGTAAGAGGAGGATGGTACTCTGGTGCCCAATAATTCTTGAGAAAGAACATACAACTGGTCTTTTTCCACCTGCATATAATTGAACTTTTTCATCTCCCTTAGCTCCTTCTGTAGTTATTCCTCACAGAGTTTCTGGGTCATGAGTTCTTTTGCCTATTTTTCCTTCAGTTCCCTGATTGTATTTCTATGTTCAGCGAGGGAAACCATCCCTTCTTGATATCTCTCCGCCCAGCTCCTCCACTTCCTTACTTATATTCTCAGGATTGAGAGTTCTTCTGTAAGCTTCAGGATTTCTTGTTCTTCAGGATGTTCTTCCTTATCAGAATCCAATTTGATAAAATTTTGAGGAGGTTCGTTCCATACCTTATCACCTAATGTGCCACATTGAATGTCCTGCATTTCTGAGATCACTTCTGGGGGTGCTGGTTCTTGTGTAACAGCATCCCTTCCTAGAATTGCTTCTGTAACAACTTCAACCATAGGTAGTCCCGAAACAATTTATGAGGATGTTGGTTCTTGTGTAACATCACCCTCTTTCTAGGGTTCTCCTATAGCAACTTCAGTAGCTGATTGTGAGGATGTTGCTTCTTGTGGGACAACTTCCTGCTGAATTTTAATATTCTTATCTACCTGATTATCCACTGCAACTTCAACAGGGGGATGCAAGGTTGTTGTTTCTTGTGTAACATATCCCTTCCCTTATCTTGCTTCATCTTGCTAGGATTGTATGTCTTTTTCAATATGGAGCTATTCCTCAAGGATTTCAGTATCACCTGAGGATTGTGATTGTGTTTGCTCATCTTCTCCTAAATCCAAATCAGGAATGATATCCATTTCGGGGTTGGATTCTTGTTGCATCCCAAGAGTCTCCACTGAAATTTCCAAGGATGTTGGTTCTTATGTAGTAACATCCTGGTTTAGTTCATCATATTCTTGCTGTTGGACTTCCATTTCTATTATCTCTGTGTCATGATATGGTTCAAGAGTCATAGTGCAAACTTCTTCATTGAATTTCAAAATGTTTTCAATCCCTGGTTCTTCTTCCCCCATTTGGGTGGCCACTTAAATAAGGATATTCAATGATGCTGGTTCTTGTGTATCAGCATCCTATTCGACCTCATCATTGTTCTACTGTTGGGGTTCTATCCCTATTGGTTCTGTGCCCTGAGAAGGTTCAGGGGTCATAGTGCAAACTTCCTCAACAAAATCAGGAATAACCTCATCCTCTGGTTCCTCTGTCACAATTTTGGTGGAAATTTCAACAGGAATATTCAAATATGTTGGTTCTTGTGTATCATCATCCTGTTCATCTCCTACTTCCTTTTGTTGGAGTTTATCTTAGGGAGCCTCACCATCTTTCCAATCAGGTTGTCCCTGTTCTTCCACAGCTGTAGGTACAGGCTGTTGTGTTACAAAGACACAAACTATAACCTTGTAACCTGACTGGTTAAATATTTCTCCACACACAGAACAAACCACTCTTTTTTCCTCATCACCAGCCTCAGCAGGAGCTGATCCTTTTTCTGCAGCTTCAACCAATGTGTGCAACTTCCTTTCACTTTGTTTCTTGCATGCTTCCTTCCAATTTTCTATTTCCTTCCGGAGTGATTGTACTTCCTCTTTTAATATCCCATTTTCATATAGAAGTCCTTCAATTTGAGGTTCTTCTGCAATTGGTTCCTATGGGGCATCATTTTCTTTGGGTCTAAGAGTGGGGAACTCAATTTGTGCTTCTAGGGTTGCCCATATTGCCCGTGCTACTGTACCTGACCTGGTTATTTTTCAACTTATTAGTGGTGATGCCCTTATTTCATCTTTTGATCTCCTCCTTTTTCTTTATGATGCTGGAATTTATAAATTTGCGGCTGATGTGGAAGGGATATCCTCTATTTCGACATTTTCTTGTTCTTCAAGATGTTCTTCCTCAATTAGGGTTCCTCCCCATTTAGGGGAAGATTCAATGGTCAACACCTCCATGTTTTCTTCTGTTATCATAGCTCTAACGTCTTCAGTTTCAATTATCACAGCATCTAATGCTGCTCCAGTTTTAGCCTCTGCTGTCAGAGCTTCCCTATTATTTAGTCTTTCCATAGGGTTTTCTTGTACATTCTCTCCCAATTGATCTGCTTGATCTCTTGACTGATCCTCCGATCTAGTCTCATCTCCCCCCCCAACTAAATTGGAGGGACTCCAAACCTCTTGTTGTTCTACATCCCCCCCCCCAATTGTGGATTGGTAGGCTCTTCTTGGTTTTGAACATGCCCCATGAATACAGGTACTTCTATTTCCTCTTCTATTGGAACACCAAGCAAAAGATCGGGTTCCTGAACTTGACCTGTAAATTGCTCCCAGGTTTGGTTTTGTTGAGCAAGGGTCCGTAAAATTATTAATTTAATGAGGCCATGGTGGGTAAGGGAAGAGATTAGATGCTTGGCGTTTTGGACAAACCCCGCCATATGATGTAAATATTTGAATAAATAAAATGGAATGTTTACTCATTAAGTGCACCCCAGTCTCACCTTTTGCCCCGATAAGAGCGCCCTGCTCTGGATTGGGGTTTTTTCGTGAGATAGAGTCAGATCTGGCCGACAGTAACTGGTACTGTGGTCAACCTGACTTGGTTTGGCCTAGTAGAGGCTTTAGAAGCACTTAAAATAGGAACTAAATAGAATCTAATATGGATTTAACATGAATTTCTGAAAAACTAGGGAAAAAGTTTTAAAAACTTGAAAAATAAAAGTTTTGAACCAAGGATCTTGTGGGATCGACCTGGTATGGTTGCCAGTTCTGTAGCAAGGATTTCTCCCTGCTACAGGGGCAAGAATGGATCCCTTCTATCTATAGGATAGAAGGGTAGGTTCCTGCTAATGGTAAATGCATAAAAACAAAACGAAAATGTAAACTAGGAGCAGAAAATAAAACAGAGCGTAAATAACAGTAAACTAAACTAAGGCTAAGCTAATGACAGAGATAAATAGAAGCAATGTTGATGAACCCCTATTAAAAAATGGGTTAGGGTTCTGCCTTCAAAACCTACAAAATAAACCTAAGCTACAATGGAAAAACCTGCAAACAATGTTAAGCAAAACTTGCAAATAAAAACAATGGTTAGAAATCAAAGCAAACTAAATAACTAAGAAGTAAGACATGAAAGCGCAAGTATACCTTCTCTAGTGGGAATGGTACACCATGCCCTAGCTTGTGGAAGCCTCTCTCTTGGATGGGGAGCAATTGCTGAAATGGAAATGGAGATGGAGGAGAGGGAGTGTGGGTGGTTTGAGAGGCAAAGGTCTCAAAGCATCCACGGGCAGCATAACAATAGGCAATGGGAGAAGTGTTTTATAGATTTTCCAAGGGGTTTTAGGGTTTTAAGCTCTTGGTTAGGGTTTTAGCCCCTTTTTTGGGCTTTTAGCCTCTTCCTCCCTAACTTTAGCCCCTTTTACGGTTTTAGCCCCTTTTTGAGGGCTTTAGCTCCTAGGGGGCTATTTTGGGCTCCTTTTTGCGGTTTTTAGCCCTTTTTCTTCATCCTTAGGCTTATTTGGAGGTGTGGGGGTCTAATAGAAGGTCTAATGGAGTGATATGAGTGTTGTAATATAGTGTCCTTGGGTGGTGTAGGTCATTGAGAGCTATGTGGGGGATTTTCAGGTTAACAATCACAATCATTAACTGCTCATACTGCCTCATGCTTAACTCCTTTATAAGAGGAGGATCTTGAGAAACACTAATTATACCAAGGAATTTCACACTCTCACCTGGATAGACACATACATGTTTTTTTAGTGGTCTTGTAGAATTTACTCATAATGAACTATTCCAAGACCCTAAAACCTAAAGTTGTTGATGCACCCTATAAAAGAAAAGAGTGTAATTTATTTTATTATGCGTTGATTTTAATTGGCTTATTACTCAAAAGGGTAAATGATCGTGCAACTAATGGTGTTATGACACAACAAGAAGTAAAATGCACACCTAAAAATGAATGCCAATGCACCGTGTTGAATGAAAAACGGGGTATGATACTACGTGAAATGAAAATTTTTCCTTCAAATGAAAATGCAATCGTTCCTGTATGAAAATATGACTAATACATCTCCAAGCAAACCTAGTGCAAGTACCATGCAAAATGCAAAATGCAATAATGCATAACGATGCAAAAAAGAAAATATTTTTGTATTTTTTGAATTAAAATGAGATAATAAAGCAAAAGAATGACTCTACCACCCCCAGAATCTGCAATCACTATCAGGCAACACCCACGCAAAGCACTAAGGTAAAAGAGACCCAATGCACTAATCCCAAAACAAAAAATAGAAAATGTAATGACAAGAACATTCTTAAAAAATTCAAACTAAAACGCATCTCTGGTCAGAAATAGAGGTGTATACAGACTCTAGAAGTATCCAAGGCGACACACCAATAATCAAAACTCACCTAGCAACACTTAATCTTCCCCTCAAAGGCAAACTCAAGGCATACACGACTATGTGCAGAAAACCTGCGTATATACACGTATATCCTAGTAAAAACCACGTGTACAGAAAGAAAAAAAGATAAAAAAGAAGGTAAACAAACAAGCTGGGACAAAATTTACTCCTATCAGAAACTACCAAGAAAACATGCCCCCATACTTGACTCAAAAATAGAGAAATCAGAGCAATTCAAGAACATTGAATGCTGATAAAAACCCCCAAAGGAAATAACTAGGAACTCCCCAGTGTGGTCTCTAATTCTGTTATGGAGAAAACTTCCTATGTCCTGGGGTACCACAACAGACAGAGTAACCAAAAAAATCAATCATTTCCTATATGAAAGAGAAACCAAACGTCTAACACTAAAGGATCTTGAAACATGCCTTATTCCGGACGGTTGATGTAGATCCCCGTTGAGCTTTTCTACTCTCGCTTGTATTAATAATATGCTCTCTCAACATTCAGCAAATAAGACAAGAATGCTATATATAATTGTGTTAGACCTACTTTAGCATATATAATCAATAACATATAATCATTTAAAAGCATCCATGGATTCAATACTCATTTAAATACACATTATTGGATAGGAAAAGATATTTCTATTAATATAAATTAGAGATTACGATAGTAACAACCTCTGTCGGCACGTTTGCAAATCAGAGAAACTGAGTCCTCCAC
This sequence comes from Pseudotsuga menziesii, assembly GCA_001517045.1. NCBI lineage: Eukaryota > Viridiplantae > Streptophyta > Pinopsida > Pinales > Pinaceae > Pseudotsuga > Pseudotsuga menziesii. The sequence goes on from LPNX010091462.1 coordinate 156,170, forward strand.
CACTTCAATATTCCATCTCTTGATAGCAAGCTCACAAGCAAAGGCAAGCTTGGGAAGAACACAAAGTTATCCAAGGGATAAAGGGATGCACACTCAAGTATAAGCTCCAACAACAATGGACTATAGTTTTTTTGCTCTTCAATTCCTCCCCTTTCCATGTATCCAAAGGGCTCCTTATATAGTGCTTTAATGGGGTAATGGAAGGACAAATTTGAGCGATCTCAAGGCATATGGAAGGCCAAGAGACAAGTGAATTGGATCCACATCAAGGAAAAATACAAAACTATTTGGCCTTTTGCACACATCTCAATGTATGCGGGTTTGAGGGTTAAATCCACGTATATACGTGAGAATAGGTTTAAAATTCGTGTAGCAAATAATGCATGTTTTTAAGGATGATATTAGAAACATCAAAGGTACAAAATGGTCCATGGGGTATAAAGAGTCTACAAAGGGACAGGGAAGGCCATAAAGGTGTGATCCACCATGTGTGGTAAAATCAGCTGTAACAGACCCCATAACAATCTCAGGACACAGAACTAGTGGAGGGAGAACTTCAACAACATGAAAATGTTGAAGTTGATGAGGATGTTGTTAGAGAAGAACCAACATCCTTAGGAAACCTTGTTGAGACTCCCATTTATCTAGGGACAACTGACCTTGAGGTGGATATAATCCCTGATTTGGAACTAGGAGAAGACAAATAGATGTAGTCCCAACCATCAGGGGACATTGAAGCATTCAAAGAGCAGTCTCATCTAACTGGAGACACTAAAATACTTCGGGACTAGTCTCATATTTCATGGGATATGGAAGTAACTCAAGAGAAACCCAAGCAGCCAGAGGGACTGAGAGAGAAGGAAGCAGTTACACAAGAACCAACATCTCTACAGCTCCTTGTTGAAGCCACAACCGAGAATCAAGAAGCTGCAGTCAAGACGCACGAATATGCTGAGGTTGGAACCTAGGAAGATGTTGTTACACAAGAACCAACATCTTCACAAATGGATGTTGAAGTTGACAAAAAGGGGTTTTAAGAAGAAGGTGCTGTTACATGTTTCCCTAAACCCACCAACAAAGCCTCGTCAACAAGGGTCCCCATTCTTTTGATGCCCAACCAACGCGATCTACCTGAGCATCGAACCAGATAGTTTTTACCGTGGCTAGAAACACCCCCAGAGTGGATGAAGTCTCACTCGAGCTATTCGAGGGAGAGATTTCAGAACCAAGTTTCCAACAGTAAGGAGGAGGATCGGGGAATCAATGATTAATCAACATAACTATCAGGTCTAGTAGAGCCTTTTATTAGATATCACAGCATTCATCATAGATATACCATTATAACTACAAATCTAACAGATTTCATTATTCATTCATCACATCAGTATTAGATGCATCATTCATTCATTCATCGCAGTAGTATTTCATTCTCCATTCATAAAATAGTAGCATCAGACATTGCCATCGCAATACGTAAAGACAGAAAAACGATAAAAGACAATAGTAGTTTAGTTCAACATCCATCGTGTCATATTACTTTCTATGTAACAGATCCAAAACAACAGCTATATTTCTCCACAGAGAGAGAAATATCAATCGATAAGGTCGCATACAGATAACAAAATATTCGCTCTCTCAATTTCTCTCTACGATCACTTCTCACTTCAGTCTCTATCAACTTATGCAATTCTAATTCTATGTATAGGCTTGTGCCTTTACATTTAATGTCCACTTCTAACTAACTCCTAGTTGATTTAGCTACTAATGACCTATATCCACAAAATTTGGTCAAGCAATACAACCAAATGCATAAAATATTCAATCTTACCTTTTGTTTTCCGCCCATCGCGCTGTCTTTTCCTTGTGTGGTTTTGCATGAGCTTGCGCAGCCTCCATGATGCAGCACAACTCACTTACCCCAAAATCCCTACCCACATGCCCCCAACATAGTCTTGTGGCTCGTCCTCTAGCCATGTCATATGGACAGGGTGAACTCCGTCACCTTTGTCTTGAAGTCCTCATATTGTTGTGACATCTCCTCAATTTGTGGTTAAACATTTTCAGCTTCATCCTAACAATTAAGCAGGTCTTGCTTCATAGGGTTCTCCACCAACTTGGTATTCACCGTATTCTTTCTGTCTTGCACAACCTGTAGTGTGACAAATTCTTTGATGGCCAACTGTGCTCCAATCTCTTAGAACTCATCTAGCTGGGAACTGTGCTTGTGTTTCCATTCTTGTGACTTTGTGGCTCTTTGTTGCAGTTCTCTCAGCTCTATGGACTATGTAAGCTAAATCATAGGTGGCATTGTCGTTAATGCGGTATTCAACATTTTCAATTGTTCTCCAGCTTCCCGTGCTTATTTTGTCAGTTGGTCTAATTGATCATCTTGGATGACACTTCCCCAAAATTGTGTCATTCCCTTCGATATATTCTTTGCTTCCTACTCCATCACTTCAAACTATGTCACGATTGCTTCGATGACATTATTCTACTCCACAACCTTCTTTGGTGGCATGTGTGGGTATACCATAGCAATCGGTAGACTGTTGGACAGTTGGAGCTGGGAGATGACCTCTCCCAATCACTTGGATTTGGCGGCTACATCAAGTTCTGCTGTGCTTTCATAGATGTGTCGACATGCCTCATCAATAGCTACTACTACCTCACCTCTACTCGCAACCAGCTACTCATTCTTGGCAATCAGGTAGTCGATGTGCTTCTTTAGGTTAACGATCTATTCAACAGTTTTCTTCTTCATCTCCTCCTATGCTATCTGCAATGCCATGAACTCCTGATTTTTTTCTGCTGCTAACTGTTCCTTTACATTGAGTAGCTCCTCAACCTCTACCTTCAGTTTCACAGCTTCGTCATGTGACTGCAAGTACCCGTCATCAAGCTCTTTCTGCCTATCGTCCAACTATTGGTTGGAGACCCACTATATTTCCACTATGTTCTAGGTCAGCATCTTATTGATATCCACCACAACACCCTGCAGCTACTGCAAGGAGGAGTTCACATCCTCAGTTCCTGCGTCAATTGCAGTCGGTAAAACCTGAATGTTCTTGAACTGCGGCTCAGTCTTGATCGACGAGAGTTTTTGCACAATGACACTCTCTGGTGTGGTTTTTGTAACATCATCATAAATAGAATCTAACTCATCTCTTACTGCAACAAGCCCTCCCAGGCTAGACTGGTGCATTGCATTGTGCAACATCGTCAGATGAATCTGAGACAACCTTAATGAGCCACTGCAATTGGACCTCCAATGCTACTCTGGTGCTACTTCCTACATCAAAATCCATGTACCATTTGGTTCAACCCTCTTCTAGGATGCACTCAGCTTCTAGATGAGTATCGGTCAATGATTCTCCATCCAAGTCAGGAGTACCCTATCCTTATTACATTGGGTCTTCAGGGGCATCTTTTGGTGGGCCCATTGATATCTCTTTGACACTAATAATGTCGCGCCATGCAGTAGGCTAGTCCTAAACTAATGCTTCCACATCATCATTAGTCAATTTATAAGGCATTGGTAGCCATTTCCTATCAAGTTATCCTCTCCCATGGATCTGAATTGAATGGGTCCCAATGGTGAACTGCATAATCCTCTGATATGTTACCACTGCACCATATGATAGGCACAAAATTTTAACTACTGCAGCTAGTAGCACCACCCAGTAGATCCAAAAATGGATTGCACAATCCTTCTATTGACTGGGCTCCTCTACCCACCATAAATTTTGATATCATGCACCTTTACACACCTTGACCACTGCAACATCCATCACCTGATATTCCTTTGGCTCCATCCAATCCACCAAATAAATTAGGATTAGTATCCGACTATAAGAGAAATAACTCTCCCCTTCTTGAGGTGCGACTGTATCCTCTGTTAGTTGGTTCAACAAGAAGAGGGTCCAATTCATTTGGACCCTCTCAGCACAAAGATGCACATAAGCAACCACTCCCGAATTGCATTGCACTGAGAGATTCCCTCTGATAACTTTACTTGCTAAAATGCGTGCTCCAATACGTACCACCCACTTGTTGATGCTATTGATGTGGTATGCACAGCCATCCCGTTGCAATCCATATCTCTCCTTCAGTTGCTAAGAAAGCTTCTTATCATTGTCTCTTCCTTTGAGATATTGGGTGGGGTCTGCCCCAGCCTTTGGTAGCCTCGTGATATCTGAAATCATATCCATTGTTACCACAATGGGGGTATCCAACCATAATGTCCCACAATGAAAACACGCCAACAACTATTTGATGTATGCATTCACTTTGTTCAACTATCCAAAGTGGGGCATATTGATAAGCCCCAACAACCCAAAGTTGCTCAATCCTTGTGCCCAAGGGTGCGGAATACGCTCGATGGGGGTGCTTGGAACTATACGAAAGGACTCATAGGGCTCATTTTCTACATCCTTCAGCAAGTGCACGTCATGGTACTCATACTTCATCTTGAATAGGGCGGGACTAATAGCCATAGTGCATTGTATTCCTTCGAGAAGTAGTGACACTTTCGATTGATACTTCTGATTTTTGGTTAACTTCCTGGGATTTGCACCAGGTCGCGTGGGAGCGACATATCTGGGGATATAATTGATGGACACACCCCTGTGTGTGGTAGACTTGATAGCTCCCAAACTAGATGGACCTGTCTACGCAGTTCCATCCCCTTGCGTCCTAATGGAAGTGTGTTTCTTCCTCTTCTGCGGTGGTGTTGATCTTGTATTTTGAGCCTTTCGCTTGCCTCGGGGGATTGAAGATGATCCAACTGACATACTCATGACTTATTCTAGTATAGCAGTTGGATGTATGGGTAACTTGTGCTCGCTAGAAATCTCCACATTGTTGGGGTTTCTCAACATGCCGCACCACAAAATCCTCACTTAACAATCTACCATGCTCAGATTACACACCCTAGCTGCTGCTCAATAGTATTCCACTTACTTAGCTCATCTATACTTCACTCACTCGAATAAACACAATGATGATTTTATCGTGCGTCCTTCATCTTTTTATAGGAAATTATGAATCCAACTTCATTATTGCCAAATCTGCGGTAGTCATCATGACCAGATCCTCCATTAACGACCCAAATCCATCGACGATCCTATCATGCTAACGGTCTGATCGGATATAAATGTGTGTCTCTTCAACTAGCACCACCAGCTAAATTATCTTAACTGTCTATATTTATTACTTAATTGACCAACTCGTATCCCTGTGGCTGTCGCAGTCTCCCTATCTAATTGCGCTACCAAATCCTACACTTATGCAGCCCCTTCATCCTAGTGCAACCTTCTCTTCTCTCTCTCTATCCTATCTCTTTTTTTTTTTCCATTGCGTAGTGCTTCATGTAGTGCACCCTTCCACCCCTGTCCGATAGGGCTTCAAGAAACTACCATTCACGAGCTTTGGTAGCACCGCTCCATCTAACTGCTGCAATTAAACTCCACCTGTAGAAGTAATTGAATGAACACGATACATGCCTAACTAGTGCATTTGTAACTTACCTAGATGCTTTATGAACTTGCTGTCATACAACAACACCAAATCTCCATAGGAAAATTGTTTGTTTTTAAAGTGGTGATCATGCCATGCCTTCTATTGATCCTTCTCAATGCACTGATGGAATCCTGCGATGAATCGATCATCTTCTAGCTGGACTAGCTGTGTTGTTCGCTCCTCAAGTGATTCTTCATATTCCATGCTAGTTTTTGTGGCGATGCACAGACTAGGAACAATGTACTCCATAGGCATGACTTCCTCTTTCCCATATACCAATTTGAATGATGTTTGTCTCTTCATCCTTTTGCAAGTGGTGCGGTATGCTCACAACACCGTAGGGATATTTAGATCCCAGTCATCCCGATTAGCATTACATACCTTTGTCAGCGCAGTTTCCAAGATCTTGTCGAAGGATTCTATAGTTCCATTTTCCTGTGGATGATATGGGGTACTCTTCTTATGGTGCACCTGTAACTCCTCAAGTTATGATTATGTTCAAGGTGATTTTGGGCATGTGTTATTGGGGGATGATGAACCATGCCAAAATTGTTGGAAAGGGTAAGGTACGGATTAAGCTAAATAATGGAAATGACTGGTTGCTAAAGGATGTAAGGCACATTCCTGCTATGAAAAGAAATCTGATCTCAACAGGGCAGTTGGGAGATGGCGGCTATTTGTCTACGTTTGGAGAAACGTGGTGGAAGGTCACTAAAGGATCAATGGTAATTGAAAAAGGACATAGGATAGGTACATTATATTTTTGTCCTCATAATACTGATTATTCTATTTCTGTAGCTTCCACAGAAACGGGTGCAGTGTTGTGGCATCATAGGCTTGGCCACATGAGTGAGAAGAGGATGCATATTCTCCACTCAAGGAAACTGCTTCCAGATCTGAAGCAGGTAAGTTTGGAATTTTGTGAGAACTGTGTTTATGGAAAACAAAAGAGAGCTAGATTTCTCAGGGTTGGGAAACAAAATAAGAGTGAAAAGTTAGAGCTTGTCCATATAGATGTATGGGGACCAACTCAGGTACAATCTCTTGGTGGCTCTCATTATTGTGTTACTTTTATTGATGATGCAACTAGAAAAACTTGGGTTTGTTGCATTAGATAGAAATATGATGTGTTTGATACTTTTAAGAAGTGGAAAGCTTTGGCTGAGAATGAGACAAGAAAAAGGTTGAAATGTCTTAGATCTGATAATGGAGGCGAGTACTGCAGCAAGGAGTTTGACAGTTACTGTTCACACAATGGGATTCACAAAGAGAAGATAGTCCCTGGAACACCCCAAGAAAATGGTGTGTCAGAAAGGATGAACAGAACGATCATGGAGCATGCAAGGTGTATGAGATTGCATGCAGGGTTTCCCTTACAGTTTTGGGCTGATGCTGTAAACACTGCTGTTTATTTATTAAACAGAGGGCCTTCAAGTGCTTTGGATGGTGGCATTCCAGAGGAGGCATGGACAGGTAAACAAGTAAAATACTCATTTCTGAGAACTTTTGGTTGTGAAGCATTTGTCCATATTGATAAAGATGATAGAACAAAGCTTGAGGCTAAATCCAAGAAATATACCTTTATTGGCTACGGGGTGGATGATTTTGGTTATCACTTATGGGATCTTAAAATCGCAAAATCATTAGGAGTAGAGATGTAGTATTCAATGAAAAGGTCATGTACAAAGCTCAATTGCAGGAAAAGAAAGAAGAAAAGGAAAACACAGAGTACACAATGCTTGATGAAATCAAAGAAAATGAAGTTCCAAAAGCACCAGAAAATCAAGAGTAGTAGCAGGTAACTGAAACTCTTGCAACTGTAAGAAAGTCTACCAGGTTAAGTAGACCCCCTGAACGATTCTCTCCTTCACTGTATTATTTATTGATGACTGATTCTGGTGAGCCATAATGTTTTGAAGAAGAAATGCAGGTAGAAACTAGAAAGAAGTGGGAGCAAGGCATGGATGAGGAGATGGACTCATTGGTAAGAAACCAGACTTGGGATCTAGTTAAGTTGCATGCAGAAAAAAGGGTATTGCAGAATAAATGGGTTTACAGGTTGAAGGAAGAAGATGGAGGAAAGAAGCGGTACAAGGCTAGACTTGTTGTAAAGGGGTTTGCACAAAAGAAAGGTATAGACTTTGATGAAATATTTTTTCCTGTTGTTAAAATGACTTCAATTAGAACTATTTTAAGTGTAGTGGCAGTAGAATATTTGCATCTTGAACAATTAGATGTAAAAATAGCCTTTCTCCATGGGGATTTGGAGGAAGAGATTTATATGCAGCAACCACAAGGGTATGAGGTCAAAGGGAAGGAGAATTTGGTTTGCAGGTTGAAGAAGAGCTTGTATGGCCTAAAGCAAACTCCAAGGCAGTGGTATTTAAAATTTGATAAGTTTATGACAGAACAAGGTTATGATGGATGTCATTCTGACCAGTGTGTTTATTTCAAGAGGCTAGATAACAGAAGATATATTATCTTGTTATTGTATGTGGATGACATGCTTGTTGCAGGGTCTAACATGCAGGATATAAATGTGCTCAAAAGAAAACTAGCTAAATCATTTGCGATGAAGGATTTGGGTGCTGCAAAGCAAATCCTTGGTATGAGAATAACAAGAGACAGGAAAAATCGCAAATAGACATTGTCTCAAGGTGAGTACATAGAAAATGTGTTGCAGAGGTTTAGAATGCAGAATGCAAAACCAGTCAGCACACCTTTGGCAAGCCATTTCAAAATAAGCAAAGATATGTGTCCAGAGACACAGGAAGAGATAGATTACATGTCCAAGGTTCCCTATTCATCAGCAGTTGGGAGCTTGATGTATGCCATGGTGTGCACAAGACCAGGTATTGCACATGCAGTGGGAGTTGTGAGCAGGTATATGTATAATCTAGGTAAAGAGCATTGGAAAGCAGTACAGTGGATTCTCAGGTATTTGAGAGGTACCACTTCTCATGCATTATGTTTTGGAGGTTCAGACACTGTTCTACAGGGATATGTTGATGCAGATATGGTTGGTGATAAAGACAGTAGGAGGAGCACCATAGGGTATGTGTTCACTGTAGGTGGAACAATAGTAAGTTGGATTTCAAAACTGCAACAGTTTGTTGAACTTTCAACAATGGAAGCAGAGTATGTTGCTGCTACAGAGGCTAGTAAGGAGATGATTTGGTTCTAGATCTTCATGGAAGAATTGGGTAAGAAATAGGAGAATAGTAGGCTGTACAATGACAGCCATAGTGCCATTCATATTGCAAAGAACTCAGCCTTTCATTCGAGGACTAAACATATACAACTCAAGTACCACTTCATAAGATTTGTTCTAGATGAAGAACTATTAAAATTGGAAAAGATTCACACTAGCCAGAATCCTGCAGACATGTTGACAAAGGGAGTAACCACAGAGAAACTAAGTTCCTGCTCGGTTTCTGTTGGCATTAAAACATGAAGGTGAAAAGAATAAATTTTCCAAGTCCAAGGTCCAGAACATAGTCCAGCAAGTGCAGTAGCGGTGGAGTTGCTATGATTAGTCTCCAAGTGGGAGATTGTTGGTTGTGAATCCTAATATTCCAGATCCAAAGATATTATTCAGTTGTGATTGTAACCCAGGAGTACTGTACACTTGTTCGCCCTGCCTTGGGGTTCGAGGGAGGAGCCCCCGATTTTTTTTTTTTGGGATGTGTGTTGGCCAATAGTATTGTGGACCCATGGTATTGGGTTAACCCTAGAATTTTCCCATTGTATTTCCCCTATAAAAGAGATCATTGTAAATCGATTGTGTATGGTATTTTATTGTATTGGATGAGATACTATGAGAGCGTGAAGAGGAAGTGCAACAATTTTTCTGTAGGGTGTATCCCTTCATCTTTCTGGACTATAATAAAAGGACTGGAAAATTTCTTTGTGGACGTAGCCCATCGTTTGGGTGAACCACGTTATATCTGTGTCTCTCTGTAATGTTTTAATGTGTTTTGCATCTTGTTTATTGATTTAACTGTATATCTGTTATTGCTCTGCGGTCCTGTTTTCTAACAAGGACTATGTTTAGCTGAAGCTTGATAATGATTTTTATAAGCAAAATCGACTAAGTGCATATATTCTTCCCATTTATTTGGATGATCCCTAACATACATCCTTAACATATCTTCTAAGACATGATTTACTCTTTTGGTTTCTCCATTCATTTGTGGATGATAAGTGGTACTAAACTTTATTTTAGTGTCCGATTCTTTAAGCAATGATTTCCAGAAATTATTAGTAAACTTAGGATCCATATGAGAAATTATAATCTTAGGAATTCCATGCAAATGAAAAACTTCCTTCATAAAAGTATCAACAATATTAGTAGCCTTATAAGTAGTTTTAACAGGTATAAAATGAGCTTCCTTGTTAATTTTTTCTACCACTACCATCACATAATCATTTTTATTTTTATTTTTAGGAAGTCCTCTTATGAAAACAAGGTTGATAATTTCCCATTTCCAATCTAGGATTGGTAATGGTTGCAATAGACCTGCTGGGTGTTGATGCTCGACTTTAACCCACTGGCATTCTATACACCTAGCTATATATTCAACCACTTCATTTTTCATATTGGGCCATAAATAATCTTTTTAACGTTGTTATCATCTTTTGGTAACCACGATGTCCTGAGTAAGGACTCTTATGTACTTAATCTAAAATAAACAATTTAATTTTTGGTACATTGTGTACATATAATATGTTTTTATACATCATTAAAACTTTTTCATTCATACTGAAATCTGTTTTTGTATTTTAGATTCGTTTTCTATAACATTTTCTCTTAAATTTTGATAATTTTTATCCATATTTACTTTGTCTTCAAACTCATTGTCCAATTATGTTTTATAGCTACTAACATCGACTATAAAATTCAGATATGCATTTCTGCTTAAGGCACCAGCCACCAGATTCTCTTTTCCTTTAATATGTTTGATCTCGAAATCATATTTGCTTAGGAAAGCTAACCATATTCCTTTCCTTGCATTCAGATTTTGTTGATCAAACACATATTCCATACTTATTTTATCAAAAATTAATAAAAATCTTCTATCGATTATACGATAGCTCCACATTTTTAAGGCATGTATTATGACAACCAACTCTAAATCGTAGGTAGCATAATTCTTGTCATGTATTTTTGACTTTCTTGATTCATATGCTATTACATGACCTTCTTGCGTTAACAATCCACCTAGGCCCTCATTGCATGCATCAATGCATACGACAAAATGCTTATTTGGATCTGTTATTTTTAAAATAGGTGCAGTGATTAATAATTATTTTAACTTTTAAAATATTTCTTCACATTTTAAATCCCATACAAATATTTTTCCGTTTTTCGGTAAGGACGTTATTGGATTCTCGTTCCTCGAGAATCCTTCTATGAATTTTTGATAATAACCTGTAATCACCATGAACGATTGTACATATTATACATCCTTAGGATAATTACATTCCATTATTGCTCTTATTTTATTACGATCCATTGATATCCATTCCTTGGATAGCACATGGCCTAGATATTGTATTTTATCTTTAAAGAATTCGCATTTACTGAATTTAGCATACAATTTGTTTTCTCTTAAAACTTGTAATATTATCTGTAGATGTTCAAAAAGTATGTCATCGATAAAGTGAACTATGAATTTATCCAAATACCTACTTAAGACAATGTTCATTAAACACATAAAAGATGATGGAGCGTTCGTTCACCCAAATGTCATAACTACAAACTCATAATGCATGTAACGGGTTCTGAATGCAGTTTTGAATATATCTTCATCTTTAATTCTGACTTGATGATATCTAGATCTCAACTCTATTTTTGAGAATATCGTTTCTCCATGTATCTGGACAAACAGATCTATGCAAGGAAATGGATATTTTTTTTTAATTGTCATCTTGTTTAACTGACGATAATCTATACATAAACGAAAGGTACCATATTTCTTTTTAACAAATAAGACAGGTGCTCCCCAAGGGGATACACTTGGTCTTATGTAATTTTTATCTATTAACTCATGTATTTGTAGTTTTAATTCATTAAGTGCTAGGATATTCATCTGGCAAGGAATCTTTAAATTGGGTACAACTCCAGGTATTAATTCAATAGTAAAATCAAATTCTCTATTTAGAGGTAATCCTGGAATCTCTTCTAGGAATAAATTTTAAAATTCTTTTAAAATTGGTATATGGTCGAATTTTAATTTATCTTATTTATTCATGTGTTCATCATTCATTACATATACAACAAAAACTTTGCAACCTTTACGTACATAATTTTTCATTTGCAAAGCTGAAATTTGTCTAACAGAAACTTTCCTAGGTATTCCTTTCACTATAATTGTTTCTCCTTTTTAATTCAAGCATGTAAATGTTTTCTCAAAGAAATTTAAAACTACTCTGTGTTTTTCCAGCCAATCCATATCTATTAAAAGATCATATGATCCTAGAGGTAATACATTTAATTTCACTTGAGTTTTGAATTGACTCATAAACATTTCACAATCTTTAACATAGCTAACTACCTATCTCTTGGTTCATGTAGATAACTCAACCAACCAATATATTTTAAACTTATTCAAATGGAAACTACAACTTTCTACTATACTAGGTGACACATAGCTTAAAATAGCACCTAGGTCTATCAAACTAAAATGGGTTTGTTTTTTTATCATACCTTCTATTTCCACCATAGATGTTTGGTGATCACCTTGTTGATTCTCCAAAGATGAATTAATCCCAGGCATCTCGTTTGCTACGTCACCAATAATTGCTTCTTCCTGTATTTTATTCACATTGTTGAAACTCCTCTTCTTGTTTGGGAAGTCCTTCGCATAATGAGGTCCATGACATTCCCACCATTTTACAATTTCTTTTTGTTCATTATTTTTAACATGATTGTTAGGTATGTATTTTTTCTTTGCTGCTGTAAAATTCTGTTGTGTATTACTTTTAAAGTTTGTCCCCTGATAAGTATTCTTAGGATAGTTTTGGGGATTATTTTTGAAATTTCTGTTGGAATTAAAACTTTTTATTCATTGTTCAAAATTATTTGTTCTTTTAACCTTCCAGTTAGGTACACCTCCTCTCTTGTTTCTTCTTTGTACATAAAATAAATTAGCCTTCCTCATTGCTTCCTCAAGGGTTTTTGCATTGTCGTATTCAATTATGTCCTTGAAGCTAAAAGGTAAATGAGTCAGAAACCTATGTATCTTAGGATTTCCATCGATGATATAAGGTCCATATCGTAGTAAAATTAAAAATTTACTACTTAGTTCCTTCATAGGCATTGAACTTAGCTTAATATCCTAAAATTCCTTAGGCCTTTCTTCATAATATTTCCCACACAAAAAAATCTTTTTTAAAGTATTTCTTAAACGTTGTCCAAGTTACATACTTTTCTCTAACGTTTTTCACTCTTTTTATATCCTTCCACCAGATATCAACTTTTCTCGTTAGGTTATAAATAGCCATCCTAGCCTTCAACATGTTCGAGTAATTATAGATTTGAAAATATTTTTTCATCCTGAACAACCATCCCTCGTTTTCTTCTCCTTTTTCCACTTCACCATTAAACACTGGGGGTTTTATCTTCTTAAACTCTCCTAAAATTTCTTCATAAGGTTTATATTTTCTCTTTTTAGAGTTGATGTTGCTATCACTACTTTCACTGGAATATTTATGTTTCTCTCTGTGTGACCTAACATTAATTCCTGAGGAGGAATTACTTTCATTATTAGATAATTTTAACTTTTTACCTTTATGCTAGTAAGATATAGTTCCATATTCAAACTCATGTTATTTTCTTTTATCCCTTCCTTTATTATGTAATTTATCCAACAATATTTGATTTAATTCTTCATGTGCTCTTAGGATTGTTTCATTATCTTCCTTAACATTCTGCAGTTCAGCCTTTAAGTCTTTTACAGTTCAAAGTAATTCAAATGGTTGATTATTTAGTTCCACGTATATATTATCTAGATTATTATGATGTGATCCATCCTCAGTAAATGCCTCTACTCCTTCCATTTCCTGCAAAATAAAGTTTTATATTTTTGTATAGAAACAATTTTTAAACATAAGTCAATATTTTGTTTTCTTGTTTTTGTATTGAGCATGCGAATTGAGCCAAACTTCAGGCCTAGTGTTTGAAATCATGCTTTGATACCACATGTAACAACTCCAAAAATTCCATAACTAAAAAAAAATTGTTATGGAGGGTTTAGATTAATATAAGGCCTAATTTGGTTTTACATAACTTTTAAAAAATATTGTAAAACTCTACATTCCATTTTCAGCCTAGGACTTAACCTATAATGAAAATTTTGTAAAACTAATAATTAACAAATAAAAAATGAGAACTCTATTTGTGAATCATAAATAGTATCATAGTATGTAGGTCTTAAGAGTTATGATAATTTACTTGTTTTCACAATGTTAATGTGTCATGCATTCCTTGTCATAACTTACAGTTTGTGTGCTTATCTTGTATGGATTCGTCATGTTTTTTAATATTTTAAACGATATGCTTCATAACTGTATTTTGATAATAGTGTTACAGGGTTATAGGTCTTAGCGTTGTAAGATAATGCATTGCTAAAATTGTATTTATGCAGGTGTTTCACATGAAAGCTAGCCCCATCCCTTGGAAACTAAACAAAGTAAATATCCTATGGTGACAAGCACCAAGGTGACATTTAAATTACTGTGGAAAAATAAATAGTTAACTTTGTAACTATAGAGAGTGGGTAAGAAATTTTGAAACTACGTGGCGGTTGGTTAAGAGTTAAGGCTCCCATGTGAATGGAATTCATGGTGCCATCCAAATGGATTAAAGGTTTAAACCCTAAGAAAAAATCCAAGGGGTTTTTGTGTTTCTGTGTTATCTTCTACATTGTTAAATGTTTGAGGAGAGGTGAGGGCTCTCATCCCTTCGGGCCATGGTATACATTTTTCCACGTGACCCTTCAAACACATTGTGAACGATTTCAACATTGCCTTCATTTCTCTTTGCCAAAAATTTGCAGAGTCACGATCTCAGCCAACTACTGGTTTCTTCGTAGAGATATCGAGGCTAACTTTCTCCTTCATACAATACGTTTCAGTTTGTTGCAATTTGTTTTATAATGTTGAAAATGCCAAATTTTTAACCTTTATTTGTTGTTTTCCTGGCAGGTGGTTTCGACAGTCATTTTTCGAAGAGGCTTGGATTGGAAAAGGTGAGATCGGATCGAGGATGGTGCCGAAGGGGTATTAGTAAGACCTGTGAACCTTGCAACCCTATGATCTAAGGTGGGAATGAAATCTAGAACAGAGTTTTGTTTGGGTCTATCTTCATTTGGGAGAAAACAAGGGTTACACGAGCCCCTTCTGCTTGATGGTAACGCTCTTGTCTACAACGTTAATGGTAGAGATAATAAGTTGTTTTTTAGTCCTTCGGATTGAGATAGGGTTTAAATAGAGTTAAATATTTTTAAAAACCCCATTTTGTTTACAGACCATGGAGTCTGAAATTGTATTATAGTTGTAAAAGTTTAGCAGAGTTTTGAAGGTATACCGTCTTTACGATTTTTGTTTTTGTTTAAAAATACTTCGAAGTACTACTATGTAAACTTGATATATTGTTATTTAATAGAAATGTTTATAGAAATACATTCACTACGATTTCATTTCTATTTTTTTAAAGGCTCTCGATACTATTCTGTAATTGATATAATGTTTGCTAGCACTATTCTGTATATTGTTTATTTTGTTTATTAATATGTGGATGAATTGGTTCCTTGGTTACATTTTACTATATTCATGTATTTTCTAAAAAGACACCACACTGGTTTTCAAAATGGTTATGACCCATTCTTTGATGTTATCTTTGTAGGTTTCAACTATAATTAGTTGAAAGGATTTATCCTTGAAGGCCTCAAACCCTTGACCTACATTTAAACTGTTAGATAGGGATAAATTATTTGATTTTATGGTTAAATCGAAGATACTATTTCGTTCATTGTAAGTCTTTAACCCTAATTTGTTTTTTTTGCAAATGTTAAGCCTTCCAGTTGTGTGAAAATGATACTTGAGTAAATTATTAATCCTTTTAGCTGTAAATATTAATATGAAAATTACTATTATAGATCTCGAACCCTTGGATAGAAGCCATAGCTTTTCAATTCTAAAATTTGTGGTTTATCTCACTTGTTTTTTAATTTGGATTTAGGGCTATACTGTATTAAACTAGGCCAAGTCGTATCTGTAAAAGAACTTCATTGATAAGTTGAAAACGATGAAAACTCTGTTAAACCCCTTTTCTATTTCTGTATAAGATTATGAGAGAACTAAAGGAATGTAATCACTCTTTATTTAGGTATAATACTTGAAGTTAGGTGAGGATATCTATAATAAAATGATTTTGTTTCTAAGTACTAAATAAATATAGTTTACAATTCCTACTATGAAAAATTGTTTTAGCAGTAAAATCTATTCTCCTCTACTTGACTAAAAATTTACAGTAAACAAAATTTCCTACTTATTTCAAAAACAATAAATAAATATAGAAACTTTCATCATTCATACAATTCTTTAGAAGTAAATAGAAAATGAATTAAAAATAATAAACAAGAAACAATATAGAACCTGTTAACTTTTGAAGTGGACAAACATTCGAAGAAGACTGTTCCTCCCAGCCGTCTCTTGAAAAAAGCCAAGATTACTTGCTTTAGGACCCTCGAGCCTGTTCACTGAACCACCATGACGAAGATTCCATGTAGGATCTTGTTTTGTCCTCTTTGCAACTTAGCAATCAAATTTGTAGTCAAAACTCTAGCAATTCACTTTAGATTTCCCCTCATCAAATTTCCTCTTGTGTGCCCAACTTTTTAGTTTTCAGCAAACCACAAGGTTCTAATCTCTAAAATGTAGTGAACCTCCTGCTCATTCAATGAGTATATATGTTCTTTCCTAGGTATTTGAGTCAATTTTGTAACTTAATGAGCCACCTACCAAGTTTCCCCATTCTTGGGAAAATGACCACAATTATAGGGAAGTTGCCTCCTCCATCAACTAGAAAGTGAATGTTGTTGATGTCATTTGTCATTTTTTCCTTCTACACCAAATCATTCCTCCTAGTGGGTCAGTGAAAACTCTTCAACATTCCTCTTTGGATAGGTGTCTCTTATTTTAATGATTAAATAATAAAATATTCAATTACATACATCTTTTCACAACATAATTTTTTTTTAGTTCTAAGTGGGTTACAAACACCGCCTCTTAAGTTCAACATCGTCAGCGATGTTGCTTAAATATTATCTGAGTCTTCCTGGAACAAAATTGAATATGCTTCCCGCATATGACTCTTCAATTCCTAGGTTGATTCATCTAGAGTAAGGTGCTTCTATTTCACCTTTACTTGTCCAATGGTGCAATTCTGGAGAAAACATTCTCTCTTGTCGAGGATACAATCTGGTTCCTCTTGAAAATATCCATCTAGTTCTACTTGGATAACATTCCAATCGATTACATGAGTAGCGTCATGTACTTACTTTTTCAATATAGAAATATGAAATAAATTATGTATTTTGAGATTAGGTGGCAAAGCTAACTGATAAGCCACTGGTCCAACTCTTGACAATATCTCAAATGGTTCACAATACCTGGGGGCTAATTTAGCACAACTCTCCAACTTGAAGGAGCTTTTTCTGGGCTTTAACTTGACAAAAACATGCTCACCTACTTGGAATTATTTTTGAGTTCTTTTAAAGTACGCATGACTCTTTTTTCTGTCATGTGAAATTTTCAGATTGCTTTGTACCTGTTTCACTGTTAGTTCCATTTCTTTTAACAAGTCAGGTCGTGACATTAATCTGTAAACCAGATTACTCCATGAAATGGGAGTATTACACTTCCTACCATATAGTATTTCAAAAGGACTGAGTTTATTTGAAGCTTGATAATTGTGGTAATTGAACCCAACGGATAGATCAATTACACTCACAAAATTGCTAATCAAACATGAAAAAATCACCCCAAAGGAGACTGAAATTGGAGCATAACACTAATTTGTATTGAGTAAGTGTACAATATACAACTTTATGAAGTAATAGGCTGTTCAAGTATATAAATACATGAGTGGTTATAAATCATAAGGATGCTATTCGAATTGGTAAAAAAGAAGGCTTACCAAAACTAGTCAAATCCCCCATAGGTGCATAAAGCAGTTTCCAAATCTATGAAGATGATCATGAATTTGCTAAAGCAAGTGGAAAATATAAATAGTTATGGAAAGAAAACTCATTCATTATTTTATTTGGAGAAAAAGAGGGAGGATGATGTGGGCGAAAAACAAGGAAGTCACACCTAGACTAGCTTTTCCTTTTGCCTTAAACCTGTTGTAAAGCAAGGCAACTTTCAGGAAAAGAAGAACTGTGCTTTAGTAACCAGGAAGAAAATCAGACTTGCTAAAAATGGTTTCCAGGATGTTTCTCAAGGGATCCATGATCTATTTTTAGTATTTGTTGACTTGTAGGACATGTTGAAGACAACTACCATAAAAAGGAATCTAGGAATCTAGGTATTAAGACAAAAATGATTAATTAATGTCAAATGTGGGTAACTATGGGTTGATTATTCTAACACCTCCCATTGAGCCTGAATCTATGAGTAAATATTAGAAAACTACAGGGCCTGGAAACAAGGCTTAGTCACCCTTTACATACTGCTTGTCCATACAACCAAGGAAAGAGGCAGAAACCCAGTGGGAAAAATACTCCCTTAAACATGGACATGAAACAAAATTTGGAAATATTGTCATCAATCATGCTTCACAGCATGATCAAAAATCCCCAGCAGTGATTTGAGATTGCTGAAGGTCTTCTCACAAACAAATTTGGTGAAGATGTCTGCTACTTGGTCTGAAGATGCATAGAAGAGTAGAACAATGGTACCATCATGCACAAGCTCTCTGATGTAGTGCATATGGATATCAATGTGCTTGGTTCTATGTCTCTGAACTGGATCATTGCATATTCAAATGGTGATTTTATTATCACAATAGATAATAGTTGAAAACTATGATTTGAAGCCACATTCTCCAAGTATCCCTTGCAACCATAAACATTGAGTTGTTGCATTTAAAACTCCTCTATACTCTGCTTCTGTAGATGAGAGTGCTATGGAACTCTGCTTCTTGCTTGACCAGATGATTGGAACTTATACAAGCATGGACACCTATCCTGATGTAGAATTTCGATCTGTGTTGTCACCTACCCAATCACTGTCAGTAAAACCAACCAAATCAAGATCAGATTTTTCTTTGTAGAAGATCCCATGAGTTCTTGTTCCTTGAACAAAGTTTAAGATCCTCTTGGCTTCTCTCCAGTGGATCTCATGAGGATGATCCATGTATCTAAAATAAACACTAACTTCATAATATAAATCAGTTCATGTGTGTGTAAGATAAATCAACTGCCTATACAGTGTATTATTTACCATAGGAGAAGAACCTGCTTCTTCAAGCTTAAATCCTGAAAGGAATGGAGTATTGCTTGGCTTGCAATATTTCACGTTGAACTTGATGAGTGAATCTGAAGCATACTTGGACTGATGAAATTTGATTCCATGTTGGTATTGAGCAATTTCGAGACCCAATAATTGGCTCAACAATCCCAAATCTATCATGAAAAATGCATGGTTCATTGCATCCTTCAAGGACGCAATATCTTTCTTTGAAATTCCTGTAATCATTAGGTCATCCAAATATAAAAAAATAATCATCAAGGAACCATGAATAAACTTCAAATAAACATTCAGATCATACTTTCATTGAACAAAACTCAATGAGAGCAGAAAGCCATCAATTTTGGCATACCCAGCCCTAGGGGCTTGCTTGAGCCCATACAATGATTTCTTTAACCTGCACACTAAAGATGGATTAGAAACAAACCCTTCAGGTTGCTGCATGTAAATCAGTGAGATATCCATTTATAAAATCACACTTCACATCCATGTGATGTACTTCCCACTACTTCAAAGCTACAATGGCTAGAGCTAGACTTATAGAGTCCATCTTTGCCACTGGTGCAAAGATTTCATTGTAGTCAATACCATGTACTTGTGAGTAGCCCTTGGCTACCAATATTGCCTTATTTTTCAAATGTGAACCATCAGTAGAAAAATTATACTTGAACACCCACTTACACTAAACTATCTTCCTCTTTGGGGGAAGATCAACCAGTTCCCAAGTGTTGTTCTTCTGGAGCGAACTGAATTCTTCTTTCATGGTTGTTTCCAATATTGGATAATGATCTGCATATTAATATGTCTATCTATATGATTCAACCATCAGATAGCACTTCTAAGCAAATAGAGGATCTTTCACACAAAGGGCACTCTCAAATTGAGATATAGGCCTGCTAGTCTCATTAGAATTTCTAGCTAGTTCCCTAGTTGCATGAATGATCATTTATTCCTATTTTGGTTTTATAGGACTTAAGGATCTGAAATTAAATCTTCATTATAATTTATCATACATATCATAATCAGCAAACTCATTAGTCTCTTCACTTACAATCAATGGTTCTGGTGATGAATAGGACTCTTCAACTTCAACTGTTGCTAAAGGCTCTTCTTCGAACTAAACACTTCTTTCAATGAAAGCTTTGTTAGTGCTCAAGTTTATCAGCTTGTACCCTTTTGAATATTCAGAATACCCAATAAATAGGCACTCTTGGCTTTGGGGTTGCAAAGCCTTCCTCTTTTCAGTCGAAATTCTAGCCCAAGCCTTTGAGCCTAAAATCCTGAAATGGGTCACATCTGGCTTGTGCCCACTCCAAGCTTAGAAAGGAGTAATACCATCAAGTTTCTTATCAGGTACCCTATTCTGGATGTAGGATGCATGGTTTATAGCCTTGAACCAAAAATTTGGTGGCAAAGTTTTAGCCTCCATCATGCAAGTTGCCATCTCTTTTAGTGATCTATTCTTTCTCTCAGCAACACCATTTTGTTGTGGTGTGTAAGGGATCGAATGCTGCATCTAGATACCTGAATATTTGTAATATTGAATGAACTCAAACTTGACATATTCACCACCATTTTCAGATCTGAGGATCTTGAGTCTCCTCCCAGAATGGTTCTTAACGAAGGCTCGAAAGACCTTGAAGAGGTCAAAAAATTCAGACTTGTGCTTTAGGAAATAGACCCAACAAAACCTGTAAAAGTCATCTATGAAGGTGAGTGAATATTTGTCTTGACTCATGGACATATGAGGGAATGGACAAGAAATGTCACTGTGGATCAACTGAAGAGGTGCAGAGGTTGTCTCATGTCTAGCTCTCTCATACTTGTGCTCTACGTGTTTTCCTAGGATACAACCTTCACAGACTCCCTTAGCAAACTTGATCTTTGGTAACCCGATGACCATATATTTTTCACTCAAGTCAGAAAGATACTTATAGTTTAGATTTCCAAATATTTCATATCAAATATTTCTTTCTTCATTAGCATGAATAAGAAGAGCAGAGGGGCTTGAGTAGGGTAAAAAATGGGAAAACTTGTATATCTTTGAAGTGTGATCAACAACACCTTTTGCTATGAGTTTACCATTCAAAATATCAGTTATTTCAAATTCATAAAGGGAGAAGATGAACTTATTTGGATACCCTATGTGAGTCATCTGAGACACTGACAAGAGATTATAGGCAAGACCTCGAACATACAACACATTATTGAAATCACCATGGTCAAGATCAATCCTACCCTTCCCCAAACTGTCAGTGAGAGAGTCATGTCCCAAAAATATTGATGGACCTTTCAAAATTTCAAGAGAGGAGAATGTATCCCTTGTCAAAACCATATGTCTAGAAGCTCCAGAATCAATGATGAAGATAGATGAGATTGATGTGCCAACAACCAAGGCAAGTACTCTCTCTCTATCTTCTGAATTTGATCCTACTTCCCTCTTCTTTGAGCAATCAAGAAGGGAGATGTTATTCTTCTCTAGTATTTGGGTCAACATGTCAATTTTCTTCTTCATACAAGAGTTCTCAAGATGATATCCCTTACTGCAGTATGCACACTTTCTTATTTCTCCTTTATTCTTCTTCTTCTAGGAGTTCTTCTTGGAGCCTTGGGGCTCCTCTTGAGAATTTGACTTGTCTCTCTTTTGTTCAAGTGGATTTTTATATTTTTTCTTGCCTTTTGAATCCACCCTTGAATCTCTAGCAACCAAAGATTGGTCTTTGGAAGGTGTGATGGTGCCCATTATCACCAATTTATCTTGCTCCTAGGCGAGGGATTCCATGAACTCTGCAAGCTTAGGCATCTTTCAGGATCGTGATGCCATCTTGGTGGCATGGAAGGTTGAAACAAACACTGAGTAGTTAGGACCAAGCTTAGAGAGTATGGACAAGACTAGTTTCTCTTCCTTGTTTTCAATCCCACACTGTTTTAGCTGCAAAACAACGGCCTCAAACTTTGAAAAGTAGAGTTGCAATGATTCGAAGCTATTGGGACTCAAGGAGATCAATTCATTCTCGATTTGATGTCCTCTCATCTCATTTGTATTTCCAAAAATATCTACAAGCTTCTCCCAAACCTCATTAGGTGATGTCAATCCATCAAGATGAAAGAGGAGGTCTCTTGAAATGCTCAAACACAAAAGACCATAGGTCTCATCCTTCCTGTTGTGCCATCTAATTTTCTTTGTATCTGCATTGGGATTTGCCTCAGTTGTCATGGTAACTCTGTTGATACCTTTATCTCTCAAAAATATCTCCATCTCATATTTCCACTCAAACAAATTGAATGGAGTCAAGATGATCTTCTGAGATTGGTCCATAGCTTAGTAACTGCGCCCTCCAGTCAGCAAAATGTGCTCCAAGTCAAGATGTTGAACCTGCAATAGCAATATGGAAGGAGATAAATTTATCTAAAAATTCTCTGATACCATGTGGAAATTGAACCCAAGTGATACAACAATTACACTCACAAAATTGCTAATCAAACATGCAAAAATCACACCGAAGGAGATTGAAATTGGAGCATAACACTAATTTGTATTGAGTAAGTGTACAATAGAAAAATTTATGAAGTAATAGGTTGCTCAAATATATAATTAAATGAATGGTTCTAAATCATAAGCATGCTATTCGAATTGGTCAAAAAGCAGGCTGACCAAAACTAGTCAAATCCCCCATAGGTGCATAAAGCAGTTTCCAAATCCATGAATATGCTCACAAATTTGCTAAATAAAGTGGGAAAGCTAAATAGTGATGGAAATAAAACTCATTCATTCTTTCATTTGGAGAAAAAGAGGGAGGATGATGTTGGAAAAAAACAGGGCAATCACACCTACACTAGCTTTTCCTTTTTCCTTAAAATTGTTATAAAGCAAGGTAGCTTTCAAAAAAACAAGAACTGCACTCTAGTAACCAAGAATAAAATAAGACTTGCTAAAAATGGTTTCTAGGATGTTTCCCAATTGCTCCATGACCGATTTTTAGCATGTGTTGACTTCTAGGACATGTAGAAGGAAACTAGCATAGAATGAAATCTAGGAATCTAGGTAATAAGACAAAAATGATTAATTAATGTCAAATATGGGTAACTATGGGTTGATTATTCTAAAAATAATTATTGTTATAAGAAAACTCGACTAAGTGTAGATATTCTTCCCATTTATTTGGATGATCCCTAACATACATCCTTAACATATCTTGTAAAACTTGATTTACTCTTTCTGTTTGTCCATCCGTTTGCGGACGATAAGTGGTACTAGAATTTAATTTAGTACCCAATGCTTTAAACAACGATTTCACGAAATTACTAGTAAACTTAGGATCCCTATCAGAAATTATCATCTTAGAAATTCCATGCAAACAAAAAACTTTGTTCATAAAAGTATCAACAATATTAGCATCTTTATAAGTAGTTTTAACAGGTATAAAATGAGATGCCTTGCCAATTTTGTCTACCACTACCATCACACAATCATTTTTATTTTGATTTTTACATAGTATTGTTATGAAATCAAGGATGATAATTTCTCATTTCCAATTTGGGATTGGTAATGGTTGCAATAGACCTGTTGGGTGTCGATACTCAGCTTTAACCTGCTGGATTTCTATACACTTAGCTATATATTCAACCACTTCATTTTTCATATTGGGCCAGAAATAATATTTTCTTAACATTGTTATCATCTTTTGGTAACCAGGATGTCTTGAGTAAGGACTCTTATGTACTTCATCAGAAATGAGCAATTTAATTTCTGGTATATTGGGTACATATAATCTATTTTTATACATCATTAAAACTTTTTCTTTCAAACTGAAATATGTTTTTGTATTTTTAGATTCGTTTTTTGTAATATTTTCTCTTAAATTTTGATAATTTTTATCCATATTTACTGTGTCTTCAAACTTATCATCCAATTCTATTTTATAGCTGCTAACAACGGCTACAAAATTCAGATTTGCATTTATGCTTAGTGCATCATCCACCTTATTCTCTTTTCCTTTTATATGTTTGATCTCAAAGTAATATTTTCTAAGGAAAGCTAACCATCTTGCTTGGAATGCATTCATATTTTGTTGAACAAATAAGTATTTCATGCTTATATCATCAGACATTAAAAAAAAACTTTTATCGATTAGATGATGTCACCACATTTTTAAGGCTTTCATTATGGAAGGAAACTCTAAATCGTAGGTAGCATAATTCTTTTCATGTATTTTTAACTTTCTTGATTCATATGTTATTATATTACCTTCTTGCATTAACAATCCACTTAGGCCGTCATTGCATGCATTAGTGCATACGACAAAGTCCTTATTTGGATCTGCTATTTTTAAGATAGGTGCAGTGGTTAATAATTCTTTTAAATTTTTAAATCTTTCTTCACATTTTAAATCCCATACAAATATTTTTCCCTTTTTTCTATAAGGACGTTATGGGATTGGCAACCCTCAAGAATCCTTCTATGAATTTTTGATAATAACATGTAATCCCCATGAACGATTGTACATCTGATACATCCTTAGGAGAAGTTCATTCCATTATTGTTCTTATCTTATCAGGATCCACTGATATCCCTTCCTTGGATATCACATGGCCTAGATATTGTATTTTATCATTAAAGAATTCACATTTACTGAATTTAGCGTACAATTTGTGTTCTCTCAAAACTTCTAATATTATTTGTAGATGTTCATCATGTTCTTCTTAATTAATTCACTATTGATTAAACACATGAAAGATAATGGAGCGTTTGTTAGCCCAAATGGCATAACTACAAACTCATAATGCCCATAATTGGTTCTAAATGCAGTTTTAAATATATCTTCATCTTTAATTCTAACTTGATGATATCCATATTTCGAGTCTATTTTTGAGAATATCGTTGCTCCATTTATCTGGTCAAACATATCATCTATGCAGGGAAATGGATATTTGTTTTTAATAATCATCTTGTTTCACTAAGGATAATCTATAAATAAACATAAGGTACTATCTTTGTTTTTAACAAATAAGAGAGGTGTTACCCAAGGGGATACACCTGGTCTTATGTAATTTTTATCTATTAACTCTAGTTGTAGTTTTAATTCATTAAGTCCTAGGGTATTCGTCCGGTAAGGAGCATTTGAACTAGGTACAACTCTAGGTATTAATTCAATAGTAAAATCCAATTCTCTTTTCATAGGTAATTCTGGAATCTCTTCCGGGAATACATTTGAAAATTATTTTAAATTTGGTATATCATCGAATTTTAATTTATGTTATTTATTCATCTGTTCATCATTCATTACATATACAATAGAAACTTTGCAAACTTTACATACAAAAGTTTTCATTTTCAAAGCTGAAATCTGTCTAACAAAAACTTTCCTAGGTATTCTTTTCACTATAACTATTTCTCCTTTTTTCATTTAAAAATGTAAATGTTTTCTCAAAGAAACTTAAAACTACTCTGTCGTTTTCTAGCCAGTTCATTCCTATTAAAACATCAGATGATCCTAGAGGTAATACATTTAATTTCACTTGAGTTTTGAATTGTCTCATAAACATTTCACAATCTTCAACATAGCTAACTACCTTTCTCTTGGTTTATGTAGCTAATTGAACCAAACAATATTTTTCAAACTTATTCTAATGCAAATTACAACTTTTTGCTATACTAGGTGACACATATCTTAAACTAGCATGTGGGTCTATCAAAATTTTATCATACCTTCTATTTCCACCATAGATGTTTGGTGATCAGCCTGCTGATTCTCCAAAGCTGCATTAATCCTGGGAATTTCGTTTTCTACGTCACCAACATTTGCTTCTTCCTGTATTGTATGCACATTGCTGAAATTCCTCTTCCTGTTTGGGCGGTCCTTCGCATATTGAGGTCCCTAAAATTCCCACCATTTTACAGGTTATCTTTTTTCATTATTTTTAACATAATTGTTAGGTATGTGTTTGTTCTTTGTTGTTGTAAAATTCTGCTGTGTATTACTTTTAAAGTCAGTCCCCTGATAAGTATTCTTAGGATAGTTTCGGGGATTATTTCCAAAATTTATGTTGGACTCAAGACTTTTTCTTCTTTGTTCAAAATTATTTGTTCTTTTAGACTTCTAGTTAGGTACACCTTCTCTTTTGTTTCTACATTGGTCATAACAGAAATTAGCCTTCCTCATTGCTTCCTCAAGGATTTTGGGATTGTTGTATTTAATTATGTCCTTGAAGCTAAAAGGTAAACAACTCATAAACCTACGTATCTTAGGCTTTTCATTGATGATATAAGGTACGTATCATAGTAATCTTAAAAATTTACTACTTAGTTCCTTCATAGACATTGAACCTATCTTAAGATCGTCAAATTCCTTAGCCCTTTCTTTGTAATATTGTTTAGAATTTTTTTTTATTTTAAAGTATTTCTTAAAAGTCCTGTAAGTTACATACTTTTCTGTAATGTTTTTCACTCTTTTTATATCCTTCCACCCTAGATCAGTTTTCCTAGTTAAGTTATAAATAGGAATCCTAGCCGTCAACCTGTCCGAGTAATGATAGATTTGAAAATATGTTTTCATCCCGGACAGGAATGCCTCAACTTCTTGTCCTTTTTCTACTTCACCACTAAACATTGGGGGTTTTATCTTCTTAAACTGTCCTGAAATTTCTTTGTAAGGTTTATATTTTATCTTTTTAGGGCTGCTGTCGCTATCACTACTTTCACTGGAATATTTATGTTTCTCTTTTTGTGACCTAACATTAATTCCCAAGGAGGAATTACTTTCATTATAAGATAATTTTAACATTTTACCTTTGCGCTTGTAGGGTATAGTTCAAGATTCAGATTTGTGTTCTTTTCTTTTATCCTTTCCTTCATTATGTAATTTATCCATAAATATTTGATTTAATTCTTCCCGTGATCTTAGGATTCTTTCATTATCTTCCTTAACATTCTGCAATTCAAATTTTATGTCTTTTACAGTTAGAAGTAATTCATATGGTTGATTA
The DNA here is from genome assembly GCA_001517045.1 of Pseudotsuga menziesii. NCBI lineage: Eukaryota > Viridiplantae > Streptophyta > Pinopsida > Pinales > Pinaceae > Pseudotsuga > Pseudotsuga menziesii. The sequence continues at coordinate 183,209 of LPNX010091462.1, forward strand.
TTTAGTTCCACATATATATTATCTATATTATTATGATGTGATCCATCCTCGGCAGATACATCTACTCCCATTTCCTGCAAAATAAATATTTATATTTTTGTACAGAAACAATTTTTAAACATAAGTTAGTATTTTGTTTTCTTGCTTTTGTGTTGAGCATGCAAGTTGAGCCAAACTTCAGGCCTAGTGTTTGAAATCATGCTCTGATACCACATCTAACAACTCCAAAAATTCCATAATTAAAACAAAAATTGTTATGGAAGGTTTAGATTACTATAAGACCTAATATGTTTTTACATAACTTTTAAGAAAATATTGTAAATCCCTACATTCCATTTTCAACCTAGGGCTTGGCCTATGATGGAAATTTTGTAAAACTAATACTTAACAAATCGAAAATGATAACTCCATTTGTGATTCATAAACACTACAATAGTATGCAGGTTTTAATCCTTATGATAATTTAGTTGTTTTCACAATGTTATTGTGTCATGCCTGCCTTGTCGTAACTTACAATTTATGTGCTTAACTTGTATGGATTCATCATGTTTTTTTAATATTTTAAACCCTATGCTTACTAACCCTATTTCGATACTAGGATTATAGGGTTATAGGTATTACTTAGCTTTGTAAGCTAATGCATTGTTAAAATTGTATTCATTTAGGTGTTTCACATGAATGCTATCCCCATCCCTTGAAACCTAAAAAAACTAAAGAACCTATGGTGACAAGAACCGAGGTGACATTTAAATGGATGTGGAAAAATAAAGAGTTCACTTTGTAACTATAGAGAGTGGGTAATAAATTTTGAAACTAGGTGGAGGTTGGTTAAGAGTTAAGGTTCCCACATCAATGGACTTCATGGTGCCATCCAGCTAGATTGAAGGTTTAAACCCTAAGTGAAAATCCAAGGTTTTTTTTATATTTCTATGTTACGGTATTCTACATTGTTAAATGGTTGAGGGGAGCTAAGGGATCTTGGCCCTTCAAGCCATGGTATACATTTGTGGACACGACCCTTCAAACACACTATGATCGATTTCAACACTTCCTTCGTTGCTCCTGACAAAAAAATTGTAGAGTCACGATCTTGACCTTCAACCGATTCCTTCACGGAGTTGTCAAGGGCAAGTTTCTCCTTCGCACACTTCATTTCAGTTTTCTCCAATTTATTTTATGTTGAAAATGCCAAAGTTTTAACCTTTGTTTGTTGTTTCCCCGGTAGGAGGTTTCGACAATCGTTTTTCGAAGAGGATTGGCTTGAAAAAGGTGAGCTCAGATAGAGGGTGGCGTCGAAAGGGTCCTGGTAAGACTTGTGAACCTTGCAACCCTACTATCTAAGGTGTGAGTGAAATATGGAACAAATTTACGTTTTGGTCTATCTTTGTTTGGGAGAAAATAAGGGTTACACGAGCCCCTTCTTCTTGATGGAAACGCTCTTGTCTATGACGTTAATGGAAGATATAATAATTTATTTGTTAGGACTTCAGGTTGAGATGGTTAAAAACCCCATTTTGTTTATAAACCATGGAGTATGAAGTTGTATTACATTTGTAAAATTTTAGCAGATGTTGGCATACTGTCTTTTCCATTTTTCATTTTTGTTTAGAAATCCTTCGAAGTACTAATGTGTAAACTTTATATATTGTTATTTAATTGCAATGTATATAGAAATACATTCACTGTGATTTTGTTTCTATTTTGTTTATAGGATCTTGGTACTATTCTGTAATTGATATAATGTTTGCTAACACTATTACGTATATTGTTAATTTTGTTTATTAACATGTGGATGAATGGGTTTCTTGGTTACGTTTTATTGTATTCATGTCTCTGCTAAAAGGACACCATGTAGGTTTTCAAAATGTTTGCGACCCATTCTTTATTGTTGTCTCAATAGGTTTCATCTATTTAATAAATTAGTTGGAAGGATTTATCCTTACAGACCTCGAACACTTGAGTTGTATTTAAATTCTTAGATAGGGATAAATTGTTTGATTTTACGGTGAAATTAAAGCTACTATTTCGTTAATTGTAAGTCTTTAACCTTGTTTCATTTTTTTTGTAAATGTTAAGCCTTTCGGCTATGTGAAAATGATACTTGAATAAATTATTAATCCTTTCGGGTGTAAATATTAATATGAAATTTACTTTTATGGATCTCGAACCCTTGGATGGAATCCATAGTTTTTCAATTCTAAAATATGTGTTTTCTGTGGCATGGTTTTAAATTTTTATTTAGGGATATATTGTATTAAACTAGGGAAAGCCCTAACTATAAAATAAATCCATTAATCAGTTGAAAATGATGAAAACTCTGTTAAACCCATTTGCTATTTATGTATAAGTTTATCAGAGAACTAAAGGAATGCTAATCAATTTTTATTTAGGTATAATACTTGAAGTTATGTGAGGATATCTATAATAAAATGATTCTATTTCTAAGCACTAAATAAATATAGTTTACAATTCCTACAATGAAAATTTGTTTAAGCAATACAATCCATTCTCCTGTACTTAACTGGAAATTTACAAGAAATAAATTTTCCTACTTATTTCGAAAACAATAAATAAATCTGGAAACTTTCATCATTCATAAAATTCTTGAGAAATAAATAGAAAATGAATTAAAAATAATAAACAAGAAACAATATAGAACCTGTTAACTTTCGAAGTGGACAAACATCCAAAGACGACCATTCCTCCCAACTGTCTCCTGAAAGCAACCAAGACTACTTGCTTTAAGAGCCTCGAGCCTGTTCAGTGAACCACTGAGACAAAGATACTGTGTAGAATCTTTTTTTGTCCTCTCTGCAACTGAACAATCACAAGTGTAGTCAACACTCTAGCAATTTACTTTAGTTTTTCCCTCATCGAATTTCTTCTAGCGTGCCTAACTTTTCTGTTTCCAACAAACCACAAGGTTCTCATATCTAGAATGTAGTGAGCTACTTGCTCATTTGATGGGTATATATGTGCTTTCCTAGGTCTTTGGGTCATTTTTTTAATTTAATGATCCACCTTCTCAGTTCCTCCTTTCTTTGGAACATGACCACAACTATAGGGAAGTTGCCTCTTGCATTGGCTAGAAAGTGAATGATGTTGATTCCATTTGTCATTTTTTTCTTCTACACTAGATCATTCCTCTTAGTGGTCAATGAAAACTCTTCAATGGTCCTATTTGGATACGCGTCTCTTATTTTAATTATAAAATAATAAAATATTCAATTAGAGGTGCTCAGGATTTATGGGTTTCAAAGATGTCATATTTCGTCTACGATTGTTAGTCCGATTGAATTCAATTCATAGATTCATGGTATGATTCATCTTGGTACATGATTTTATGTTTATAGAAAACCATGACATCAATTTATTTAGATTTGAAAGACTAATGAGACTACATAGATCCATAAGGACACTATAAATAGGAATGAATATCCATAAAGATACTGAGCCAATGTAAAAAGCACATATTCCCTGTCTCTGGTTTTTATCTCTCGGTTAATCTATGAACAAGGTAAGGAAAATGGAGGAGAATGAGAAAATTGGTTACATGCCATAAAATAAAAAAATAGAGGCCTCTAATAGAAGGCATCATTAATAGAAGCCATCGGTTCCCAAACATACAAGAAGCCGTCCACTCCTTGCATCAAGTGCATTGAGTGATCGACTGCATCAACTAGATGTTATTTATTCGCAATGGGCTATGGGAAAGAGTTAGAAACAACTATATAGTTACCCTTAAAGTATGAGTTATATAAATTTTAGGTTCTACCAGAGCTTGAACCGATGGCTATACCTGAGATCTATTGATGCGACCTCCAAACATAATGAACAGGTGATCCATATTTCTTGTCGTGTTTAATATCAAAAGATAATTTTCAAGAAAAAAATTCTCTTGACTACTGGAATCATAGAAAAAATAGTTGAAACTATTAAAATTTTGTGGTTATATATTTCTATGTCATAGTTTTAATATTCTTCATTTTAAATGGTTTTTTTTTCAAATGGGTGTTTGTTCTTTTTCCAATGATACTGCTCGGAACTAAATATGGTTCTAGGAATCATCAACTACTTGGGTTTTTAAGTCGTTTTATTTTCCTTACAGTGTAGTATAAAGATCAACAACTATCTCAATCACTCCTACAACTGTGCATGTTTTTAATGTTAATATTATAATTAGTTACTATTTTTCAAAAAATTTCAAAAAGAAATTCAGAGTGTTGAAATAAGATAATTTTGTCATAGTTAAAATATATTAATAGTTATAGTATATTAATGTTATAATATATATATTTTTAATATTTAATGTTTTTTTTTTAATATTACTTTACTTAATATAAAGTGTTTTTTAATTAATTAAAATAACTTAGTATTATAATTAAATTTATAATATAGTTTTTAATTAATAAATAAATATTATTATGAATGTTATAATATTAAGATTTTTTTAAAAATTAATTTACTTTTTTTTCTTTAAATATTATATTTAATGTTATATTATAAAGTTTTAGGTTTCTCTATTGGGAAAAAAACAAATACTAATATAACCAAATGAATATTGGAATAAACTTAAGATTAATGGAGACTTATACTAATTTCATATTATTTTCAATTATGCCATAATTGTTTGATGGATTTGTATCTTCTCAACAACTAGTCTTTTGCATACCTTTTCTTCATAAATTTGTAATTTGAAATCCATCTTAGTAAATCTAAGATTAGTTGCTCTCCTTTAATCTTTTATAATAAATTTATTAATATCTGAAAGCATTTTTCTATTCTAAAACGTAATTTTAAGTTTATAATTTGAAACCCATCTTAATCTTAGTAAATCTGAAAAGATTTTCTCTTATTGAACCTGTCCCTCAATAAATTTATAAATATTTGGAACCCATATGAAACTTACCTTTGAGGACCCTTTTTCTTTACAATTAATTTCTTTTGATAGTAAAGGTTGTCAGACATGTAGGTTATCCTTTTCATCTTTTAACACATGTTGATGTATTTGTAACTTCAGAATGTATTCACTCATATATATTATATTGTATTTCATTGTACCCCGATGTTCCTATCAGGAGAATCATTAATATAATAAATTCATGTAAATTCATTGAGGTTAACCCTCCATTTTAAATTGGGGAAATAGTCCCCACAATTGATTTGAGGTTAACCCTCCACTGTAAGTCGGGGCAATAGTCCCCATAGCTGGGGGGTATTAGGGTTATTGGACTCTCCTAGTGAGGTCATTCCTGTAAGAGTAAAATTCAAGTGGAAAAAAAGTATACATATAGAGTGATACTCTCTATTTGGAACACACACTCACTCAACTATAGCCCATGAGTGAGAGAAGAGGAGCTCGCACAAGTGAGAGAGAGAACAATTGTTGGAGATCATCTTTGTGTTTTTGGGTTTTACTTTTGCTATTAGTGCTCATTCTATCTCTCAGGAAGTTTTGGGGTTTTCTCCTTTATGGTTTCCCTGAGGAAAACTCTTTGTGTCTCTTGTGATTATTGTTGTGCATGTTATTCTCTCAGATAAGATCCTAGATCACATTGTTTAAATGATAAAATTCTAACATGGTATTAGAGATAACCTAAGAAGAATACACTTTGCAACTACAGAATATAGGGATTCTTAATTTTTGGGTCTCTCTCCATAGATAATCAACAAAAGGAGGTGAGGCTAACTCTCCATTGAAGGGCACATCTTTTTGTTGAACCAAAATTTGATTCTAGGAATTTTCAGTTTTTGATGTATCACTACTACAGGAGATTAGGGATTTTCACAAAGAGGAATTTTTGAGGGAGCCCAGCATAGGATTTCTCTCCTCCTCAAAATCAAAATTTAGAGACCAATATCAAAATTTTTGGTTGGGTAAAAGTCTCGGAAAGACAAACCCTAATTTGACCCCGGACTAGAAAACCCTAAAAGACTAAAACTTGTCATTTTGGTGCATTCGCTATATCTCGAGTTTAGAGAAGGATCAAGGGCTGAAATGTTTACAGGCCAAAGACAAATTCCTAATGTACCCTTTGTAAAAATTTTAGCCTTATATTCACTATATTCTAGGAGATATGATTCCTCCCAATCAGGGTTTCGGACTCTCTCAGGATTCGTCCCTAAACAGGACACCTAGGGACAATTTCTATATCTCAGGATACGAAGGTACAAATGAAATTTTGCAAGATGTTCCATATAGGGCATGGACTATAATTTCAATGGTAAATGTTTCAGAACCCAAAGGTAAACCAATGACATGTGGCAGTATGTACAAGTTTTCTGTGTTGAGAATTCTTGAAATAGGTCACCTTGGGAAAGCTCTCATAAGTCCCAATTGGTGAACCTAATTATTCTCAAACCTACAGTGTTGGAAAGAGGATAGACAATGATACCTTATTACAAAGTTTTAGACACATAGGAGCATTAATTTTAGATATATTGTAGAAACAATATGAGAAAATTTTGTAGAAAAAATTGAAGAGAACTAGGGCATCAGAGATTTTACAGTTCTGATCACGGTTTTGGGAAAATAAGTATGCTTCTCAGCTCTCCTTCACGAGGAACATATTTCTATTCAATAATATATGAAATATTCCAAGTTTTGAAAATTAGGGTTTCTCCTACAAACCCTAGATCATCCAGATCCAAAACCAGGACAACCACCTCAAATCAGTAAGATCTAATGTTTTGCTATTTTCATTTGCAGTTCTCATTTCAAAATGACCTATCACACCAGCTTGATGGAAATATTGGTGAAGCTGAAAACTTCGGAGCATGGAAGTATAGGATTTCACTGGTTCTTGAAGAAAATGATTTGGACACCTACATAAGTAAAGAGGTTCTAGTTCTAGAGGGAGATGAGGCTAAAAGACTTACATAAGAAGAACTTGGTCAAGTCCAAGAGGATTATTGTTTATTCTATCAAGGATCACCTTATACCACAAGTGTCTTCCCTAAATACATCTAAAGAGATGTTTGATTCCTTGACCAAGCTATTTGAAGGTAAGAATATAAATCGAAAGATGACTTTGAGAAACCAGTTGAAGAATGTAAATATTCAGAATGCAAAGACCATACAGTCATACTTTACAAGAGTCTCTGAAACCAAAGAACAACTTGAAGCAGTAGAAGAAGGATAATAAGAATAAGATATTGTTATAACCACCTTGAATGGCCTCCCAGGATCATGTTCACCTCATTGCTACAAATGATCCGTCAGACCTCAACTTACGTGCATTAGAAAGTTTAATGAATGTGTTTAATCAGTTTGCTTAATCCATGAAGAAGCATTAACAACGATTAAATGCTTAGAACAGAAATGAACAGCAGACTGAGACAGGAATGGGAAAAACCACAATGAGGATAACAAAACTGATAAATAGATATAAAAAGGACACAGAATCAGACAGTCACAGACAGAAGTTGATAACAGAGTTCACCCCCTCCACTTGGCTACGTCTCTGGGTCCCTCTCCAATGGGCACCAATCCAATTAATCTCTTTAAGATGGTACAAAAATGGTTCTGGAATCAACTTCAGCAACTGTAAACAGAATGTTGTACAAAGTCTTTAAGACCTCTCTTCTAAAAATTACAATTAGCCTTCGAAAGACAAAGAAAGCTAAATCATAACAGAGAATGTCAACTAAAAAAAAGAAACAGCATCTGTGCATGTCACAACAACTCCCAAGCTTCTCGTAAACAGAGAAAACGAAGCTCTGTACAATCTGAATATCCCTTCAGTAAGCGTGCTCTGAAATGTGTCTAGAGTCGCTATTTAAGCGTTTAGTCAGAGGACAAGTAATGGGTTCCCTTCTTCCACTATAGTTGTTATCTTCTTGATTATTGTTACAACCATATGCTAAATTTAATCATGCCATCCCGCCAAGTCATGGCCCAAGCATTATGTTACCAGGGCATTCCAGATATCCGAAACGTTGCAACCACCTCTACGCACATGTGCCAACTCACCACACGTTGTTATGACTTGAAACCAGGCTATGGCACGTAACATAACCGTTTGGTGTCACCACCAACTTCACAGCATCAAAATGTTGTGGCATATAAGGACTTTTCCATATACCCGATCCGCTGTCACAGCATACCAATGGCGTAGCATATGAGGACTTCCTGAACCATGTGATGTTCAACTTGACGGTTTGCAAGTTGCACGACCCATACTTAACTGTGCATCCATGCGATAAGCTGCGCACCAGACGATGAGCTGCGCACTAGGTGATGAGCTGTGCACCATCTGCACAGCGTGCGATATCTGCGTTGCTCAGGCGCAAACTACGCTGCGTAGCCCTCAGCGATAACTGCGCACCAAGCTACAACTACGCAGGCTATGCATATAATGTTCAGTGTATGAGTTAAAACCAAATAATTATTGTACCATATTGGATCAGTCTAATTTGAAGATGAATCATCCACTAGATCATTCCTCCCCATTGGAGAACTTTTGGACCACCAAAAGCATGAATTACTTGGCAAGTAAGTGAGGGTACAACTCCCTCACTTTTCCAATCTCCATCCATCTTGCTTTGCTAGGATGCATGCCTTTAAGCCCCACGCGAAGGTACTCATCATTCCCCCTTCGTGAAGTCCTTACATTTCTGTCAAGAATAACATCACCCTACAACTATCTCATGTATTCAGGGCCAAATCATCAACTGAAGGAATCTGTATGGTTATTTCCTCATCCATAATCATAGGAGGCTCATACAATTTAAGATTCTCAACATTGACAACTGAATATATTTGCATGTATGGAGGTAAATTCAAGCGAAAATCATTAGTACCGATCTTTTCCAAGATCTCAAAAGGACCATACCTGATAGGCTTAAGCTTTTTACCTTCACCTTTCATTCTTTCTTTGGTGATATGTAACCAAACTCTGTCACCTACCTGAAATTGATGATCAACACGATGCTTGTCATGCCTGGCTTTGTACTTTGCCTGACTCTTCTCCAACTGTTCCTGAACTGCCTGTTGCACCGTTTGGATTCTCTGGATGAATCTTAGCACTCTATTTTCATCCTGATGTCCATCCACTGCATCTTTTCCAAAAGAGAAGTCCATCGGTGTTTTTGGCAGACAACCAAAACAAGTTTCAAAAGGAGATTTCTTCGTGGAAGAAGGAACTGCATGATTGTAAGCATGATGTATATACTACAACTGCTCATCCCAAAGTTTAGGATGTTTACTACAATATCCTCTGAGCAGTTGAATCACAGTTCTGTTTACTACCTCTATTTTCCCATCAGTCTGTGGATGAAAATCTATACTTTTCTTAAGTTTGGTATCCATGAGCTCCCATAAATTTGACCAGAATTTTCCCAAGAACCAGGAATCTCGATTAGATATAATAGACATGGGCAGCCCAAAATGTACCCAAACATTCTGAAAGAACAGGTGAGCTGTTTGTTCAGCAGTGATCTGCTTATTACATGGCATTAAGATGCACATTTTGCTGAACCTATCCACAACAACATATAGGTAATCATGCCCTTTTCTAGACATAGGTAGTCCTCCTACAAAGTCCATATAAATGCTTTCCCAAGGATGAGAAGAAACTGGAAGAGGAGTGTACAAACCCAATTTCCTATTGCTAGGCTTACATGTTGCACACATAACACAACCTCTTATATACTTAGCTACAGTTTCTTGCATCTGAGGCCAATAACAGTGATTCTGCAATACAGACAATGTTTTACTTACTCCAAAATGTCCTGCAATCAATGAACTATGTGCTTCTCGAACCACATGCACTCTCTCTTTCTCTGGAATACAAAGTTTACCAAGATGATACAAGAGTTGATTATGCACATAATAGTTCTCTTCCTGTTTACCATGTGTTAGTGATGCATATACTTTCTTAAAATCCTTATCTTCTACATATTGTTCAATATAACTTTCATGTGTTAATGAACTGTTATGAAGAATGATTGAAGCATTTGTAGGTGGCCTTGATAACATGTCTGCTACTTTATTATGAATTCCCTTTTTGTACTTAATTACGAGATGAAACTATTGTAAGAACCCCATCCATCTTAAATGCCTACTTTGTTGTATTTTAGTTTGAGATTGTAAATATTGAAGTGGATGATGATCAGTATGTATGACTGTCTCTTTTCCCATGATATAATGTTTCCACTTCTTCACACTTTGTACTAAAGCATACAACTCTTTGTCATAGGTCGGATAGTTACTTACCACAGTAGAGAATATTTCTGAATGGTAATAGACTGGCTTCCTTCCTTGCATCAAAACTGCTCCCATGGCAAACCCGCTGGCATCAGTTTCGATCTCAAATGGCTGCTGCAAATCTGGCAATGTCAGAACTGGTGCGGTGCTAATTCTTTCCTTCAAAGTGTCAAAGGCTCTCTAATGCTTTCCTCCCCACTGGAAAATTTCTTTAATTCTTGTCAACGCATGTAAAGGTGCAGCAATGGAGGAAAACCCAGAAATGAATTTCCTCCAATACTAAACCACACCTAGAAAACTTCTGATTTCAGTCACGGTGTTAGGCCGTGGCCAGTTTACAATGACAGCAACCTTGGCTGGGTCCACTCGCAGGTGGCCTCCACCAATAATATGGCCTAGATATACTAAAGAAGTTTTAGCAAATTCACATTTAGACATTTTTTCATAAAGCTTTTCCTTTCTCAGTACATCTAAAATTTTCTTCACATGTACAACATGCTCTTCCCAAGTTTCGCTAAACACAAGGATATCATCTAGATATACAATTACAAAATCATCAATGAATGAACGAAAGACATCATTCATGACCCGCATGAAAGTAGCCGGTGCGTTACAAAGCCCAAAAGGCATTACAAGCCATTCATACAAACCCCGTTTCGTTTTAAAAGCTGTTTTCCAAGTATCATGCTCATCAACACGGATTTGATGATACCCACTACGCAGATCCAATTTTGTAAAGTAAGTTGCATGTTTCAATTGATCAAGCAAATCATCAATGCAGGGAAAAGGATACATGTTTTTAATGGTGATTTTGTTAAGGGCCCTGTAGTCGATACACATCCTCCATGACCCATCCTTTTTTGGAACCAAGACTATAGGAGAGCCACAAGGAGAAGTGCTGGGCCGGATGACCCCCTTCTCAACCAGCTCCTAAACCTGCTTCTTGATATCCTCATTCTGCATTACAGACATCCGGTACATCGCTATGTTCGGGAGTGGCACATCCTGCTGCAAATGTATCTCATGCTGAATCTCTCTCTTCGGTGGTAACCCCTTCAGATCTTGAAACAAATCATCATACTCAGAAATGATGTCAATCAGTTCAGATTTACGCTTAGGGTCACATTCTTCAAAATATTTAGGGACTTCATCATTTTTCATCTTAACCATCATCAACACAAAATTCTTACTAGCATTTACCAACCTCTTCATTTGTCCTGCAGAGACTATTGCTAGATTGGTTTTTATCTTATGTGCTCATACAATATATTCCATATGTTCTTTAAAAAGATGATACTTATTCTGCTCTCTATAAAAGACTGCTTTCCGGTCATATAAATATGGACTTCCAAGTACAATTCCACAAATGTCAAGTGGTACTACATCCAATTCTACCTCATCCCTAATGTTTTCAGTAATTGCAAATTTTAATACACATTTCCTTGTAACTTGCAATCGTGTATCATTAGTAACCCAACCTAGAGGATAGGGATTTTCATGAGGCACAATAACTAAATGTAATTTCTTAACCACCTCTTCTGATATCGGATTTACTTGTGAACCACTATCAAACAATGTATCAATCTTTGTGTGATTTGTAATGACATGAACATGAAACAGTGCACTTCTATCTTTATCATTTTGCTTAGAAGTAGATGGTAGACTTGTACTTGCACTAGAACTAGATTGTTCATCAATGGGAAGTGAGATACTTTTATCCTTGCCTTGGATTCCGATAGCTGTAACCTTTGTTTCATCACCTGAGTCAGATCCTAAGTCTTGAATAACTGCTGGTGTAGATTTTGCTTTGCCATCATTTTTGTTTCCTCCGTACTTCTTTGGCCTTAACTCCGGATGAAGCTTCCAACACTTAGAGACATCATGTCCCTTCTGAAAATGCGAACATGTAGGATTTTCACCCTCTTTATTAACAGTAGCCATCTTCTTTTTCCCCTGATATTTACCTCCCGACTTGCTGTCAAAGGATTTCTTCACAAAAGTATCATTAGCATGCTTACCCCTAGCTTCTAAATGTGTAGCTTGAACACATACATCATCCAAAGTACTGGGGTTAAACATCAACAAGGTATGTCGCAGGTAAGAATGCATACCACCAACGTACTTAAGAAGAGTCTCCTGTGTATCTAATGCAACATTCAATGCAATAGCCCTCTTCCTAAATTCATGAGTATATTCTTAAATTCTTTTTCCTTTAGCTTGTCTAAAAGTTTTCCAGCTCATTATTAATTGCTGCATATGACCTAAAGGATAAAATTGCTTCCTTAATACTTCAATGAATTCATTCCAAACTGAAATAATTTTACCATTCTTTCGAAGATCTTGCTGAATCTTGCTCTCCCACCAAGTAAGAGCCATTCCACTCATTCTCAAAGTGGCCAACTAAATCCTGGAAGGGTCGTCAGTAATTCCCTGCACCCTACAATATACTTCACGCTGCTTGATCCAATTGTCTAACTTTTCAACATCTAAATCCCCATTATAAATTGGCAATTCAAATTTTACATCCAATTTGAAATAAGGCATATTAGCATTATTCGAATGAGAAGTATGAGAAGAAGAGAAAGTTTGATTAGTTTCAGGAGGATCACCATCACCTCCTACTCCTTTACCCTTTTCTTCCTTCTTCACTTCGGCATCTTTGGATGAAGATCCTTCTTATTTCTTCTTCCTTTCTGCTCGCTCATCGAGTAGAATTTCCATCATGGCTTTCATACTCATAAAAGCCCCCAAAAACTCAGTTTCTGACATAACAGGTTTTTCCCGTTCAGTATGTCCTTCTTCTTCCCCTCTGGGAGAAGACATGGTTCTTGAGAATGTTCTTCTTGAGCCAACCTCAGGGTCTCCTTCAACTAATTCTCCTTCACCACGCTTTAACCTGAACCTAGTAAGCATTCACAAGTTGCACAAACAGTCAACCAGCTTTGATACCATAATATGATCCGTCGGACCTCAACTTACGTGCATTAGAAAGTTTAATGAATGCATTTAATCAGTTTGCTTAATCCATGAACAGTAGACTAAGACAGGAATGGGAAAAACCACAATGAGGACAGCAAAACTAATAAACAGATATAAAAAGGACACAGAATCAGACAGAAGTTGATAACGGATTTCACCCCCTCCACTGGGCTACGTCTCTGGGTCCCTCTCCAATGGGCACCAATCCAATTAATCTCTTTAAGATGGTACAAAAATGGTTTTGGAATCAACTTCAGCAACTGTAAATAGAATGCTGTACAAAGTCTTTAAGACCTCTCTTCTGAAAATTACAATTAGCCTTCGAAAGATAAAGAAAGCTAAATCATAACAGAGAATGTCGACTAAAAAAAAAAGAAACAACATCTGCGCACATCACAGCAACTCCCAAGCTTCTCGTAAACAAAGAAAACGAAGCTTTGTACAATCTGAATCTCCCTTCAGCAAGCGCGCTCTGAAATGTGGCCAAAGTTGCTATTTAAGCGTTCAGTTGGAGGACAAGTAACGGGTTCCCTTCCTCCGCTACAGCTGTTATCTCCTTGATTATCGTTACAACCATATGCTAAACTGAATCATGCCATCCCACCAAGTCACGACCCATGCATTATGTTACCATGACGTTCCAGATATCCGAAACATTGCAACCACCTCTATGCACATGTGTCGACTCACCACACGTTGTTATGACTTGAAACCGGGCTATGCCATGTAACATAACTGTTTGGTGTCACCACCAACTTCACAGCATCAAAATGTCATGGCATATAAGGACTTTGCCATATACCCGATCTGCTGTTGCAGCATACCAATGGCGCAGCATATGAGGAATTCCCCGAACCATGCGATGTTCAACTTGATGGTTTGCAAGCTGCGCGGCCCATACTTAACTACGCATCCATGTGATAAGCTACACACCGGGTGATGAGCTGCACACCATCTGCGCAGCGTGCGGTATTTGTGTGGCTCAGGTGCAAACTGCGTTGCGCGGCCCCCGTCGATAACTGCACACCAAGCTACAGCTGCGCAGGCTGTGCATATAAGGTTCAGTGTATGAGTTAAAACCAAATAATTATTGTACCATATTGGATCAGTGTAATTTGAAGATGAATCATCCACTGGATCAACAAAGCATATTCTAAGGTACCTGAAAGGTACAGTTGATTATGGGCTCAAGTATGAGGTGAATCAAAAGATTAACCTAGAGGGTCATGTGGATTTAGATTGGGCAGGAAGTTACATTGATAGGAAGAGCACTTCGGGGTGCTACTTTAGTATGGGATTAGGTGTGATCTCTTGGTTTAGCAGGAAGCAGTCTTTCATGGCACTAAGTATAGCCAAAGAAAAGTATGTCGCAGCTTGTTCAGCTAGTTGTGAGGTAGTGTGGCTAAGGAAGCTACTATCTGATTTGTTTGATCTCCAGTTAGATTCTACTTGTATATATTGTGATAACCAGAGTTGTGTGAAGTTGTCATAGAATCCATTGTTCCATGACAATTCAAAGCACATCGAGGTCAAATATCACTATATCTGAGATATCATTTAGAGAGGAGCAGTGAAGCTCTAGTATGTTGCTATGGATGAGCAGATAGCTGATGTGTTGAGAAAATGATTAGCCAGAGTGAAGCTTGAGTACTTCAGGGAGAATCTTGGTGTTCTCCGTATCGAGGTTCCATCCAAGGGGAAGTGATGTGTCCATGATCCTTTTAGACATGGTGGCACACTAGGCCTCCCATGGTTATATTTAAGTGCAAATACTTTCTGACATGGTGGCAGGATGGGCCTCCCATGGTCAGATGTAAGTGTAGAGCCTTTTTGACATGGTGGTAGACTAGGCCTCCCATGGTCAGATGTAAGTGCAGAGCCTTTCTGACATGGTGGTAGGCTGGGTCTCCAATGGTTAGATGTAAGTGTAGATCCTTTCTGACATGGTGGCAGGCTAGGCCTCCCATGGTTAGATGTAAGTGCAGAGACTTTCTGACATGGTGTCAGGTTAGGCCTCCCATGGTTAAATGTATGTACTGAGCCTTTCTGACATGGTGGTAGGATGGGCCTCCCATAGTCAGATGTAAGCGCTATTCCTTTTTGACATGGTGCAAGGTTGGGCCTCCCATGGTTAGATATAAGTGTTCAGACCTACAACTAGCATTAAAAAGGGTTGGATCTATAGAAATTCCTATGATGAGTAGAACTGAGAGATAACACCATTTTCTCGAGATAGCGGGAGCAGTGATGATGATGATGATCCAGATTTGATGATGATCTAGCTTTGATGATGATCTAGTGATGAAGACTCGTGCTGATGAACCGTGTCAAGAGAATACCTTCCTAGTTAAGAGGGAGTGTTGATGTATTTGTAACTTTGGAATGTATTCACTTGTATATCTTATATTGTATTTCATTATACCCTGATGTTTCTATCGAGAGAATCATTAATATAATAAATTCATGTAAATTCATTGAGGTTAACCCTCTGTTGTAAGTCGGGGAAATAGTCCCCACAATTGAGCTAAGGTTAACCCTCCGTTGTAAGTTGGGGCAATAGTCTCCATTGTTGAGGGGTATTAGGGTTACTATACTCTCCTAGTGAGGTTGTCCCTATAAGAGTAAAATTCAAGAGGAAAACAACTATAAATAGGGAGTGATACTCTCTATTTTGAACACACACTCACTCAACTGTAGCGCATGAGTGAGAGAAGAGGAGCTCCCACAAGTGAGAGAGAGAACAACTGTCGAAGATCATCTTTGTGTTTTTGTGTTTTACTTTTTCTATTGGTGCTCATTCTATCTCTAAGGAAGTTGTGGGGTTTTCTACTTTATGGTTTCCCCAAGGAAAACTCTTTGTGTCTCTTATCTCTTATGAGTATTGCTTTGCATGTTATTCTCTCAGATAAGATCCTAGATAACATTGTTTAAATGATAAAATTCTAACAACAAAAAGGGTTGTTATCCCTTTATATTATCTATTTCATCTTTGCATTATCAATCACTCTTTTTATGCTAACTTTCCCATTGAGCCAAAATATCTTGTTGTTTTGTTACTATTTATTTATTATAACATTAATTTACAAACTAAATATAAATTTATATTTTATTTTGTGAATAAAGTATCAAATGGTTAGTGGCATTGGATTATATGTATGGTTCATAGTAACATTCAAGTTTTTGTTTACATTTTCCTTTATATAACTATTATCTAATAGAAAGAACTAGTGGCAATGTCTTATAGAAAGAGTTAGAGGCAATGTCTGGGACATTGCCAGCTCATGGCTCTTATTCATTTTTTGTTGATGGTGAGGTGTTGGTGAAAACCTACCAACAAAGCCTCATCGATAGGGGTTCCCACTCTGTCAATGCCCAACCAGCACGATCTCCCTAAGCACCATCCAAGATAGGTTTGAACCTGCTCAACAACACCTGTAGAGTAGATGGAGTCTTACCCGAGATGTCGAGGGAGAGCTGTCGGAACCAATCTTTCGACAGTAAGAAGGAAGGACGGGGCATAAGCAAATCAACAACATAATCATCAGATTCTTCAAATATAGTTAATTAGTATCACAACATTCATCACATATCTATTAGCATAACTAACAGATCACATCAATTACTTATTCATCGTAGTAGTGTCATTCATTCATACAACAGATTCAATAAACATCCATCATTGACATCGCAACACATAAAGACAAGAAAGAAATAAGAGATAAGATCAATTTAGGGAAACATTCGTCATATCATATTACTTCTGTGTAAAAAATCCAAATCATACAGTACTTCTCCACAGCATGAGACTGATCACAACCCAAGATCCAAAGAGTTGGTCGACAAAGACAGAGCCAAAACTGCTTAAGAACAAAGTGAAGCGATAAGATCACAATCAAATCACAAAAATGGATTGATCAATTGATATTTCACCTCAATGATGCCTCATGATACCCATTTACAATTGCAATTCTAACTCTATATATAGGCTTGCACCTTTACATACAAGGTCCACTTCTAACTAACTTCTAACAAACAAGTGACCTATATCCACAAGATGTGGTCAAATAGTACAAAATTGCATAAGAAATTCCAAAAATGGTTATTCCTCCATCTATCACGTAGATTTGGTCCTACACGGTGTCGTGTGAGCTTGCACAGCCTCTGTGGTGTTTCAAAACTCACGTACCCAATAACCTGCCAATAGGCCCCCAACATAGTCTCATGGATCGTCCTCGAGCCACGCTAAATAGACAGGGTGTACTCCATCATATTGGTCTTGAATTCTTTGAAATGCTGTGATA
The DNA here is from genome assembly GCA_001517045.1 of Pseudotsuga menziesii. Classification (NCBI taxonomy): domain Eukaryota; kingdom Viridiplantae; phylum Streptophyta; class Pinopsida; order Pinales; family Pinaceae; genus Pseudotsuga; species Pseudotsuga menziesii. The sequence goes on from LPNX010091462.1 coordinate 200,696, forward strand.
TCTCTCGAAACTGAAGCTGGACTTGTTTAGCTACATCCCAAAAATTTAGTAGGTCCTGCTTCACTGGGTGCGCCTCCCCGACCTTGCTATCCACCATCTTCCTACCTTCTTATAATGCCTACATCGTAGCGACTACTTTGACAGCCAACTTCCTGTCAATGTCCTAGAATTCATCCAGGTGGGTGCTGCGCTTATGTTGATGTTATTAGTCTCTAGAGGCTTGCTGTTGGAGGTCCTTCAACTCTTTAGAGTGCATGATTTGAACCATGAGAGGCATCGCTTTTAGCTACATCTTTAGCATCGTCAACTGAGCTTCGGCTTCCCATGCTTGCTTGGTCAATTGGTCCAGTTGGTCATCTTGGATGAAACTTTGCTAGAACTGTGTTATTTCCTTGGTAATATTCTTTCCTTCATGCTCTATAGCTTCAAACTAGGCCACGATCTCTTCGATAGTATTTTTTCGCTCGGTAATCTGCTCACGCGGCATCTTGGGGTAAACAAGGGAATTCGGCAGATTGTTGGTCAACTAGAACTAGGAAATAACTTCCCCAAGTCGCTTGGGATTAGAAACTACAGTGAGTTCCTTCGTGCTTTAATAGATATGTTGATAGGCCTCTTCAACATCTTTCTCAACTGTGCCACAACTAGCACATAGCTGTGCTTTCTCGACAATGAGGCGGTCTTGCTCCTTTAACTTAGTAATTTCTTAGGCGACTTTCTATTGCAGCTCTTCCTCTGCTTGATTCAATGTGGAAATTTGTTGTGCCTTTTATTTCACAAGATGATCTTTGACCTGTTGCAATGCATTAGCTTCTTCCTATAGCTTGTTAGCCACATCCTGCGATTGCACGTACCCATCGCTAAGATCCTTCTTCCTGTCGGCCAACTCCTGGCCCACACCTTGTTGCAGTTGCACTAGAACCTAAATAGGTAACTTGTTGAGATCAAAAGAAATTATTAGTAATGGTTGTAGGAATGAGTTCACTTCTATACTTCCCACATCGATTGTAGTTAGGGGAACTTGGATGTTCCTAGCCGAATGCTCGGTGCTAATCGCTGGGAATTCCTGCATCACAGCCCTCTTCGGTGTTGTTTTTGACACAAAAACATAAATAGAATCTAACTTAAATCTTACCATGGTGAACCCTTCTTGGTTGGACTGATGCATGGCTTGTGCCATGACATCAGATCAGTCCGTGACAGCCTTAATGAGCCGATGTAGTTGGATCTCTAGCATAGAGTGGGAGCTGTTGCCTGCATCGAGTTCCATGTGCCATTTTGTTCGTGGCTCCTCCAAGATGCGTTGTGACTCCAGATCAGATTCCATCGATGACTCTCCATCAGAGTCGTGAATAATTTTCCCACTCTAGACAGGCTCATCAGGGGCATCTGCTGGAGGCCCCATTGATATCTCCTATGTGCTCATAGGTTCGCGCCATTTAGCCGGTCATTCCTGAACTACGAAATCCAATTCATCATCTGCAATTTTGTAGGCCATAGGAAACCATTGCTTGTCAGGGTCACTTCATGCCTGGATATAAATAGAATGAGGCCCTATAGAAAACCAAAGGATCCACTGATATTTTCATGCAACAGCATTGGATAACTGGGGAACCTTTATGACTGTGGTCTGCAGCACTTCACAATAGACCCAAAAATGGATCACACAGTCCATCTCTCGACTGGGCTCCATGAACCACCATAAGTTTTTATACCGTGCGCCTTTGCACACCTTCATAGTAGTGGATGACATCAGCTGGTAGTCTTCCAGCTCCATCCATGCAAGTAATGCAATGAGAATCAACAACCAAGTGTAGGAAAAAGGTTGTTCCTCGACCTGAGTGATGACAGCATCTTCTAGAAACTGGTTTAACAGAAACAGCGACCAGTTCATTTTTATGCCCTAGGCACATTTTTGTGCACGCGCAACCACGCCCAAATTGCATTGGATGGGCCAATTCTTCCTGATGATCTTGCTGGCCAAAATGCGCACCCAATACGCACTACTTGCTCAGTAATACTGTTGATACGATAGGCACGACCATCGCGCTGCAATCCAAATCTCTCCTTCAACTGCTGGGAAAGCTTTTTTTCATTGTCCCACTGTGTGAAATACTGTGCTGAATATTCCTCGGTCTTTGTTAATCTTGTAATTTCTGAGATTAGGTCGACCATGACTGGAATCGGTTCATTCAACCATCGTGTCCCACCATGAAATCACATGAACAGTGTTTTGATGCATGCATGTGCTTCATTCAATCGCCCAAATTGAACCATGTTAATGAGCCCCAACAAACCAGACTTGTCCAAGCCCTGTGCCCATGGGTGAGGAATCCATACGATAGGTGCATCAGGAACCATGGGCATTGACTAATAAGGTTCATCTGCTACATCCTTTAGCAGCAAAAAATAATGGGCTTCATACTTCATCTTAACCAAGGTGTGTATGATGTCCACTGAGAAAGTCATCCCTTCTGGTAGCAGTGACAACTTCAGCGGATACTTTTGATTCTTGGTGAGCTTCTTTGGATTTTCCCTAGGATGCGTTAGAGTGACATATCCAAGTATATCATTGATAGAGATGCCCCTAGGTTTCACAGACTCGATAGCTCCTGATCTTGATGGTCTGGTTTGTGCAGTTCCCTCCCCTTGTGCCCTAGCAAAAGTGTGCGTGTGTCTCTTCTGCGGTGGTGTGGAATGGGGCTTCTAGGCCTTTTGCTTCCCTCTAGGGATTGAAGAGGATCTGATTGGCATGCTCATGAATTCCTCTTCGATTGTCATGGTTCGAATGGGGGATTCTTGCTCGCTCGAAATATTGACTATGTTAGGAGTGCTCAGCATGCCACACTCTGCAACCCTCACAATGCGAACAAATACACCTCAATTTCACTCCTTTCCTATCGCTTAGAATTCTACTACTGCACTGAGCTCAACACTTCACTCAATTTAGTTGAACACTACCTTGCACTCGTGTCCTACTCCTTATAGCTATTACTAATCCAATCTCACCATTGCCAAATCTACCATGTCCATCATGACAAAATCCAGCATTAATGACCCCAAATCCATTGGCAATCTCATCTCACTAATGGTCAAATCGGTCATAAATGTGCATTGCTTCACCAAGCGCCACTAGATAATTGCTCTAACTATCTGTATTTATTGCTGATTTGACCAACTTGCAGCCCTGCTGCTGTTGTAGGTTGTCTCCCTCATAGCGCTACTAATTTCTATCCTTACGCAGCCTCTTCTTCTGTGCTTTCCTTGTTGGTATCTACCTACTCTCTCTCTCTCTCTCTCTCTCTCTCTCTGTATATATTATTTTCCCAGTGCCTCAAGCATAGCGCGACTCAAGCCCTATCCTTTTGTTGACGTGCGTATTTGACTAAGCATGCAACGAGGGATACGACCTAGACCGGGATCCTTAGGACAGGCTCCAAGCTGCTTGGGGTAGCCGTTCCCGACAGGTTTAAAGGCTCTGTTGGCCTGGAACACTAATATTCTAACAGCTAAAACTAATGCTACTGATTGTCAATCAAACCTATCTTTACAAAAGTCAATTCAGGTTATATGCTACAGGATGTTAGACTATCATATTTAATCAACTTAAATTAATGAATTATAAATACAAAACACAAAAGCTGAAGAAATAAAATATAAACAAAGTTAACACTTTGCACCTATCTACTATATACACCTTGTACATCTATTTACAAAAGAAAGAAACTGGATATAATTCATAGAGAAAGAATCTGATAGAAATAGGTTTTCAAGTAATATAATCAACAGAAATAAACAATATATAACCCTAATTAAACTATCCTGATCAGGAGCGATAAGAGAGCTTAACCATGAAATCAATTTATGCTGGTAGAATTACCACATGGATGCACTTTGACAATATTCAAATCAGTTTAAACATTAGCCAAGACCATACAGTAATCAATAACACATCATATAAACAACCATATCGATAATTGGTTACACAACACGTCGTATCAGCAAAAATCGAAAACATGCAACATCGATAATCATATAATAGATATATATCTGTAAAATCCTTTAGATAATTTCAACAAACATGATTAAAGTTAAAGGGAGATCACAAGACTAATAGACATTCCAAACATATGCCAAGTATACAAACTGCACACATATATTGATAACATCACCAGTTTAATAATGTCATGGCTACTGACAGATAGCTGTCCAAAGTCGTAAACACATCAACTCAGTCTTGTGGTGCCCCTTCCATAGATTATCGATCCCCTAAACAATTTCGCTATCAGCCCCTTAAATACATCGTAAATTTCCCAAAATACCACTAAGATCTAATAATAACCACATTGCAATCCCTAACAGATGTCACATAAAAACGACAAGTGGAACATGTCGTTTTTTATGCATACGCACAACTATTCCATCCATCACATGTGATCGAGGACATAAGCAAAATAACGGCACCTGTAAAATAGTCCTTCCAATATCGATTTGTCTCCAGATACAACGGGATCATACATATAACCGAAATCCTCAAAATCGGGGGCAAAACAAACTTCATGATACTACCTGCGATACGAAACAAAAGAAACATAATCAACATATAATTAAAATAGAGACAAATAAAATTATTAACAAACAAATTCGAAATAATCAAATACCTGAACATAATCATCAAAACATCAAACCTGATATCAACATTACAGATTGACTAGGGCATTAAAAACTTGTATATTAACTCCACTGGACTGACTCGGAGATGGAGCCTTAAATTGCATGAGAGAGATCTGAGCATTGAGCTCACGCAACTTTTCCTCACTATTTTCATTCTCATCCTGCAACTTAAGAACCCTCCTTATCAATTTTTTTTTATGATTCTTTAGTCGTAAAAGATGCTGATCACTTACATCAACTTTTGCCTTTAATTTCACATTATCAGTTCTCAATAAATCCTGACTCGCAACTATTTCATTCATCTTGTCTTCCATTCGACGAACCTTGTCTAACAGGAAACTAATGAACAGAGGATGAATAGTTTTCCCAATTCCACGAGGAACAGCCGAGGTTGTTTTAACAGGCTTCTCTTTTACCATAGAATCAGTCATGCAATCACCTAAAACTTCCTGAACCATTTTATCCACTGCTGGATGACTATCATGATCAAGGGTAACATCAATGTTAGGCTCAACAGGCTGAACCTCTACAGATAGAGAAGGATTTTCAGAGATATCATCGACAGTCACAGGGTGACTTTGACTAGCTGGATCAGCAACAGACTCACGACGAACCACATTATCATTAACAGGTAAAGGAGCAGTGATTTCCTCATCATCAATCACAACCGTTTCGACTGGAAGCTTAATATTCACGGGGTTTTTAGCCATCTTGGATTTCGCCATACTCCTGGTTAGCCTTCTAGCCAGCTTGGATTTGGATAATTTTCCTCGACAGTTCCCAATTTTATCACTATTATTTGGCGGAGTAACAGGCGACAGAGGTGAGGTCTTCTTTACACGCCTAGACTCTGGAAATGTATGAGGAGTGTTCATTGGATCACCCTTAGGTGCTTGAGAGGGTTCCACACTCTTAAGGCTAGGGTTTGATGTAGGTTTACTCAGAGAAGCCGAACCTGAATCTTTATGTTTGCTACAGTCATCAGGACTGTCAAACATACAATGACAAAACCCTGAAAAACCATTTGATTCTATAAACTGCTCCCATGAGCGACCTGACTTTACCAAGTCATTCTCAACCAACATACGGACTAGCCCGTGGTGAAACAAACTGTGGCTTACATGTTTCGGTCCCTTTTTAATGGCATTTGACATTTTAAACAAACTGTGCAGAAGATAGTAAGGGAGATTAATAGGAAACCCTATGAAGATAACCATTAAATGAAGATGGTATACATATGCCGATGACAACCGACCTTCGCAGGTTAAATATCTATGAATTAACTCAAGCACTGGTCGCCATTCTTTGAGGAAATACTTACTTGCAACTCCTGTTCGAAAGGAAATTTCTTGAGTTGGGTTCTTCAACAATGATCTCCATTCCATAATCTCCATTTTCTGATACTTAAACCACCGCTGCCCAGACAGAGGCAAACCCGTTGCACTTGCAATCGACCTATCATCCACCCGAAAGCAGAAATCACCAACTTCTGCTTGGTAATTTACTAGGGACAAAGTAAACACTCTTGTGACTTCTGGATTGGAATCAGAAAACTTCTCGAAGAACGACAGCCACCCGACATCCTTAACCTTTTGCAACAGCCCAGGGTTTGAATTCAACAGGGTTAATTCATAGGGTTCGACTCTCACGACAGGGGCCATCGCTGATTGTTTACAAATGCGTAACCATGCACAGAATACATGCCACCACTGAGCCGAATATAGAAGACCAGGTCGTGAGCATTTGGAATATAAACTCAACAGCACTAAATAATACATAGGATAAGCCATACGTGAATGCAGGCGAAACCCTTGCGGGTTCAGCATGATCGGAGCCATCACTACTCGGAGTGATAAACACAAATGACGGTTGAAACCCTGAAAAACTGATGTTATCACAGTCTACCCTGAATTAATGACAAGAGAGTTCGAGGTGTACGTAACAATAGGTGCTCCACTGGTAGACAGACACGACAAGGACTAAGTACGTGGAGAATAGGGTGAGTACGAGTGTCATAATAACACTCTGAATTCGTTATAAGTGTGACTCGTGTTACAAATCAATCATTGAAACCGTAATACATATGTTCCCAAACATATATTTGGCCTATTCATCAAAGGTGGCGAAGGATCATAAACCATATAATTTGAAACCGAACCTTTGAATACCATCATACACCAATTAATATCAATATGAATAATGGTTTACAAACTTTAGGATATGGCATACGAGAGATGTATCTAAGCTTCAATGGAGTAACAAGGATTAAACCTATGATCACCATAACTCACCTTTGCATGAAAACCATGGTAACACAATCTCATTAATGTGTCTAGCAATGACATCCACAAAACCGATTTAAGGAGACATGAGCAACTAGGATATACAACATCAAGCATAAAGACCACGAACACTCATGTGTCAACCTTCCTAGTCAAAAATTATACGAACCAGTGACTCAGAGGTAGCTATTTCATTGATCCAATGTAACTTGCAAATATTTTTCGAAAATGTTGAATGTCAATAAATCAGTAGCTAAGGAAAAATCCTCCTTTCAGTAGCTGAATTTATCCCTTTTAAAATTTAAACATTTCATCAAACAAAATAGGATTTTGTTTGATGAAATAATGATTTTAGAAGGCTGTTGAGCAGAGGCACAACACCTTTATAGCTTCAAGTGACTGCCATTCACAAGTTTCGGCAGCACCGCACCATATAATTGCTGTAATTGAACTGCACCCCTAGAAGCAATAGAATGAACAATATATGGTCCTAAACAGTGCATCTGAAACTTACTTGGATGCTTCATGAACTTCCTGTCATATAACATCACCAAATATCCCTGTGTAAATTGCTTATTCTTAATGTGGCGATCATGCCACGCCTTCTGTCGATCCTTCTCGACACGCTAGTGTAAACCTACGATAAAGCAGTCTTATTCAAGCTGGATCAACTGTGCGATGTGCGCCTCTAGTGCTTCTGCATTATGCATGCCAGTCACAACAACAATGCACAGAATAGGAACAATGTATTCCAATGGCATGATTGCCTCTTTCCCATATACCAATTTGAACGGTGTTTGTTTCATCAACCTTTTACAAGTGGTGCGATATGGCCACAATACTGCTGGAATTTTCAAATCCCAGTTGTTGCAATTAGCATTACATAGCTTTGTAAGCGTGATTTATAATATTTTGTTGAAGGCCTCGACAGTCCCATTCTCCTACGGACGGTATGGTGTGCTTTTCTTATGCTACACCTGCAACTCCTCGGTTAGTGCTCTCACCATTTGATTGATAAAGTGAATTCCCTGGTCGACCATTAATATCTCGGGACATCAAAACCATGTCACAATATTCTTGAATATGAACTTTGTTACTATCGCAGTGGCGTAGTTTGCAATTGGCACAGCCTTTGCCAACCTTGTCAGATAGTCAATTGCTGTAATGATGTACCGTGCACCAGTACTCTTTCCTAGTGGATTAATTGGACCCACAAAATCCACAACCGATTTATCAAAAGGGTGTATGGTTACCTATGCTACAAGCGACATCTCATGCTGCTGTGATAGTTTTTCGACGCATTGACAGACATCCCAGCTCTACGCATAATCTGCTGCATCATTATGTAAAGTAGGCCACCATAGCCCAGTGCGAAGCACCTTACATGCAGTAGCCCTTCCTCCATAGTGGCCTCCCACGATTCCTTCATGTGCTTCTGCTAGAATAGGTCCTTGCTCATGCGGTAAGATGCACTGTCGCAAGATTTCATCTGGTCCAAGTTTGTATAATTTCCCAGCAATCAGCTGGGAATTCAAAACCTTCACTACCAACTTCTTCTTCTGACTGGTTGACAGGTCCTCTGGGGAAAATCCTGTTTCCAAGAGCTAAATTATTGGAGCATAATGGTATTCTACGATCTCTACTCAAAACAGTTGTGCATTAGGTAATCCATCATCAATATTGGTAGGTTCTTCTCCTGTCTCAATGTAGGATAGATGATTAAGGCCAACATTCAACCATCCTGGCTTCATAATTATCTCAAAGTCAAATTCTTGAAAAAGTAGCAGCCATTGACAGATAGTCTCCCCCAACACAGACTTATTGACCAGATATTGCAAATCAAAATGGTTCATGAAAATTTTGAAGTGACCACCCAATAGATAGTGCCTAAACTTTTGCAGTGCATAAACCATGGCCAAGCCCTCTCTTTCAGTGGTTGTGTAATTCCTTTCAGCAAAATAAAACTTCCTACTCGAAAACGTGATCGAATGATCTAGGTCACCCTCACCTAGTTGTGCAAGTACTACCCCTAGCGCAACAGAAGAGGCATTGACATGGAAATGGAACTCCTTGTTCCAATCAGGGAATACAAATATAGGTGTTGACACCATCTTGTACTTCAGCATTTTGAATCTTCCTTGACACTCTTGATTCCACTCAAATGCATCATCCTTCTTTAAAATATTCTCCATTGGGGCAATAATCACAGCGTATCCTTTGATGAAATTGTGATAGTAACCTGTGTGTCCCAACGTCGCACGAAGCATCTTCACATTTGTCGGTGCTAACAGACTAAGGATAAGCACAAAATTTGTAGGGTCGACCAACATACCTTGCTTGCATACTATGTGTCCTAACAGCATCTCGAATGGCGCATAAAAAATGTACTTCTTTGAATTCAATGCAATTTGATGCTGTCTACACCTTTCCAACATCAATTGTAGGTTTGCTAAATGATCCTTAACTAGACCATAAACTTTCCAATCATCCATGTATACTTATAGGAACTTCTGAATGAAATCTTTGAATGCAGCGATAACCACCCGAGAAAATATCGCTGGTGCATTCTTCAATCCAAAGGGCATGACTATATATTGAAAACAACCCCATTCAGTGACAAATGTGGTCTTATTCCAATATTCCTTTGTGATTTGGATATGGTGATACCCCAAAAAGCCATCTATGAAGGAGTACATCTCCTGACCGCCTACCCCTCTAAGGACCTCATCTACAAAGGGAGTTGGAAAAGTAGCATGTAGGCAGGCATCATTCAACTTTCTCAGGTCGACACAAATGAGAACCTCTCCAGTATTCTTGTCCTGAACCACCATAGGGATTATCCATTTTGATTCTTCGATAGGCTCAATGATTCCAGTGTCCAACATCCAGTCAAGCCCAGCCTTGACATGTTCGTTGTATCGCGGGTTCAGTCAATATGGCCTCTGTCGCATAGGTTTCCCATCTCGTTTCAACGAGATTTTCATCTCCGCTAGATCCCTTATTATCCTTTTCATTTCTAAGAACCGTGTTGGAAAGAGATCCTGGAAGTCATGCAATAGATCTGTGATCTATGCCATTGTTTCATCATCCCAATAGTCCCCAATGTTAGCAAACTTCGGGTTCTCTTCCATCCCAATGTTAACCTTTCTGATCTTCAGTGGATGACTCATGGGGTCAGTTGGTATGTCTGGTGCCAGAACATCGTGACTTCCTTCTGATTCTAGAATATGTACATTCTGCATGTCATTATCATCTTCAGGTTCACCAGATAGATTGTAACATGTCATCATGGATTGCATATGACATTGCGCATGCATATCTACAAGGTATGCAACTGGTACAACCTTCAATACTACATCGCGAATGAGTTGGAGTACATTGTGGACCTTAGGGTTAGTATCCAAGAAACTAAAAGTTTATGCAAAGAAAACTGACAACTCCTCCTCGATAGTTATAGTTTTGCGCAGTTCTACCGCTACATACTAGGATCTAGGAATCTCGTTCAAAGTATGAACAAAAGCATGTACCCACTCATCCTTGGGTCACGATGCCCACAAGGCCTGACATTCCATCAAATGATCGATGGGGTCACTCTAGCCATCATATATCCCAACGTGCTAGATATTTGAATCACCGAAGCGCACCATCATCAATCATTGACATTGTGCCCATTCATGGATTGTTTGCTTGTGAGTCACCCACTAGTGTGCTAGGGTGGCCTTCAATGCTTCTTCCAGTGCCAACAACCTTTGTGGTTCAAGCACTTTCTCTTCAAATTACTTAAGGAATCCGGACAACTATGGTAGCCCCTCATAGATTGACAACTCAATAATCTTAGTCGCAATGCGACATAGGTATTGCGTGACCAGTCCACACTTTATAAAAGACATTTCATGCAATCGAGTTTGCCAATTTTCTAAAGCATCATCAGAATCAGAGGAAGTAGAGTTAGCACTGCGCAATCCGAGTTCGCCATCGACGGTAGGTTGGATATAGTCTTCAGAGATATTGTAGGTGTGATCCCAACCTCTACCAACTTTGTCCTTTACAGGTTCAATATACAGGCGTCCTTCATGAAGGTTCGTGGGAGTAATGACCCTGATATCTTGGTTCTTGAATTTCATAACCTGCTTCTTGGAATTGATAAAGTCCATGCTATCATTGGCCCATCCAATCCCCAACAATGCAGGATAAGAACCTCCACCGTCAACTACTTCGATAACATCGAAATCAGCATATGTCTTCATACCTTCGACATCGACGACCAGGTTGGAGAAACGACCAATAGGCTAAACCTTGGCTTGATTTGTTAGTTGCAGTTGCATAGGGGACCATCCCAACAATGGCTTTCCCATCAGCTTCCAAGTCTACTTGGTCAAAATATTCACATCCGACCCAAGATCTAGAATAATTGAATCGACTTCATAGTCCTGGATCTGGATGTTCATTTGCAACTGTTTTCTTGTCTTTATCTTATGCAGGGAATTCACTGCGGAATCCTTCATAATCTTGTTCTAATGGTATAAAAAATTCTCAATCTCAATGAGAGCCTTAGGATCTCTAGCTAGCGATAGACAACTCTCAAAAAACTGTTGTAAGGTACCATGCCGTTGTGATGGTCCTGCCTCTACAGAAGGATCAAAAGCAGATGACATTTCAACAACATGTGACTTACCTAGATTTATCTCGATTGCATGCTTGGCCTCAAAGAAGGTATCTTTATCTGTATCAATATTAAATGCTTCCTTTTTCTTCCCAGCAAATGAAAATTGTTGACGGGGTCCATCTTCTCTAGTTGTCGCACCTGCACAAGTGACGACAACAACGTCGACAACATAGGTTCTGGGTTCTACTACAATCGTCACAACCTTTGGTCCTTGATTATTGTTCTAAGCTTGGTTCAGGGGTGGATTCGTTGGCGGGTTCATAGGATGATTTTGAGTCTGTAGGGGCATTTGAGTCTGATTCTACAACAACTGTTGGTTTTGTATTTCGTTTTGGTTTTGGAACTGGTTTTCCAACTAAGGGATGTTTTTGGCCTGCCCCTTTGCAATCAACTGAGTGAAATTTTCAACATTATGATCGTTTGCTACATAGTATGTACACTACACATGAGGACACTCCCTATGGTACTTCCCAAATACTCCACAGGTGTAACAATGGATTGAATCTCGACCTCGTCCTCCCCCTCGTATGAATCCTCCTCCTCATCCCCTAAATCCTCCTCAGAATCCTTCTTACGACTGGTACTGTGGTTGAGATGGCTTGGTGATATTGTGGTTGGGCTAGCTGCTGCGGGAGATTCAGTTACTACTAAACGCAGTGCGCTGCTTGAACACACTATGGTTGAGGCTGAGTGATCAACAATTTATTGTACTACGGTCGCAGTGCAAACTGTGGTTGTGCTACAAACTACGGTGGCGGTGCAAACTCTAGCTGTGACTGCGATGTAATAAACTACATTTATGGAGGTGGTGTATACTATAGCTCGGATGTCAGCTGCACCATCTGCGGCTGAGGCTGTGACTGCTGGATCACATGGGGATCCTCACCCTTCATAAAGTATGAATTGTATATTTTCTCTTGAAAAAATTCATAAGCTCGGCAGTATTTATCCTCGTGTCCTAGTAAGCGACAAAAGGTGCAATACAAAATTGATGCCTTTGTAACCATCTTCTGCATGTAGCTACAGTTTTTGTGTCGATTCCCATATACCTGACATACGTGACACCATGGCACACCAATGCAACTCAAGGGATTCGTTGCTCCTGAGAGCAAATAATTTCAGAAATTCGGATACATATCCTTGGTGTGTCCATCCACATGATACCATGTGCACCAAAGGTCATCATGTTCTTCTTTTTCCTTCTTGATATATTGCAGCTGGAGTATCAAATTTGCTAGATGCGACTGAATCTGGTTCATGCCAACTGCAGTCTCCCCAATAGGTGAAGCCTCTAACTTCATCATGATGTCCAGAGACTCACTTTGTATCGTGATATTTTTCTGCATTAACAGCTGTCTGATGTGCGAGACCAGCGCAACGATGAACCAATCCTTATGCTGAACATGGCTCATTTTGAAGTTGACTTAGGCCATCGAATTAAACTGTTGATCAAAATCCCAAACCTTTTTATTCAGGAACTACTTGATCTCTTTGAGTTCTGTAATATATTGGACCTCATATTTGGGTTTCTTAAATTCTTTGAATAGCCCTTCTCAAATCTCATTCAGTGTTTTTTCCATTGTCCCTTAAGGAACCTACATGAATCTCATGTACCAGTCAAGCGCATGACCCGTGAGAGTGGTCACCAACTGGATTTTCTTGATATCATCATCCACAATATCTTTGGCAATCCAGACTGCTTCACACAAGAATCAGTACTGCTCTGGGTCATCGGTCCCATTTCCATGGAATATTGGTAGCTTCATCTCGTTGCCTACCATTCTGGGCCTTCTTCCTCAAAATGGTGTTCTACTAGTAGAATGTTGCTGGACAAGTTGACATAGAATGCATTTTTATACCTGTTGGTGATGTAGTGCACGGAGGTGTGGAAACGTTACTGCTGGGGTTCGAGCTTACTACTACCTTGAGCATAGCCTGGGTCTGGTTTTCCTCATCATCACTGTAGGGTCGCTTTGTCCCGTGTGGTTGTTCTTCATGGCCTTGTGTCTCTATCACAACAGAAACTTCCCCCATCCTCTACCTCTTCTCTTGTTGAAACCTTCCTCCTCCCCTTGTACAACCACTTGTTTCCTCGACAAACCTCATAGTCTCATCAAAACTCATACCCATCTACCCCTTATCTTGCCATTTTTCCCCCCCTTTCTTCATAATGTCCACAACCTCCGCACACCAGAGTTCCACTACTCAAGGTGCATTTTTAGAATACCCTTCTCGCAGAAAAGCATCTTAATAGATAATTGTAGAGACATCAAGAACCTACCTCATGGTTCGTTAAATAACTCTTTTTTTGGATTTACTATATGAATTATTGGTATCGACTGCAAAGTCAGTGATGTATCCTTCCAAAATACTATCCAGCCATACCTCGAAAGCTTGTGATGATTTGTTGTCAGTTTCTCGCAGTTCCTAGATTAGTTCAGGGGTCCAGGATGTTGACTCCCCTGCTTGATGGTTGTTCTTCTTATAAATGAATCACGCTAGCCACTCATACAATATTATAGGAAATTCACAGAAGAACCATTCGTGTGCACCGTCGTGGATATATATTTGGCCAACCAATCATTTGTCGACAACTTCAAATTCTCATTCTCTGCTTCAGCAAAATCTCATAGCTTTAGGTCGAACCAATCTTCGATATCCGTTTTATTTGGATGCCACAACATACCCTCCCTTCAGTTGCAACAAGGTCCCGGCAATGGAACTATTTGTTGGAAAAAACCCACCAACAAATCCTCATTGACAGGGGTTCCCACTTTGTCGACGTCCAACCAGTGTGATATCCCTAACCACTGGCCCAGACAGGTTTGACCCTTCCCAAAAACACCCATAGAGTGGATGAAGTCTCACCCAAGATGTCGAGGGAGAGCTGTCGGAACCATGTTTTCGGCAGTAAGAAGGGAGGGCAGGGCATCATCAACTCAACAACATAATCATCAGATTATTTAGAGATAGTTAATTAGTATCACATCATTCATCAAATATCTATCAGCATAACTAATAGATCACTAACAGATCGCATCAATTACTTATCCATCGTAGTAGTGTCATTCATTCATACAATAGATTCACTAAACATCCATCATTGACATCACAACACATAGAGACAAGAAAGCAATAAGAGACAAGATCAATTTAGGGAACATCCATCATATCATATTACTTCTGCGCAACAAATCAAAATCATGTAGAACTTTTGCACAGCAGGAGACTGATCACAACCCAAGATCTAAAGAGTTGGTCGACAAAGAAAGAGACAAAAGTGCTCAAGAACAAAATGAAGCAACAAGATCACAATCAGATCCCAAAAATGATTGATCAATTAATCTTTCACCTCAATGATGCCTCATGATACCCATTTACAATTTCAATTCTAAGTCTATATACAGGCTTGCACCTTTACATCTAAGGTCCATTTCTAACTAAATTCTAACAAACTAGTGACCTATATCCACAAATGTGGTCAAACGGTACGAAATTGCATAAGAAATTCCAAAAACGGTTATTCCTCCATCTATCACGTTGATTTGGTCCTATGCGGTGTTGCGTGAGCTTGTATAGCCTCTGTGGTGCTGTGCAACTCACTTACCCAAACCCTTGCCAACAGGAGGAAACACATTATTACTTGTTTTCTGTGTGAAATTGAAATATAGATGTTTTTTTCCTTTCGAAAATGTATATATATACCTGCAAGATTAGGTCTCTTTCTCCATCTACTACATAAGTAATATGCAAATAAGAGCAAACAAGATACAAAAACCAATCCCTCTAGACACACACACATTGTGTCTCTTTCTATATCTAATGGGAATTTAATATGCAAATAAGAGCAATATCTGTTTCTGTGTGAAATTTAAAAGAGATACAGTTTTTTTCCTTTAGAAAATGTAAATATATACCGGCAAGACTAGGTCTCTTTCTCCATCTAATGGACAAGTAATATGCAGATAAGAGCAATAAATATATGAGAACTATTCCCACAATCCTTCCTGATAATATTGGAATTAGTCCCTTCGAATACTTTCTGCCTCTTACATGAACTGTTTCGCCTTTAATCGGTCCTGCTGAAGGTTCTGATGCTGATATATCTGAACTACATCCAAGGTTTGAACACGGGTCTACCCCAAATATTTGCAGTAACTCTTGCACGAATCGACCATGTCGTTGACATATTTAGGGATATCGCATGCCTGTTCGTCAATAGAATATACAGTCCCTATAAAACCTTGCTTAGAAACAATGGTAGTGTGACAATTGGAATTTAGCATCCAAAACCATATTGAGGCATGGAAGGAGATTGTAGAGCTTGTGGACAACAAATATGGGGTTCATTCAGAGGGAATTTGAAGTTGTTCTGTTGGTGGCATTAGGGTGGAATTTTCAGTGCATGGAAGGGTTTGTTAGTTCAATGAAATCAACCAAGATTGGAAGTGTTGTATGCTGAGCTTGGCTTGTTGTTGGGTCTCTACGAAGATTGTGTAAAATCCAGGTACTGTAGCTCCATTGTATCAATCTATGCAATTACTTGGTTAAATCTATGTGTTTGTATGAGCTTGGATTATAGGGTTTGTTTTCATTGGTGATTCTCTTTTTTATTTGGTGTTGGATTAGTTATGAATGTCCATAGGTTGTTTAGTGAAGGACATGGAGTTTCTCAAGGGAGAGCACTATGTAATAGTCCCACTTTTTTGTTTATTTATTTTAGAGATTCCATAAGCGAGGCGTTTTCCATGTTTTGTGTTGTTTATGAATATTTTTGGGTGGCCTTCAGGCTGTACTGGTGTGTTTTTATGGCGGAAACATGGGAAATGAATACCATTGTTAATATCTAGTATGGAAATGTCTCTTTTTTTTTATTTGAGGGTAGAAATTTGTGAAATTTCTCTTTTTTTATTTGAGGGAAGAAATTAGCATATGCTTGTCCTACATGGTTTGTTCTTTTCTTTTATACACCTATATAGGATTTCCATGTTGTGCCTAATTTGGTAGATTCCTTTTTTTAGTCTTTTTTTCCCTACCATTATGTCCTGTAGCTGGTTTTTACCTATGGTCATTGGAGTATTTTCTGTGTGTGTAACCCTTGGGTTTCCTTTATCGTAGTTGCATTGGTTGTGCTTGAAGATCAGGTTATGGTTTTTCAATTTTTAAACATATCTCACAGTTGGCGTTTTGATGTGTCCTTTGCCAAATCAATTTTTAAAGTTTGCAATGGTTCAGATCTTACAAAAATTTCATGTTTTTGCTGCTATGTGCTCTGTTCTTCAAATATTTCCTGTAAAATTTGCAAGCCTTGTCAATTGGAGATAAATTCCAGTTTTTTCCCTTGCATTTTCGCTATGGCTTGGAATTATATTCCTATTTTTTGTTACAAGTGCAGTGCAAACTACTATATAAATAGGTTGCTCACCTCACTTTTGTAGCTGCAAAACCTTGGCATAGATGTCATCTATGTTATGTTTATTTTCCATATTCCTTTTTATTTGTCCAATGTTCAATTTGGTTTCTTGCAATTATGAAAGCGCCTTTGCTGTAATACTAATACTTTATGCTTCCTTAACAATATATTTTGCTAGGGTAAATGGGGATGGTTGTATCACTTTTCAATTTAGTTAAAATCTAGAGAATCCACTTGGTCTTATTATAGTTTTAAAACATCGAATGCCCGGTCGTATCCTTTTTAATCTGAATTATATCCATGAATATTCGAGTTATTCTTCATTTATTTTGCTTATGAGGATATTTGCTCCAAAAGTTATCAAAGACATGCTCTAAAAGAACGGTAGTTACAATTTCGATGTGAGCTAAGAGGAATTTTTAAGATATAAATCCTTATCCTAGTTATGAGGTGCTAAAGTTTTAGAACATGCCACTTCAGGGATTAAAAATTCTTTCACCGAAACGAATAGAATTTTTTTTTATCTAATAATAGGAAAGGGTTAGCATTCTGTTGAAACCTGTGACTTGTCATAACCATAGTATTTTTTATCTAATTGGATCTTCTTTAGGTCTCATTTTTCTTACACAAAATATAAAATTAACAAAAGTAATAGTTGCAATGCAGCTAGTCCTTATCATAAAAATATATTATATTATATATAAATAAGATTATTTAATATTTTATAAAATAAATTGTGTTACCTTTTGTCTAATTATATATATATTATATAAATTATTTTGTATTATTGATGATAATATTATATTAAAAAAAATTAGCTTTTAAATATTTTCATAGTTTTTTAATAACATTATTTTTTATAATTAATAAATATTAATTAAGTTTTTATTAATAATTTATACTTAGTTTCTTTATAATTAATTAATAATTTATTTTTTAAATAAGCTTAATTTTTTAGCTTTTTTAATATTTTAATAATTAATAAATTTTTAAGTTCTAAAAATAAGTTCAATTTTTTTTTAATTTATTAATAATTAATATTTGTTGGTTAGTTTTCTAAATTTAGTTTTTTTAATTTTTAAAATTAGTTTTTTAATTTTTTAATATTGTCTTGTCTCAATCATATATTGATACTTTTTTAGATATTAATAGAAAGACTTAGTTATAAATTTTAAATTTTAAAAATTAGTAATTAGTATATCCATAGAAGTTAATGAACATTTCATTTAAAAATGAAAAGATATATAATAATGAGATGGGATACTTGTCTACTTTTTTTTTCAGAAAGAAAAAAGCGTGTCCTTGTTATTCTCAATAAGAATCAAAGGTCATCAATACAATCTTCCCGTAGGAGGGTTACAGTAGATGGAGAGATGATTCCAAGTGGCACCTCAAGTGTGCTTCCAGGGGGAAAGGCAAAACAGATAAAATGAAGAATCCCATCAGTGAGCTGTCTCATCATATAAGTGGACTATCTCTTCAGCCACAACTATCGAGTGCCAAAGGGCTCTGATCAACAGTCTAAAAGTGATCACACCTTGAATATCAAGACATAAAATAAAGAGGAGAGTAAAATTCGCTCACCAAGCTCAAAAGAGTTGAAAATTATCATGAGAGACCAAATGGATCTCGAAATATTCCATATAACTTCGTATACCCTGGTGGTATGAGAGAGCAGTTTTAGAGAGACGGTCAGCAGTCCGATTGTGGTCTCGGTAAATGCGGATGAACAACAAATCCTGGAAGCTAAGTATTAGCTTTTTTGTCTCCCTGCACCAGTGAAGGAGATCTGGAGGGGAGAGAGCAGTCGATCCCTTCACCCAATTAATGATGACTTGAGAGTCACCATATACGTGGGATAGGGGGATCCCCGTCATTTGGGAAGAAAGAAGAAAATCCCATAAACTGAGCATTTCAGCTTTTGTGTTTGTGCCATATCTAACCCCCAGCGCAAACTCAAAATGATGGGACTCATTTAAGTATAAGTAATAACCAACTCCAGCAATCTTATGGTTAGAGGCACCGTCAATATATCCACAAGGAAAATTATTACAAGGAGGCTTGCCATATACTCTGCTTTTTTTAAACTATTGATAGTCAGAGAAGAATGAGCTTGAGCAGAGATAGTAATCTACTGAACAATACTAAAAATATTCCTTCTTTTCCCCTCGAACAAAGCCTGATTCCGAGCTTTCAATATAATCCACATTATGTGGAAAGGTAGCTGACAGAGATGCGAGGACCTAGGAAAATGGCCAATCCATTTTCTCAACAAATTCTCGAGGGAATCCTCTGAAAGAAAGACAGGAAGGTGAAATTGTTCACATATTTGGGCCACCACAGATTTCCAGATAGAACAATAAGAGAATAAGTGTTCAACGGTCTCCCCATCTGAACAGCAAAGAGAACACATACCAGGACCAATTTTTCCTTTTTTTTGTAGATTCTCCCAAGTGAGAATTTTTTTCTTGAGAGCCAACCAAATGAAGCAAGAGATTTTCTTTGGGAGTGCCTTGTTCCACAGTAAAGAATCAAAGTGGTTATTAGACAATGGAGAGCAGGATTGAACGATACAGTCGTAAGCTTCTTTGGCAGAGATAGAGCCCTTTTTTTTATCATAATCCCATACGAGAGCATTAGGACACTCAAAGAGGCAAAATTATCCACATAATAGCCCCTCTGTATACGCATTCCAAGATTGTTTAAAGGAGCCTCCAAGATCCAATTCGTCTACTGTATACCAGTAACTCTAAGCGTTGGGAAGAGAGTTATGTGCCTGAGAGAGGGTACGTATATTCAAATCCTCCAGATACGATCTCAGGTCCTCAGGAAGACTGAAGGATGTATGAAAACCCACAATCGAATCAACTCCTAGCAAGATTTTTTCACCATCCCCCACTTGCCAAGCCAAGTAGTAACCCATCCAAGGGAGAATCTGAAGGAACCCTCTCCATATGGTGGATGCACAGTGCGGGCTAAATCATTTAGACCTAAGCCAATCGATCACTGTGAGACTTTTCAAGTATTTGGAAATAAGAACTTAATGCCATAAACCTTGGTTATGGATAACCCTCCATAGATTCTTAAGGCGCAGGGAGATACTGAACAATTGAAGATTTTTAACTCCCCAGCCCCCATGTTCCTTGGGCCAAGAGAGATCTCTCCAGCTAATGAGATGGTATTTTCTCTTGTTATCAGTGGAACCCCAAAGGAAGTTGAACATAATGCTTCTTAGTTTGAGTAAAATCGAAGCCGAAATAGGAGCTAATTCCATCCAGTAGACTGGAATACTGGATAGAACTGATTGAACAAGGATCAATCTACCCCCAAGAGACAACAACTTCTACGACCAATTGCAAATCCTTTTTTCAAACTTTTGAACAAGCCAGATCCAGTCACTGACTCTATACCCAAGTGGTTTCAAGAAATAACCGAGGTAATTAAACCCAGTTTGTAGCAGCAACACCCTGTAGGGTAGAACTCTAACTAGATCATTAAGACAGTCGGAGGCAATATTGTAATAAAGAAAGTAGGATTTTTCAATACTGATACTCATGTCCAAATATTTGCAAAAAGTCTCTAGGATAACATCGAAGGCAGACCAATCCTGTAGAGTTCCCGAACCCATAAGGATCACATCATCCACAAAGAGAAGGTGAGTTAATACAAGAGAGGGCGATATCCTAATACCCCGGATAAGTCCATTTGACCTGGCATCCTTGATAAGTAGACTGAGGCCCTCAATGACAAGGATAAAGAGGAGAGGGGATAAATGACAGCCTTGGAGAATGCCATAGGAAGCTGGGAAAAAGTTTGAAGGAGTCCCATTGATCAGCACCGCAAAATTAGTAGTGGAGAGACATCCCATAATCCAGTTGATAGTGAGGAGGGGGACACTAATTTGGATCAAGATCATCCTAACATAAGTCCAGTCTACTCAGTCAAAACCTTTGTTTAGATCCAGTTTAAGAACAAAGGCACAAAGATTTTTAGTTTTAACAGAGTGAAGGACCTCTTGCACGACGCCAATAGGTTCTGAGATCTGGAGGCCTTTAAGGAACCCGAATTGTTCATGGGAGATACATAGATCCAAGAAGGGCTTTAACCTTCCTACTATAACCTTAGCAATAAGTTTATATAGCAGTTTACATAAGGAAATGGGCCTAAAATCAGCAAAGGTCCGAGGCTTATCCTTCTTAGGGATGAGAGCTAGGAATGTCGAGTTTAAGGAAGGAGGAATAAAACCCGTGATCCTAGTCGAGTCAACAACCATTAATAAATCAGGGCCCAAGGGATCAAAGAAGTTCAGGTAGAATTCCACAGGCCACCGATCCGGGCCCGAGCGACGATCTTTTTTAAAGGACTTCAGAGAGAGTTCAACTTCCTCCAGATTGATAGGGCAAGAAAGGAGGGAAGAGTGCTCTAGGGGAATCATTCTGTGAAAGAGTGAGACCACCTTAAGTTGGTGTACCAAACTAGTACATCCATCATCCTTCAAAATATTGGCATAGTGAGCTTTACCAATTTCCTTTAAGGCAGCCTCATCCTCAACAACATTACCATTTGCATCTTCTAGAGACCAGATCGAGTTTTGATTCCATCTCCCTGAAGCCACATCATGAAAAAATTTAGTGTTGGAGTCTCCCAAAAGGGCCCATTTAGTTCTACTTTTCAATTGCCAGGTAAGCTAGTAATGGTCCAAAATCTTCTGCCTCTCTGCACTGAGAAGAGTCAACTAAGCCAACTGCTCCCTCGAAAGGATACCATTTGATGGGCCTGATAGGATAGCTTCGATGGCTTGGTCAAGGTAAGAAGAAGCAGAATCCATGCTCGCCAATTTATCCTTTGTCAATCCCTTCGTGGCTTGTTTGAGATCACGCAATTTAAGGCACAGATCCTCAATACCATGTGGACTGTTAGAAACATAGTTGGAAGACCACCAATTCAAAAACCAATCATTGAACGTAGGGTCATCGAGCCAGGAGTGGTTATATTTGAATGGGTAGTTGTATGTGCCTTTTGGCTTACTCCATTCAAGGAAAATAGGAAAATGGTCAGATAAGTCCACACATTTGGACTAGGTCCGATATACCCCCAAGGAAGGAAGCAGAGTTTTAGAGATGAGAAAATGATCAAGGTGTTTTATGATGCCCTCTTCACCCACTTTGCCATTGCGCCAAATAAGGCCAGCCACCTGTGAAGCCACATCCACAAGACCCACTGACTCAAAGAGGGATAAGAAGTGGATTGCGAAGGGGTCCATGGTGGCCTTTTTGCCCCAAATCTCAGAAGAACGCAGGGTGAGATTGAGGTCCCCACCTAACATGAGATACGGAAGGCTGAGTAACCCACCACAAAAAGCATTATCCCAAAAAGGTTCACGATCACGGTAAGGACCATATACATTAAGGATATTAATAGGAACGGACATCCCATGGATAGAGGCCTGTAACAGGATACCAACACAGGTCTAAAAGGCCCTACAATTTTCCTTTGATAGGTTCCATGCAGAGAGAAGGCCCCTGGAGATCCCAGATGCACTGATTGCGCAGAATTCCCAAGAAGGAAGTAATTTAGAGAAGGCAAAAAGTGCAGGGGAAGCACTGCACATTGTTTCCTGAAATAGGATAATGTCAGGGTTGAGGGTTTTAAATAGAGCATGGAGGTTTAGTGATTTGGTCTTACCTCCCAGACCACGAATGTTAAGGGATAGGATCATCATCAAGACACATCCTTTTGGGGAGACAACGCTCTAAATCCCCTAGAAGAGTTTCCTCTGGCAGCATCCTTAATTCGAATAGATAGAGGAATATAAGGTGGGGATAACGAAGAGAGGTCAATCCTAGTATTCCTCTTCCCTTTGGTATTTTTACTTACAGTCACATTATCAAATCTGATGGAGTTGAGGTGTAGAGTGGTGGGAGAGGTGGGGGTAGAAGTGGTAAAAATAGAGAGGGAATTTTTTAAAGAAGGGTCAGAGAATGAGGGAGAGGCAGTGGGGCTATGAGAGGGAGAGGTGAAACAAAGGAGAGTTTCGGAAGGAATGAGAGGAGGAAAGTCCTCCCGTGAATCAAGGACAAGCAAGGACTTATCCAACCCAGGTTGACATGGCTCCAGTGAGAGGGACTGAGAGTTACCAGTACAGGTGAGAAGAGATGGGACCACTGAATCATGTGGAAAATTAGCATTAATTGGAGAAGAGTCTGATGAGACGGGAGGATTTAGTGCCTTCAAACGTGACCGAGGAGGTGAATCCAGAATAGTAATGGAGGATAATGGGGGAACATAATATTTGTTATGTGACTTAATCAAATCATCCATCGCCTCTAAAAAAGAATCTGAAACAACATCAGTGGGAGAAGGGGAGTCGATAGTGTTACCTAGAGGAGGTCGCTGACCCTCAGCAGGACAGACCTGAGGGGTGTGCAAATGAAGATCTCAGAAGCCCATATGGTTTTCTCCAGAAAATATGAGGGGACATGAGTTCCTCAGATGTCCAACTGCACGACAACAACTACATCTGAAGGGTACATGGAGGTAATCGAGCTGCTGTATCAGTAAGTGCTCATTGCATAAAATTTCCACTTCATCTGGTAATCCCCGAGAGATTTCCACCTCCACAAGAATCCTGGCTACCCGTTTATCATAAGCCAGACGGAAATCGTCTTCCACAGCTACGAACCTCCCAATGGTGTTCCCAATTCCCTCTAAAAATTGTCTGCTCCATAGTGGAAACGGAAGGTGAGGCAATAATACCCATAGATGACGTTTGGATATCCTTTCCCGCAGAGGGTCAAACTTAGTGTGCTAGCACCCTAATACCAACAAACCCTTGCCTATATGCCAGATTCCATCCAGAACTCGAGAGTAGTGTTCCTCATCCAGAAAAACAAACACAATCCACCCATTGGACAACAAGGTAATAGTCGGAATGTAATCAAAGAGTGGCTTCCAGTGCTTCGAAGCCCATTCAATCCAAGCATATTTGTTCATCCTGCAGTATTCCAAACAGCCGACCAGAGCACATGTGCAGAGAGAAGAGACACGTTCCATAAAGATGTTGTGTCCTAAGACATAATGAAAGCATCCTTCCTGATCCTTAACACATTTGGAACAACGTTTACGGTGAAAATGGGCCTTGGCATCTAGTTCCGCCATGGGTGAAGAACCACAAGGTCCACTCATCAGAGGCTGTAACCCAAAACTGACAACCCAGAACCAAAGATAAACACCCAAAAAAAAACCCTGGGAGTAACCTGTGGTATAGAGCCACTGATAAGAAACCAGTTACCACAATACCCCCACAAGAAAGGCCACTGCGGCCGGTTACTAACCCATGAGCATGCCTCCAATCAAATGGGTTCCGGGGTCAACAACGGACAATAGACCCAGAAGAAAGAGAAAAAATATAGAGAGAACCAGGTAGGAGAAAGAGTTAAGGACCAAAGTACAGCGGGACAAATAACAGACCCTGATAACCTGGGAGATAACATCATAAGTCAACCATGTACCTACCCAAGACAAAGTCGTGACGGAAGAAACCCCATGCAGGGGTGGTAGAAGTCGACGTCAACTAGAGCAGCCAAGAAAATCGAATCCTTCCCACTTTTTTTATTCTTGGTTGGTACTAGTCCCCCAGTGAAGGGGAGGGACTCCAAGAGAGGCTACTAACTGGTACCAGCCACCCAATGCAATGTATCCCCAATAAGAGAGAAACCTTAGACTGATGGAACCCTCATTGATAGAGAAAAACGAAAAGAGCAAAGACACTACTCCAAAGAACCCAACAACGATCACCGGGACTAAGGGAAGCTTCACCATGGTAATTCTAGGGCAGCAGTGCAGAAGCCGGGAGCAACGTCCTCGCCATTCTTCACTCCAATACATTTTTGTGCAGTCCTCACCATTCCTCAGATGTCTCTTGCCAGATTCCTCGTGAAAGGTTATTAGCATAACTTGTCAAAGGGATACTTGTCTACTTATATGATTAATAACACAATGTACTAAAAAATGATACTATTCATTATCATTAATAAAAAAATTATAAAGAATACATGTCACGTTTGGGAAAAATTTTGAATTTTTAAAATTTAAATTAATATTTTGTTTAAAAAATTTCACATCTCAAGTGTAGTAATTTGTCATTTCATAGCTTTTATCCAATCATAAAATAGAAATAACAAATTTTATAAATTTTATAAATAATTTAAATTTTCAAAATATTAAATTTAATATAAAAATATTTCAAAACTTTGGAAAACAATTTAGTTTTTTTAGTATTAATATAAAGTCAAACTTGTTTATAACCAAACTATCACTATAATCCTTGCAACTAAAAAATATTATTTTTTAATATATATATATATATAAAAGGTAGTATGAGTAATATTCATGGATGGTGGTTTAAGAATTCAACATCAATAAAAACGAAGTCATATTTGGTTGTTGAACATTTTTTAGTTTGAATTAAAATCAAAATCTATTAAGCTAACAAAAGAAAAATCTACACTGAAACATTTATTTTATGAATGAATAAATATTGGAGTTTGTTAAGAAATTAGAGTTTTACAGATTGTTTTTGGGACTTTTAAAACTGTGGGTAAATTGAAATTTAAAGACCTTTAAATTTCAACAAAATCACTTGGACGCCCCTTTATCCAAAATCAAAATCCTTTCACACTTAGAAAATTGACTCGTGATTTATTTTGAGGCAATAATCCTAGTAGGGAAGAGGGTAAGAAAAGTAGGTTTATCCATCTCCATGTTAATTCCTCCTACCTGATTTTGACTCTAATTTTTTCTTTTCTTTTTTTAAAGCTTTCATATAAATGGATTTGAATAAGATTTAGTTGTAAATAAGATTTGAAAAGGACAAGAAGAGATCCTCAAGGGTTTATTTTTTATTTTTTATTTTTATTTTGGGAACTTTGATATTATATCATATCGAGATCTTTTGAAAATATAAACTTAAATATCAAAGTTCTCATAGTAAAAAACTCACCATACTTAATAATCCTTAAAGTATGATATAAGTTTAGTATAGAAGTGTAATATCCTGAATTTTGGACCTAACACTTATAGGCATGAGCCTATTGATTATGATGTTATCTTGATATTTTATTTTTATATATTGGGTTGAAGACCATGACTGCATATGAAAATGCTGATTTTTTTTATAGATTGGGTGTAAGCCAATTGTCGACGATATATATATGCTTGTTTGTGTTGTGTGTGGACCTTGAAGCACATGATTGATGAGATGTTTTATGTTGAGCGAGGAGCTGTGGAGCATATGATTAGTTAATGTTGTGTTGAGCGAGAAGCTCTGGAGCACATGAGTATTATATTTGTGTTGAGCATGAAGCTCTGGAACACATGAAAAGATAAGTTGGAAGTGTTGGGCATAAGCCCTGAATCCTTCCATGTTGATGTTGAGCATAAGCTCTGGAACATTGGATCCTTGGCCATTGTACCCCTAGGTGTATCGTACAAATACATCCTCGCATTAGTGTTGAGAAAAGAGCTCTGGAATAGAACTAAGTTTGTAACTCCCTGTTTTTAGCGTTGAGTATGGGCTTTGGTAAGTGCTATGAGTTGCTGAAAATAATTAATGATTACTGAGTGAAAACAACTCAAGAAAAATATTGATCTTATTAGACTTATTTATAAGTGATTAAATAAATTTTTTGATTTCTGCATTCTCATCAAATTACTGAAGAACTACCATGTTATATGAGGGAATCCAACATGCACGGATGTTTAGAGTTGCCTAGCCTAGTAGACCTAACCATCTACCTGATGACCTTAATGAAGAAAGTGTTGTAAGTCTAAAGATCACAATACGTGATGCCCCAAGACAAAGGTTAACAAATTTTATATTATTATGTATTTTTATACATGGTATGTATAAAGACAGAATATAGTAATAATATTAATAATATGAGAAAGAAGGAAAATTTCCATTTATTACTATTATTACTAAGATAAAATTTAAATAGTATAATACCTATAAAAGTCAAATTAGGAACTAGCTAAAAGTTCTTAAGTTAAATATTAAATGTACTAAATTAAATGAAAAGGGTTAAATCAAGAAATGAAGCAATTCTTGATTTAATTGCCCCCTTGACTGAAAAGTCTATCTATAAAGTCTCAAGCCAAGGAAAGGCTTAAGGAGCTCATCTATCTTTTTGA
Source organism: Pseudotsuga menziesii (assembly GCA_001517045.1). Classification (NCBI taxonomy): domain Eukaryota; kingdom Viridiplantae; phylum Streptophyta; class Pinopsida; order Pinales; family Pinaceae; genus Pseudotsuga; species Pseudotsuga menziesii. The sequence continues at coordinate 227,922 of LPNX010091462.1, forward strand.
GTCATTATTTTTCCTATTTTATTTCTCAAGTGAATTCTTTGAGAACAATTTTCCTGAAAGGAAAAATGAGAACTGATCTAGACCTACTATACCAGTTAGGGAATCCCTACCTTAGGAGCTCTAAGTTAATTTCATGTTGTAACCAACTTGGGGGATCTGGATTGAAACCAGGAATGGTTTCGGGTCATGGTTGGGTGGAACGTGGTAGTTCCCAAGTGATTCGGTCATCTAATACAGAGGTTAGATCTTCCTATGAATGACAATGTTGGTTAATTGAGTGTGCAGGTTCATCCATTAAAGTAGTTTCAAACTTACATGTATGAGGTCTTGGACTTTCTATTTTCCTTTTCTAGAATAAGTGTTGGTCATATTATGCAAAGGTTTATATTATATCTTCTAACCCTAGGTGATTTTGTTTTCCCTGTCAAATCTTTTAAGGGTTTACATTTTATATTATAACCCTAGGATGTAATTTATTTCCCATGCTAGATTTATCCATGGTTTATTCAGTTAGTTCACTTATGTAATTTTAACTCATGTATAAATATTTATCAAGGGTTTTGCACCTTAGTTTCTGTATTATCTTTATTGTTTAAACTGTGTTTCCTACAAACTAGGTTTTATTTCAGGTTTATTACATAGTTGTCCTTTGGCCTACATACTCTAGTGACATATTTCATTTGTCAGCAGAGGCATCTTATAGTTAAATAGACTAGTTTAGAAGTAACTTTTATATCTATAATAAAAATCATAACATAGTTAACTAATCCATTAATTTAAAAAGCTTACCTAATAAATGAAATNGATAAGAACCAACGAAGATCTTTCCAGGTCTATATAAGTAAACAATGTCATAAACCAATTAAGAGACCAAATAAATGAGACCCTAAATGGTCCACGATATATCAATATATATACTAATTACTCTTACAAATTATTAACAAACAATATTATTATCAAACATTAAGAAGCTATTGCATAAAATATAACCCATACCATCTAAGAATATCATAATCTACATAATAAGAATTGTACTCCATAAATTTCAAAGCCCAACATAAATAAAAACCACACTAATTATTTCATACACAGAAATCATTTAATAACCAAGAATTCGCATCAAGGTCGCAGGAACGAATCCTGTAGACACCCATTTGCCAATTTGCATACATAAAATACGATTCCCTTTACATTAAAAACCACCATAACATTAATACGCAGTAATCAATTTACAACAACCATATAACAAATAAACAATGCATCATTACCATATTAAATTAAAAATTATGTAAGTGCAACGAGGTCGCAAGATCGAATCCTGTGGACACTCAGAATGCCCAAATCGCAACCATTGCAAATAATAAACCCTCAATACCGCAAACGACTGAGGGTCAACTCCTGTAGGGTCCAAAATATTTTATAAAGCCACTATGTATCAACTACACATAGGTTGTAAACCCAACTTAAAATCATTACAGAGTGGTCGTAAGACCTTTACAAATCCTTACGCTGTAAATCCATGGCCATGACCCATAAATAAACTTCACAGTAAATTAGATAAACTATTTTATGCCCTGTCAACAAATCACTCACATCAACGATTTGCCACAGAGGGTTTACACCCACATCCTTCCTTAACATTTCATTTACACATTAAAAACACCAACTGTAAGTATAAATCTATTCATTATCAAAGCCATAATGGTGGGTGCCAACACCATTCACAGCGTGGCCCCAAAATCCATCAACGCTGACTATTTAAATCATCCAGGTAACTAATACAATCAACGTAGGTGAATTCCACATAAAACACATAAATAGTGACCATAGAATGAAACATTGAAGTATAATAAACATCAATGCACAACAAGTTTATACACACAGTAAATTGAAACCAAAATCAAGATACACAGTCGTTCCTCTAGCCATTGCACCATTGCAAGCAATGTCCCTGCCACTGTTCACATCATATAAATCAAAACCATGAATTTACAAATTACATGCAGAGACTATTAAAGGCACCAAGTTTCTCTTCATGGCTAAAACCATCGTTTAAATTACATTCCATTACATTTAAACTCAGGCCTGAAAACCATAAAAAACCCCACTATCAAACCCCAAAACGAAACACATCCTTTGGAACTAGAACTCAAGCAAACCCCACCTAGAAATGAAATAAATCTCAGTCTCAACCATGAAAGCCAAGAGAGGACAAGTGTAAACTTTCTAGTGGTCTTACCATAAAGGAATGGGCTTGCCATGACTTGTTTGCAAAGCTATGAACCATGCCTCTCCTCGGCATCCCCGTAACCTGCAGCCACAGTAAGACAATGATAATGAAAAGTATGAATTTTTGGAGTAAGCTACCAACAAACCATGAATGCATTAAAAACCACAATGATTTCCATAACTGTCATCCAAATGGAAGTTGCATTCACCATACTGCACAGGAGAAAAGGGTAAGCAATGAGATGCAAAATGACCAAGCCCATCGTGAGCCAAGCCCTAAGTTTGAGCTGCCACACACCCCAATGCACATTAATGGTGCTAACCTATTGGCCACTATCAAAACCCAAACCCACTTCTCTATAGTTCTCATGCGTTGCATTATCGAATGCCTCCATGGTATGCAAAGCCTTAAACCCCTTGCGCATAGTTTAAAACTATGATATATTCGTCACCCAAAGATTAATACACGGAATAAGTGCTATATGTATCACATAACCTTAGGGTCTAAACCTTAGAACCAATGCCCATCGAGCTCCTTGGGATCCAATCCTAGGTCCATGGCATATGAGATATGCCATGGTAAATTTGTTATTTATAAAACCAAGAATTGGTCTTCAACTTAAGTTATAGACCTGTTAAGAGTAAAAATATATGTTAGTACTTTAAATAAAGTAAACATGTAATACAAATATACTAGGGTATGATCAGTTGATAATAATTACCCCAAGAATATTAAATTCCATAAAAAAAATATCAAGTTGTGTCATGCAATGATAGGTGTGGTATTTACCTTGGCAATACTACAAGTCTGTAAAGAACAGTAATAAACAACCAATCGGTGTCACTAGCAGCAAGTATGAACACTAGTGACCAAATGTTCAACTTTCTGTAACAAGTTTATCATCACTAGGTACACCTGCATGTAAACAGTTTAAGAGTGCCTTAGTTCAACAGAACTAAGTAATCCCGCTAGACAAGTAGAGACTTTTACCTCTCATACATTTACATGGGAGAACTACTCCCGCAACTCCACCCACTTTGGTTCCAAAAACAAAGTTAAGTTAGAATCAAGTATAGAACATAAGCACATGTAAAATAATAATGAAGTACACAATCAAAGCATCTAACATACACAACAAAGTGTAACCATAAGAATCACATAGTAATCAACATTATGACATCATAAGCACAAATAGTAAACAAGAGTAATAATCATAACTGAAGTAAGGGAGTAAGATGTAAGAACAACTTACGACAATTCATCAGTATGATAGAGTACCACACATTCCGCAAGTTTAAATAATGTCTGGAATAGGTTGTGTCTAACTAGCCTAATAATTGTTTTTTAATTTTCATTTTTTAGGGACATTACAAGTGGTATCAGAGCCCAATTTCAACACTAAAAGGCCAATGGCTGTACCAAAGATTTGCTGCAAAAACAATAAAGTATGTTTTTAAATATGGTTAACTAACATAAATTTTTCTTGTGATTTAAAATTTGAAAATTTACAGGAATTTTTTACAAAACAGTTCAAATCATGAACACTGAAGAAGACGACAGCCGAAAAGGGAAGATAAACACCCCCACCTAGGAAGCAAAATTGGTGGTGGAACTAAATTCTGATATTTTGAAGAACATGCACAATATTCAAGAAGAATTGCACAATTTCATAGAAGATAGTATGAATGAGAGAAAGGAAAAACAAGCCATAAATGAAGCATTACTGAGAAATATGACGGGAGGAATCCCACAGGGGAAATCTAATCATTCCACAAACAAGTCAAAAAGGGAACCTTACCATAAACATGCTAGCATCCCAAGAGAAGAAGAAAAAGAGGAACATACCGCTAAAAATATGGAAGGAGATCATCATATCCCTTCTAGTGATGACTGTATTTCTCCATGCAGGAAGAGACAAAGAAATGATGATAACCTACAGGGGGAGTTCAGAAAGATAAGAGCCCCAACCTATGAAGGTGGAGTAAACATGGGAGAGAAAGGTGAAGAATGGCTGTTGGGTATGAGAAAATATTTTCAAGTTCATAACTACTCAAGCGAGATGAAGGTTCAGCTTACCATATAAATTTAAATGGAAAAGTAGCTAGATGGTGGAGAGATCTGAAACACACCAAGAAAGACGAGCTAAGGGAGATATGCTAGAGTAACTTCCACAAAATATTTCAAGAAAAATATATGTCGGAAAGATTCTTCGACATAAAAGTAAAAGAGTTTCATGAACTACATATGGGATCCATGGCTATGGATTGTTTTATTAACAGATTTATAGATCTATTACATTGTGTACCATACATCAAGGATGAAAAGGTAAAAATATAGCATTTTTTAGGATGTCTTCCTCCCAACTTTTGGGAAAGGATTGAGTTCGACATCCCTAAAACCTTGGACACCACATTGCACAAATCTAGGCTCTACTACGAGAATGGAAAGATAAGGCAAGAGAACATGAACAGAAATGGAGACAAGTCTAAGAAATTCTCTGATAACCGCAAACCAGGGCTTAAACCACCCCCAAACAAGAAACAAAACAATAGTTTTTCGGGGAACAAGAACTTCAACAAATCAAGTACGAAACCATACATACCAACACCAAATGTGAACAAGCAAGTAGCAGCTAGGGGAGCCAATGCTACCCCGATACAGATCAAATGCTGGAAGTGCAGTGGGCCTCATTATGCCCAAGATTGTAAGAACAAGACCAATGGGGTCTTGCACAACTTACAAGAAGAACCGACCATGGAGGACATATCTGGAGGACATATCTGGAACCCCGCGGATTTATGTAGCTTTGGATGGCCGACAAGAACACCATCAACCTACTATGGTTGAGATAGAAGGTAAGATCTTGAAAACTTTTATTTCAATACTTATTGACCCTGATGCTTGCTAGATCTATGTTTCACCTAAAGTTGTTGAAGAATAAAAACTAGGAAAAGTAAGACATGATAAACCTTGGATGGTTCAATTAGCCATGGGTACAAAACATAAAGTTTCAGAAATAGTTAAATACTATGAGGTAAACTTGAATGGTTTTCCAATGAAAGTGAACCTGAACATCCTACCCTTAGGATCATATGATATACTTATCGGCATTGACTAGTTGGAACAACACCATGTCATGCTCGATTGCTTAGACAAGTCAATCTTGTGTACAGATAGCCAAGGGAAACAAGTGAAGGTTCAGAGCATTCATAAGAATGTTTTTGTAAGGAAAATATCTTCCTTACAAGAAACGAAATGCGTTAGGAAAGGTTGCAAGTTGTTCATAGTAAACATTTGAGACATAGAGTATGAGAGAGAACAATGCATAGAGGAATTTTTCATTTTTGAAGAATTCAAGGATGTGTTTCCCTAGGAAATCCCAGGATTAACTCTGAAACAAGACCTAGAATTTTCCATAGAACTAACACCAAGATCAGTTCTGACTTATAAAGCTTCTTAACGCATGAGTGCACTAGAATTGATGGGACTCAAACTGCAGTTGCAGGAGTTGATAGAGAAAAGGTACATTCGACCCAGTGTGTCCCCTTGGGAAGCACTGATACTATTCATAAAAAAGAAGGATGGTATGATGTGAATGTGCATCTATTACTGTCAGTTGAACAATATGACTATCAAGAACCATTACCCACTCCCTAGGATCGATGACTTGTTCGATCAAGTAGGAGGAGCCAAAATATTTTCAAAGATTGACCTGCAATCCAGATACCATCAGGTACGGATTCACAACAAGGATATTCACAAAACCACTTTTCGTACAAGGTACAGGCACTACGAGTTTTTAGTGATTCCATTCGGGTTGACCAATGCAACTGAAAAGTTCATGTGCATGATGAACAGTATATTCAGCAAGTATCTGGATAAGCTTGTTTTGGTATTTATAGACGACATCCTAGTTTATTCTAAGAATAAAGAGGAACACAAAGAACACCTTCACATAGTACTATGAGTGTTACGAGAACACCAAATTTACGCTAAGTTTAGTAAATTTGATTTTTACAAACCATATATACAGTACTTAGGTCACATTATCTTCAAGACACGGATAGTTGTGGACCCATAAAAGATTATAGCCATAGAGGATTGGCCTACCCCTACTAGTGTCACCGACATTAGGTCCTTTTTGGGATTAGTCGGGTATTATTGAAAGTTCATTGAGAACTTCTCGAGAATCGCTTGTCCCATGACCTCTTTTCCAAAGAAAGAAAATAAGTTCTTATGGATGACCAAGTGCGAGGAAATCTTTTAAAAGGTCAAGCAACTTTTGATGACCGCACCAATACTACAAATTGCAGATCCTGCTGGGGATTTCATTGTTTGCATCGATGCAATCAAGGAAGGACTTGGAGGATTTCTCTTGTAGAATGATCACGCGATATGTTATGAATAGCGAAAGTTAAAAGAGAATGAGCAAAAATACCCCACGCATGATCTTGAGTTAGCGACCATCATCCACGCTTTAAAAATCTAGAGGCACTACCTTATGGGAAGGAAGTTCCTTCTGAAGACAGACAATATGAGTCTTAAGTACTTATTTGATCAACCGGGTATGAATGCAAAGCAAGCTAGATGGTTGGCTTTCCATAGCGAGTACCATTTCAATCTAAAGCATATTAAGGGAAAAGAGAACAAGGTTGTTGATGCTTTGAATCGATGAACTCATATGATATATGAGGTGTCTTTAGGTCAAATCGATGCATATTTGCATGAGAGGATTAGAACGGCCAACAGAGTTGACCCTTTCTATGTAGAAATCCTCAAAAAAGTCCAAGAGGGAAGATTGTTTCAACAACAAAAAGAGAACATGGTAGACGAATTGAGACTGCTATGGTCTAAGGAGAGATTGTACATTCTAGACGAAGGGGACATTTGGTCCAGCATCCTCATGAAATTTCATTGGGAACCCTACTTGGGGCACCCGAGATATCAAAAGATGATATCCATCGTCAAGAGACACTTTTTCTGGCCTAAGTTAAAGGCCGACATTGCAATGTTTATCGCAAACTGTTAGGAATGTCAGCTGGTCAAAGCTAAGCATCAACACCCTTTGGGATTGATATAACTATTACCCATTTCAGAATGGAAGTGGGAGGTCATTAGTATGTATTTTATCACCGGTCTACCGAAAAGTGAAAAGAAAAATGATTCTATTTTTGTATTAGTTGACAAGTTGTGAAAAGAAGCATAGTTCATTCTTGTGAAGTCGACCTACACAGAAGTGAATATTTATGATATCTTCTTGAAGGAGATATTTAGATTGCATGGGATACCCAAGGCAATCATCTTGGATCAAGATGCTAAGTTTACTGGAAAATTTTGGAGATCTTTATTTTCTAGATTAGACACGCAGTTGAAATTTGTCACTGCTTATCACTCGTAGACAGAGGGGTAGACATAAAGAGTAAACCAGATTATTAAGGACATGCTTAGGATGTATGTCATGAACAACCCCACTAAATGGAAATACTACCTGCATCTTCCAGAGTTTGCGTATAACAACGGTTACCAGGATTCCTAGAAGATGAGTCCCTTTGAGGTACTCTATGGACGGAAGTGTAGAACAACGGTTACTTGGGATAGCCTGGTGGATTGGATCATGTTAGGGTCTGATTTATTAATGGACTTGGAACAGTTGGTTACCAAGGTCCAGGTGAACCTTAAAGAGGCACAAGACCTCCAGAAAAGTCACGTGGATCAGAAAAGAAAAGATAAAGTTTATCAAATAGGTGACCATGTCTACTTGAAAGTAAAAGCAAAATGAAGCTCATTGATATTGGGGAGGTGCAGTAAGTTAACACCTAGGTTTTGTGGACCTTTTGAAATAATGGCCAAGAGAGGACCAGTGGCATATGAAATAGCATTATCCACACACATAAGAGTCCATAATGTTTTCCATGCATCATTATTAAAGAAATATGTTTATCATACTAAACATGTATTTGATTGATCCTTATTATAGGTCGAACCTTAAGGGGATTTTTCCCATGAACCTATTCATATATTGGACAAGAGAGAGGTGCAGCTCAAGAAGCACACCATATTCTAGTTTAAAGTGCAATGGAAGCACTTCTAAGCCGATGAGGCTACTTAGGATAATAAAGCCACCATGAGAAATGCTAACCCTGCCTAGTTTCATGATGTCATTTCGAGTCCCTAGAACACCATGGACGGTGTTGTTCTAAGTAGGGAGGGATTGTTAGGGTACACAAGGTACTCCCAAAGGAATGAACACCAAGAACAACCGCTTCACACAAACAGATCACAGATCAATACACCAATGTTTGTCACGTGGTTAAAACCCTCGAGAAGGAAACAATCCATGGCCCCAGCCAAATAGCTACTTGGAGCAATTTATTATGCAAAAGAAAGAAAGTTACATGAGCTTCTCATAATCGATCAACTAGCCAAGGACCCTCTATGCTCTTTAAATAGAGATCATAGACCAATCGGGTGTTAAGCCATGGATCAATGGTAGGTATGATCTAAGAGAAGTTGAACCGTCGGATCACTCTATGTCTAGAACATATCGTGACCGTCCGATTAGAATATTTACAAATGCATACTAATGCATACTAAATAAACACACTTTTACCTAACGGATATATTACACAAGTTGATCTTAGCTAACTCCTAAGTGTTTAAATATCCTAACATCCCCCCTTAAGAACAACTTGGGATAGGATTGAAGTATTTACAAAAGTGAAACTATTAGGAGAAGGAAGGAGGCATTAGATCCTATCCCCCCTTAAGGACACATTCCTGAACTCCTAACATAGACCAAAGTTTAGAAAACTTCGCTTCTGTAAGAGACTTGGTGAAGATGTCTGCAACTTGATCATCTGTAGGACAATAGAGCACTTCAATAACACTATCATGAACAAGATTTCTGATGAAGTGCATGTGTAGCTCAATGTGTTTGCTGCGCTGATGTAGAACTGGATATTTGGAAAGCTTGATGGCACTTTGATTGTCGCACCAAAGTGGAGTAGGCTGTTGCTGCTCGAATACAAACTTTGAAAGGATCTGTCGAAGCCATAAATCTTCTTGACTGGCATTAACTACGGCTTGATATTCTTCTTCTGCTGAAGAAAGAGAAAGAGCTTGTTGTTTCTTACAAGCCCAAGTGACATGTCCAGATCCCAGACTGAAAACATAACCTGCAGTAGACTTTCGATCATCAGGATCACCGACCCAATCTGAATCAGTGAAACCAACCAACAAAGGTTTCCCCCCTGTACTGTAATGAATCCCAAACTGAATTGTACCTTGAATATGTCGAAGTATTCTTTTTGCTGCTTTCCAGTGACTTTCATGAGGATTTTGCATATAACGGGCAACACGAACAATGGCAAAGGAAAGGTCAGGACGGGAATGAGTCAAGTATAAAAGAATACCAACAAGCTGACGATACAAGGTGGCATCTATTTCAGGGGAAGTACAAGTGGTAGGAATCTTGACTCCAGACTGGAAGGGAGAAGGGGCTGGTTTACAATCTTCCATGTGGAAGCGACGAAGAAGGTCACAAGCATACTTAGACTGGGAAAGAAATATTCCTTCTTTGGTTTGCAAGACTTGGAGAACAAGAAAATAATGCAAATGTCCTAAGTCTGACATTTCAAAATTTTGCTTAAGACTAGATTTCACATGGGTTATAAGGTTAGGGTCACTACCAGTAAGGATACGATCATCAACATAAAGAACAAGTATGATGATATGGTTTCCTACTTTCTTGGTATAGACATTGGGGTTAGAATGGCATCTAGAAAAGCCAGTGTCAAGGAGAAAGCTATCCATTTTGGCATACCAAGCTCTAGGAGCTTGCTTAAGGCCATATAAGGATTTCTTAAGGAGACATACAAGGCTAGAGTTATTCTGAACATATCTAGGAGGTTGTTCCATGTAAATTTCCTCATGTAAATCACCATGTAAGAAGGCAGACTTGACATCCATTTGATGGACTTCCCAGTTATGTAAGGCTGCAAGGGAAAGAACAAGGAAGATGGAGTTCATTTTTGCTACAGGGGCAAAGGTTTCATTATAGTCAATCCCTTCAACTTGGGAAAAACCTTTGGTAACTAACCTTGCCTTAAGTATTTAAACACTACCATCTGATGCATACTTAGTTCTGTAGACCCATTTACATCTGACAAGTTTTCTTCCTTTTGGAAGAGGAACAAGATCCCAAGTATTGTTAGCCATTAAGGAACGATATTCTTCATCCATAGCTGCATCCCAATCTGGATTTCCTGAAGCTTTTGTAAAAGTTTCTGGATCATGATTCTCGGAAACTTGAGCCAAAAGGGAAGAGGCTCGCTGAAACTGAGAACGTGTTCGACGTGGATCACTAGGATCACCGGCAAGATCACCAGCTGCTTCACATGTTGAACGGACCCATCGAGGAAGTATTGGTGCTGGTGCAATTGAAGGAACATGAGCAGGCGGAGGTGGATTTTCATCCTCACTGTCATCATCAGAAACTGGAGTTGGAAACCTGTCAAGGAAGCTGGAAGAAGAAGAAGAAGAAGGCACAATCGTCGAATCAGGATCGCAGGCCAAAGATGGCACACTCGCCAAGTTAGGCTCGCAGGCCAAGAGATTTTCATCAAATTTAACATCTCTTCTAATGATTATATCATGAGAATGTGGCTGAAGAAGTCTATAACCTTTTACATCTTCAGAATATCCAACAAATATGCACTTTTCACTTTTAGTCTGCAATGCTTTCCGTTTTTCATTCGGAATGTGAGCCCATGCTTCACAACCAAACACACGAAAGTGACTTACATCTGGTTTAATTTTACTCCATGCTTCTTCCGGTGTTATATCCTGTAAAACTTTAGTGGGTGTGTGATTAACTATGTAATTTGCACAATTTATGGCCTCATCCCAATATTGAAGACTTAGTCCCTTAGATTGGATCATACAATTAGCCATTTCTTTTAAAGTGTGGTTCTTCCTTTCAGCTACACCATTTTGTTGTGGTGTATATGGAACAGTGTGCTGTTGTTGGATTCTTTGTTCAGTGCAAAAAATAGTGATCTTGTTGTTAACATATTCTCCTCCATTGTCAGATCTTAACTTAATGATTTGATGACCAGATTGTTTTTCAACAAGGGCCTTATAGGCCAAGAACATGTTAAATACTTCGCTCTTAAGTTTTAGGAAGTAAACCCAAGTGCGTCTAGAGTAGTCATCAATGAAAGTTAAGAAATATTTGAAACCAGAAAAGGAAGCAGATGGAAGAGGACCACACAAGTCACTATGCACAAGCTCCAAGGGAACCGAGGCATTCCAAGAGGCACGTTTGTCAAAACTGTCCCGATGATGTTTTCCGAGTACACAAGCGGAACAAACACCATCCTTGAAAGATACCAGTGGAAGACCAGTCACCATATTGTCTTTACATAGTTGTTGCAATGAGAGATAATTTAAGTGACCAAATCGCTCATTCCAAAGTTTGCTCAAGTTATCACTATGAGCAACAAAAACTGAAGGAAAATGTGATGACCCAAAGTTGTTAAATTTGTACAGCCTGGTAATATCATCAATAGTTCCAGTAGCAAGGATATTTTGAGGATTTTTAACATCCTTGATTACAACTTGGTGAGGTGTAAACGTCACAGTTTTACCTTCACCTGAATGAGTAATTTGATAGACTGATAGAAAATTGCAGGAAATTTTTGGAACACATAATACATCACTGAAATGACCATTTTCGACTGTAAATGTTCCAGATCCTACAACACTTAGAGATCTATCATCACCAACAAATATTTGTTTGGTGTTACATTCATGCACAGTAGAAAAGATGGCTTTATCCTTATCCATATGATAAGATGCTCTAGAATCAATGAGCCATTCATTTGAAGTAGAAGAAGAAGATGTAGTATAAGAGTAACCAGAAGCACAAAGTGCATGTCCATGAGTGTTAGATTCTGAAGACGAATCTAGGATGATGTGGTGCTTCTTCATTGTTGCTTCCAAGGCTGCCATCTTCTTAAAACATTTAGATTCATCATGATTATCTTTCCCACAAAAATTGCAATGACGCTTAGTCTTCTTTCCTTTTTTCTTGGATCCTTTGTCATTTTTTAAAGGAGGAGCTGACTGAGAGGGTTTGGCACCCTTGTTGTTTGGCTTATTATTGCGAAAATTCTGTTTCTTGGGAGGCTTGGACTTTTCTTTCTGTTGGGACAATAAGGCTTTCCCAAATGTATCTGCATTGTTAATTATTCCAAGATGAATGAGCTTATCTTGCTCTCTAATTAATGAATCACAAAAGGATTCAAGGCTAGGCTCTTGATAGCTAGCTGCTGGCAAGGATTCTTTCATGGAGTAGAATGTAGATACAAAAACAAAATATGCAGGTCCAAGTTTGGAAAGAATATGATAAATACATTGTTTGTCTTCTTTCTTAATCTTGCATTCCGCACATAATAGTCTAAGAGTTTTTTACTTAGATAAATAGTCTTGAATGCATGAAAAATCATTGGGATTCAAGGAAATCAACTCATTCTCAAGTTTATGACCCTGAATTTCATTACGTTTACCAAACACAGATTCCAACTTTTCGCAAGCTTTATCAGGTTCATTAATGTCAGATATGTGGAATCACAAATCAATAGAGGTTGACATCCCAATCAATCCACAAGCTTCATCACATCTATTTTCGCATTTAATTTTCTTATCATCATCAGTGGGTTCTATTTCTTTCCCTGAGGTTATCATGAAAATTCCCCTACTTCGCAGAACATCCTCCATACGAGATTTCCATGAGAAATAGTTAGAACTTGTAAGTATAATATCACAAGGGGTGGCCATACTGTAAAATACTGGCTGAAAGAACAGAAACTAACTGTCCGGATGCAAAGAGCTCAAAAAAATATGTGGTTTTAAAAAAAATGGCACTTAAAACTGATTCTGGATGATAAAGTTATGCTTGATCAAAGGAAATGTTGAAGATGTCCCCAATAGTGACGTGGCAGATATTAACTTGACCAATTAAAAAAAGAACCCCCCTCTTCCAAAGATCAACCTTTGACAATCACTTTACAATAAAGTTGCTTTGAAGTGAATCACTTTTGTAGAATAAGTGAGGTTCACTTTTACAATAATGTACTTTTAAATAGTGCGGCAATAAATTAAAAGACTTAAGTGACTCACTTTTATTTTATTTTATTAATGTGAGATGCACTTTTACAATAAAGTAACTTGAAAATAAAAATTGCATGCACTAAAAGTAGCTTGACTAGACTTGAACTCAAGACTTATCAAGTGTAAAGCAACTTTGGACCAAGTGAGCTAAGTTTAAAAGGTACGTAAAAGTATGGAAAGAGGAAGGGTTTTTTTTTTTTAACTTTTCTCTCTCGTTTTCCGTGCTTGCTTTCATTTCCTGCAAATTACAAAAAAAAACGAAAAACAAAAAACAAAAATACTTTTTCCACACAATGGGGTTAGATCTTGGTTAGCTTACCCACAAAGTCTACATTTTCAAGTTTTCTCGTTGTTTCTGATTTCCAGTGATCGCACAAGGTGCACGGCAAAGAGCATACGTAGCCGAGAAGACAAGAAAAAAAACTTTCCTTTACTGTTTCTGATTCGCCGCGATCGCGCAAGGTGCACGGAAAAGAGCATACGCAGTCAGGGAAAACAATAGTCTAAGACTAAAGAATAAAATATCTAATAATAAACTGATAAAATATGAGAGATTTATAAAAAAAATAAAACAAATCCGTCACTGTAACATTATACCTTCAGATTTGCCGAAATGGGTGTTTCTGGAGCAAACGAAAATGATTTTTGGTGAAACGAAAAATATTTCCCAATGGAAACGATGATCTGGACATAATGGAATAGCTTCCATAGGCCACAAATGCACAAAAAAAATAGAACCAGAAACCCTTTCAAAGTTTCGGCAACACCGGTTCCAGATCTTGATCAAAACCGAAAGCGGCTCTTCATAAAAGCTATGATACCATGTTAGGGTACACAGGGTACTCCCAAAGGACTGAACACCAAGAAAAATCGCTTCACACAAACAGATCACAGATCAATACACTAATTTTTGTCACGTGGTTAAATCCCTCGAGAGGGAAACAGTCCACGACCCCAGCCAAATAGCTACTTGGATCAATTTATTATGCAAAAGAAAGAAAGTTACATGAGCTTCTCATAATCGATCAACTAGCCAAGGACCCTCTATGCTCTTTAAATAGATATCATAGACCAATCGGGTGTTAAGCCACGGATCAATGGTAGGTATGATCTAAGAGAAGTTGAACCATCGGATCACTCTATGTCTAGAACATATTGTGACCGTCGGATTAGAATATTTACAAATGCATACTAATGCATACTAAAGAAACACACTTTTACCTAATGGATATATTACACAAGTTGATCTTAACTAACTCCTAAGTGTCTAAATATCCTAACAGGGATGTAATATTCCAAATTTTGGACCTAACACTTATATGCATGAGCTTATTGATTATGATGTTATCTTGATGTTTTATTTTGATGTATTAGGTCGAATACCCCACTGCATATCAACATGATGAGTTGTTTTATAGATGGGGCGTAAGCCAATTGTTGACAATATATATATGTATGTTTGTGTTGGGTGTGGACCCTGAAGCACATGATTGATGAGAGATTTTATGTTGAGCAAGGAGATCTAAAGCACATGAGTAGTTAATGCTGTGTTGAGTGAGAAGCTCTAGAGAACATGAGTATTATATTTGTGTTGAGCATGAAGCTCTAGAACACATGAAAATATAAGTTGGAAGTGTTGGGCATAAGCCCTGAATACTTCCATGTTGATGTTGAGCATAATATCTGGAACATAAGATCCTTGGCCATTGTATCTCTACGTGTATCATACAAGTACATCCTAGCATTAGTGTTGAGTGAAGAGATATGGAATAGCACTAATTTTGTAACTCCTTGTTTTTAGTGTTAAGTATGGGCTCTGGTAAGTGCTAGGAGTTTCTAGAAAGAATTAATGATTCCGGAGTGAAAACGACTCGAGAAAAATATTGATCTCATCAGACTTATTTATAAGTGATTAAATGAAATTTCAAGTTTCTGTATTCTCATAAAAGTACTGAGAACTACCACGTTATACAATGGAATCCAACATGCAAGGATGTTTAGAGTTGCCTAGCCTAGTATACCTAACCATCTACCTGATGACCTTAATGAAGAAAGTGTCGTAAGTCTAAGGATCACAATACATGATGCCCCAAGAAAAATGCTAACAAATGTTATATTATTATGTATTTTTATACATGGTATGTATAAATAATAAATATACTAATAATATTAATAATATGAGGAAGAAGGAAAAGTTACATCTATTACTATTATTACTAAGATAAAAATTAAATAGTATAATACCTATAAAAGTCAAATTAGGAACTAGCTAAAAGTTCCTAAGTTAAATATTAAAAGTACTAAATTAAATGAAAAGAGTTAGATCAAGAAATGAAGCAATTCTTGATTTAACTGCCCCCTTGACTGAAAAGTCTGTCTATAAATTCTCAAGCCAAGGAAAGGCTTGGGGAGCTCATCTATCTTTTGGAGTCATTATTCTGCTTGTTTTATTTCTCAAGTGAATTCTTCGAGAACAATTTTCCTGAAAGGAAAAAGGAGAACTGATCCAGACCTACTATACGAGTTAGGGAAACCCTACCTTAGGAGCTCTAAGCTACTTGCAAGTTGGAACCAGCTCGGGGGGATCCAAATTGAAACCAGAAACGGTTCTGGGTCATGGTTGGGTGCAACGTAGTAGTTCCCAAGTGATTCTGTCATCTAATACAGAGTTCAGATCTACCTATGATTGCGAATGCTGGTTAATTGAGTGTGCAGGTTCAACCATTAAAGGAGTTTCAAATTTATAGGCATGAGGATTTGGAGTGTTTATTTTCCTTTTCTAAAATAAGTGTTGGTGAGATTATGCAAAGGTTTATATTATATGTTCTAACCCTAGGTGCTTTTGTTTTCCCTGTCAAATATTTTAAGAGTTTAAATTTTAGATTATAACCCTAGGCTGTAATTTATTTCCCATGCTATATTTATCTAGGGTTTATTTAGTTAGTTCAATTCTGTAATTTTAACTCATGTATAAATATTTATCAAGGGTTTTGCACCTTAGTTTTACTTCTATATTATCTTTACTGTTTAAATAGTATTTCCTACACACTAGGTTTTATTTCAAGTTTATCACATAGCTGTCCTTTGGCCTACATACTCTACTAACATATTTCATTAGTCAGCAGAGGCATGCTATAGTTAAATAGACTAGTTCAAAAGTAAGTTTTATATCTATAATAAAAATCATAACATAGTTAACTAATCTATTAATTTAAAAAGCTTAAGTAATAAATGGTATATATATATATATATATATATATATATATATATATATATAAAGATAGGAAATAAGAACTTAAATTACAAAAGAAATCAATAATTTAAATACACCTAAAAGTTAACCATTAAACATGAAAGCTAAGATAAGAATCAACGAAGATCTTTCTAGGTCTGTATAAGTAAACAATGTCATAAACCAATTAACAAACCAAATCAATGAGACCCTCAATGGTCCACGATATATAAATATCTATACTAATTACTCTTACAAATTATAAACAAATAAAATTATTATCAAACATTAAGAAGCTATTGCATAAAATATAACCCATACCATCTAAGAATATCATAATCTACATAACAAGAATCGTACTCCATAAATTTCAAATCCCAACATAAATAAAAACCACATTAATTATTGCATACACAAAAATCATTTAATAACCAAAAATTTGCATCAAGTTCATAGGAATGAATCCTGTAGACACCAATTTTCCAATTCGCATACATAAAATACGATTCCCTTTACATTAAAAACCACCATAACATTAATACACAATAATCAATTTACAACAACCATATAACAAATAACCAACGCATCATTACCATATTAAATTAATAATTATGTAAGTGCAACGAGGTCGCAGGATCGAATCCTGTGGACACTCATAATGCCCAAATCACAACCATTGCAAATAATAAACCCTCAATACCGTAAACGACCCAGGGTAAACTCCTGTAGGGTCCTAAATATTTTATAAATCCATGGTGTATTAGCTACACATAGGCCATAAACCCAACTTATAATCATTACACAGTTGTCGTAAGAACTTTACAAGTACTTACGCTGTAAATCCATGGCCACGACCCATAAATAAACTATTTTATGGCCTATCAACGAATCACTCACAACAACGATTTTCCACATGGGTTTTACACCCATGAACTTTATTAACATTTCATTTACACATTAAAAACACCAGCTATAGGTCCGAATCTATTCATTATCGCAACCACAATGGTTGGTTCCAACGCCATTCACGGCATGGCCCCAAAATCCATCAACGCTGACTGTTTAAATCATCCAGGTAACTAATACAATTAATGTAGGAGAATGCCACATAAAACACATAAATAGTAACCATAGAATGAAATGTTGTACTATAATAAAAATCAACGCAGCACAAATTTATATACACAGTAAATTGAAACCAAAATCAAGATACGCAGTCGTTACTCTGGCCATTGCACCATTGCAAGCAATGGTGCTGCCGCTATTCACATCATATAAATCAAAACCATGAATTTAAAAATTTCATGCAGAGCCTGTCAAAGGCACCAAGTTTCTTTTCACAACTAAAACCATCATTTAAATTACATTCCATTACATTTAAACTCAGGCCCGAAAGCCATCGAAACCCCCATTGTCAAACCCAAAAATGAAACACATCCTTTGGAACCATAACTCAAGCAAACCCCACCCAGCGATGAGATAAATCTCAGTCTCAACCATGAAAGCTAATAGAGGAAAAGTGTAAACTTTTTAAGAGGCTTACCGTAAAGGAATGGCCTTGCCACGGCTTGTTTGCAAAGCTACGAACCATGCCTCTCCTCCGCATACCTGTAACCTGCAACCACAACAAGACAATGATAATGAGAAGTATGAATTCATGGAGTAAGCTACCAACAAACCACGAAAGTTTTAAAAACCACAACGATTTCCATACCTCTCATCCAAATGGAAGTCGCATTCACTATACTACACAGGAGAAAAGGGTAAGTAGTGAGCTGCAAAATGACCAAGCCCATCGTGAGCCAAGCCCTAAGTTTGGGATTCCACACACCCCAATGCACATTAATGGCACCATCCTATTGGTGATTATCAAAATCCAAACCCACTTCTCTATAGTTCTCATGCGTTGCATTATCGAATGCCTCCATGGTATGCAAAGTCTTAAAACCCTTGCGCATAGTTTAAAACTATGATATATTCGTCACCCAAAGATTAATTGTCACGTCCCCTCCGGTCAATCTAATGCAAGGGAGGAAACATGACCCAACATCCCAGGATTATTTTTCAATCTTATCCCCATCCATTAGTAATAAATTGATGGATAAATAAAATATTATGCATGCAGATCATTCTTAATACACACATCGGAATTACACACTATCCACACACCATTTCATCATGCATCTCAATATAAACACAACGGAATACACATAATAACACACATACAGAAGGGAGTGCATCAGCCTATTTCCTTATAGGAATAATAATGATACAACCATACAATAATAAATCTCATTCTCATGCTATGCACATGATTCATGTCAAATAGATTAAGATAATCATATCATTCAATTAACATGAGTAATTAAACATGTAGAACAGAACACAAAATGATCACAATTTAAACCACAGAGAATACTTATCTTTAAGATGAAACTGTCCAACAACTGGCTATGTGAGAGAAAATTTCAACCCAATCATATATCTTTGTCCATCCTATATTCTTTCAGCTGAGAGATCGCCCCTGAGCTGAGATGTGTATCCACTAAGGAGGAACTAAATAGGCTCACTCATAGCCATGGTTTCACTCAACCAGTCATGCTAAGCCTAGACACAGTTGGGTTTTTCAAGCATGCAATAACAAATGGGGAGGATGCTGAGCTAGTGAGATCAATCACAGAGCTACATAAATCTCAAGCTAAATTCAAGCAATCCAATCCTCTGCTCCAACATTCACACTTGGATTTCTCACAATTCTTCCATCAAATAACTTTATCCTATCACTGGATTTCTGGGCTATAATACATGGGTTTTCCAATGGATTTTGGATTATTTAATACTCTGAAATTCACCCGGTTCATATCTATACATACCCCATTGGATTTCACTATCAAATACCAATCCTGGGTGTTTTTGGCTCTTCAAAATGTGGGTTCTTGCAAAATTGCAATTCTGGGTTTTCTTCTCACTGTTGGGCATGTGTAATGGATGGAAACTTAAACTTCCATCTTCCACAATGGAATGGAAATGATGAACCGAGCCCATACCCTACCGACAACCTATGGTTCAATCCCACACCCCCTCACCACTCCCTAGTGGATACACATGGCCCCTTCTCATTAGTTGCTTCCATAGCCAATTTATATATTTTATCGCATGATCTTTATTTACATCATTTTTACAATGTTCCATGGCTCAATAGCATATAGGTAACATAATATCTAATACTTTCCTTTTAACTAAAAATATGAGCATCCACTAGTGGGGCCTTGGCCTTGAGCTCCACTCTAGGAAAACATACATCACATGTATACAATATTTATATTAAAAGCTAATACATCCTAAGATTCGAAATGGGGTAATAAAATCCCATCCCCCTTAGAATAACTCCATCCTCAGTGTTCCAATACTTAGGAATACATATACGATTTATACGTCCAATTTTTTTCTTTTTTTTTTAAGTTGTGGATCTTTCCTGCATTCTATCATTTACTTTGAACTTTCACTATGAATTCCTTTGGCTTCCACAAGCTTCTCCTGCTGGTTCTAATATTTCAGCTCGTCCATAAGTCTGGAAACTTTATGGCTGCTACCCTCTTGATGTTCCCTTGTTGGGCAGTTTCGGAGGCAATGATGTCCTCAACATTTCCAACATTTCACTGGCTACTTCATCTTTACCTGTTCAATTTCCTTTGATTCTTCATGCCTGGAACATTTCCTAATGGATCGATTGGACGAATTCCTCATCATTGATCCACTTTTCTTTCTCTTACTCATTGCTCCCATAATGCTTTTTACCTCCCTTTGCAGAAAAATAGAGTCCTGCAAAACCTTGTGGTTCATCTCATTCTACCTCTTCTGTATCTTGAGTATCTCTCCAAGATTTTCTTGGGTCTTGGCAATTTTTTGAAGGAGAATTATAGCCATGTCCAATAGCCTTTGGTTTATTGCCATGGTCAATGTGCACAAATGGCTTTCACTTTTCTCACCTGTGAATGCATCATTGTAATTCTATTAGGCCAAGCATAATATAAACATTAAAATCAATAAATTAATTTCCCAATTGACATGGGTAGTCCAAGTTTTATCCATGAGACTTTCATACTTTTAATGATTTCCCAACAGGCACATGAGCTCATTCATGTCCATTCTTTGATAGGGAATTAACTACTTCAGCATCCACAATGTATTTCAAGCAATTAAACATACTCCACTTTCAGCCATACATGCATTCAACAATTTTTTGTTTTTATAAATGCATCAATAAAAAAAAGGAAAGAGAGAGCAGTAAGAGTTTTTTTTTCTCTTGTTCGTCTTGTTCCATTCTGGAGCCCACAGCACCACTGTGGTTTTCATGCTCCTATCCTCTTTCACTTCATTGTGAATGCTTGGCCAATCCTTCTTGGCTATGACACTTAGTGTCTATGGTCTATTTGAGACCTCTCAACCATGGAGTCCCTTCACATGGTTTTTCTACAGTTCTTTCCTGCTAGGACCCACACAGTCCCACTAGCACCCTCTTCATTACTACTCATTTTGAGCTATTTTAGGATGGTCACATTTCCACATGCATCCCTAGGATGCCTTCATAGTCCTTGCTCCCAACAATACCTACACTCAAACATTGAATCGATTCACATTTTTATTTTATTCTCATAGGGTTTATCTCTAAACAAGAGTTTAGAAAATCATAACCAAATCATATACCTATGTATATTCATAAGAAAGAAGCTACAAGATAACCAAATACTTATCTGTATTTTGCGTTTCCTCTTTGGTCCACAGGGTCCTGCTTTGCTTTGCAAGCCTTGGGATTGCCTATGGACTTGGTTGTTAGGCCAGCAAGTAGGCTGCTCCACAACATCAAATAATTAATTTCCAACCAGAACACCTTCACACCGAGGAAGGAAACTTCACCATGACCATTTATAGGTCAAGGATGTACTATGGAGCCCTAGGAATATAACAACCCTTTCATCAACACCTTAAAACCCTTCATCAAAATATTTACAACCTCCACAACATCCTTTCATACACATCAACCCTTCCACCGCAACCCCTCACAACAACCTTTTGCTTTGCTTCTTTAGTGTGCAACACCGAATTGCATTTGTTTAGGCTAACAACACAAGTAGTATAACAAAACTCATAAGCATTATTTCTCTAAAATTGTAACCATATTTCATAACCTTCACTATCAAGTATTGAAACACAAAGAATGCATCCACTCCCTAGGGTGTAATCAATATTGAAAACCCTGTCATGACCCGACATCGGGGAAGTGTGCACCCATTTCTGATGTGATCCATGTAGGCCCTACTCATACTCAAGTAGTTTTCCATAATGGATATATAATCAAAACATGCTCTGAATAATTAGACATGAATATTCTTAGCTAGGGTAACGAAACACTTATCCATGTGCAGATGTAGTGTTTCTTCATTAATGAGGAATGGGGGCTCCCTTCTCTGAGTTGACAATCCCTCGGTTTCCCATCCCAACTCCTTTTTACATTCCATATCCCACATATGTCTTACTGACATAATATTTTACCATCTCACACATATTGTTTACCAATCATGTAGTGCAGATTGGACGTTACCAAAATATCCAATGGAGTTTCACCAGAAACCCGTTTCCAAGATATGGGATCCTTCCCATGAAGTTTGGCTCCTGTGGGCCATTACACATGGTCTTCCTACAATGTGTATTCATGGAACACTTATCAAGTAGCCAAACAGTCAACATCATTTAACAATACAATTCAAATCTGATTGTTCCATAACCAATCAATGGCACTAACAGTTAAACTAAATAAGAATTTGCAACTCTGTTTACTACAAAAATTGATTTGCTTAGCAATGAGGCTATCCTCATAAACGGTTTGTCTCTTGTAAGTGGTACCACTCTACCCATTATAATTTTATGGTTACTAGCATAACATGAACATCCACTTACAATATGTCCTCTTGACACAATTCTATGCAAGCCAATGATGATTAGTAATTATCAGCAATTCTCAAATATGAAATATACAAGTCCAGATTGACAATCCGTTTTGCACATAAACTATTTTTACAACCATGAGACTCTTCCCATGAGGTTTGGTTCTTTCACATGGTATATTCCAGCCTTTGTCATGGACTTACCAACATTTCCATGCCCAAAAAAATCTACCTGCAATTTGAACTTCAATCAGCCAAACACTTTGTAAGTCTCTATGCATATAATATTTCATTGCTGCAACAATCATTGAAGCATTTTCAGAATTATAACACTCTAGAATTCAAACATGTCTACCTATTAACATATCAATATCACCAAACTCATTTACTTCACGTGAATCATTATCATACTAAAATTGCAAGGTACAGTCACATCATTTATGCAATTTAAATGAAACTTTTAGATACTCATTATTTCATAGTCATATCATTTATACAACTTTTCCCTTCCACGGAGCATTCCAACATCCCATCGATCATGACTACCCTCTTCATGCACTTACTATTCTCAATTCATAATAGCCCATGAAATTATCCTAGGATTATCATCAATTCCTCATTTCATTCATTATTTAGTTTGCAATAACACATGCACCATCCCTATGCATTCATGCAATGCTTCACAACATGTGCACCCACACTTATGCATGCGCATTTACTCAAATGTTTCATATGCATTCACTCAATGCATAACTAGAAGATTTATAAAATCTCTTAATGCATATCCACTTAATCCTACCTTGTATTGATTCATGAATGTTATGAATTCAAACATATTATGGCCTAACCATGACTACTTCATATAGGATGCATTACTATAATCAATACCACCAGTCGTCACTTGTCAATCTCATAACAAGCATACACAGGGCATGATATATTCTTATATGAATGTCATTCACATGAATGCATTTCAATCCTAAATGCATACCATTCTATGATTACTAAATATGGTTCAATGGATTGTTATCCAATCCCCTTTCAACAATTATGCAATCATCATAATTAAACCATTACCTGCATTGCTCCCATTTACACCCTTGATGTTATATTTTAGTTCGTCTCTTACAAAAGATTTCAGAATTCGCCCACCAAATTCTTCATCATGGATTTGTTACCTTATCCTTTTCTTCATAAGGTTGCTTGTCACATGCAACAACATCATCACATCTTCAGCCATGCTCCTGTTGCTGTTGGTATTACCACTACTACCATCACCAATACTGATTATCAACCACAATATTTACCATTAGTGATTCATTGCATATGTAAAATCTACTACTTTTACCAATATGTAATATCATATGCGTGCGAGAAACATATTCTCATGCACTGTGCATTATTTATGAATATGAAAACTAGTACATATTCATGCCATCCATCTAATCTCTACATTTTTCAGCATTCCCATGCCATAATTTTATGTACACAAAGCTTATAAAATATAAATATCATTAGCAATATAGGAGTTAAGGAATTTCCCCTTTCCAATCCCTTATCTTTGAATGAAATTTCCTCTTCCACATAATAGCTGGTTTGATTTCATGGTATCTCATTCAAACTCTGGTGATTCTCCACTTTTCTGCTGGTTAAGATTTCCAATGCCTATCCACATGCTCCATTCTAACATTGGGTGTGAAAATTACACTACTAAAATGACAATTTCCACCAAATTTTTGCACTTTTACACACAACTGTATTCTGGATTGCTGCCTTTGAAGGTGACTATGATTTTGAGAAATGTGTTGATAAACCAAATTATTAGCTACATAATCATTCACATGAATTCATAATTACTTACCTTCATTTGGAGAAATATCACACTGACAACTTTTTCAAAACACAGAATTTTCTGTCACAAAGAACGACTGTCTCAAGGGGACGACAAGGGTAAAGGGGGCTTTCCCCGTTGTGGCAGTGCCATCATTTTTTTTTTAAATACATCAATTTTGTGAAATTTGGTGCATAAAGAGGTTGCCATTTTCCATCTTCCTATCCCTGCATATGTCACTAAAAAACCCTGTTGAATTTCTCTATTTCGGCAAAATTTTCAAAATTTTCACCCACTGCATCGAAAAAATTTTAGACTTTCACTCGCTACAACGGCTCGATATTCATATTTCGTCTGCCGTAGGGGCTCCCACTTCATATTTTCTCTACCACTGTAGCAGCTCCTTCTCCAACTTTCAGCCATCGCTGTTGTCGGCTCCCTCTTCATTTTCCATCCATCGCATAGCGGCTCGATTTTCGGTTCCCAGTCGTCGTACCGACTTGTTCTTCTTTTCTTGACCGCTTTTCATCGACTTTCTTTTAATTTTCCTTCCAACCATAGTGTCAGCTATGGATTCTTTTTCCACCCATAGCCGCGTTGGCTCTTTCCTTCTCTTTCTCTTTCCGCACATCGGCTCGCTTTTCCTTTTCCTGTCGTTGCCATTGCGGATACTTTTCCAATTTTCAGCCGCCATAAAGGCTCTTCCATCTTCTTCTAGCCGCCACTGCATTGGAAAATTTTCCAACTTCTAGCCACCACATCGACACTTAGAAAAAAAAATTGAACATTTTTTCTTCTTCAACTCGTTGCTTTTCTTTGAGTTGTCACCATTGCGGGTTGATCCACAACTTTCATCTGCCACTGCGGCCCGTCTGCTCATCGGCTTGAACTCAGACTTGTACCCACCACTACAGAAATATTCCAATAAAGTCTCCATCATTTCGGATCCCTTTGGATAATGCAGCTACTATGTCATCTCCCTTTGGGCGACGCAGCCACCATGTCGGCTCTGCATCAAATTCCTCAGCCGCCACACAGAGGGGAGTTTTTTTTTGTACTGAGAAAAAAAATTATTTATTTTTTAATTTACTTTTTATCTTCTAACTATTGAACATGGGGGTAATTTTTCCTCTTTCACCTACTCAACCTTGGCCCATAGAGGCCCAATACTGCAACCTAGCTCTGATACCACTATGTCATGTCCCCTTCCATCAATCCGATGCAAGGGAGGAAACATGACCCAGCATCCCAGGCTTATTTTTCAATCTTAGACCCATCCATTAGTAATAAATTCATGGATAAATAAAAGCTTATGCATGTAGATCATTCTTAATACACACAGCGAAATTACACACTATCCACACACCATTTCATCACGCATCTCAATATAAACACAACGGAAGGGAGTACATCACACTTAGAAGGGAGTACATCATATTTTTTCCTTCTAGGAAGAATAATGATAAAACCATACAATAATCAATCCCATTCTCATGGTATGCACAGGCTTCATGTCAACTAGCTTAAGATAATCATATCATTCAATTAACATGAGTAATTAAACATGCAAAACAGAACAAAAAATGATCACAATTTAAACCATAGAGAATACTTATCTTTAAGACGAAACTGTCCAACAACTGGCTATGTGAGAGCAACGTTCCACCCAACCATAGATCTCTGTCCATCCTATATTCTTTCATCGAAGAGATCACCCCCGATCTGGGATGTGTATCCACTAAGGAGAAACTAAATAGGCTCACTCACAACCATGGTTTCACTCAACTAGTCATGCTAATCCCACACACATTTGGGTTTATCAAGCATGCAATAACAAAGGGGGACGATGCTGAAATAGTGAGATCAATCACAAAGCTACAAACATCTCATGCTAAATTCAAGCAATCCAATCCTCTGTTCCAACATTCACACTTGGATTTCTCACAATTATTCCATCAAATAACTATATCCCGTCACAGGATTTTTGGGCTATAAAAGCTGGTTTTTCCATTGGATTTCGGGGTATTTAATACTTTCAAATTCACCCCAAGTTTCATATCAATCCATCCCCCATTGGATTTCACTGTCAAATACCAATTCTGGGTGTTTTTGGCTCTTCAAAACGCGGGTTCTTGCAAAGTTGCGATTTTGGGTTTTCTTCTCACTGTTGGGAACATGTAATGGATGGAAACTAAAAATTCCATATTCCACAATGGAATGGGAATGACGAACCGATTCCATACCCTGTCAGAAACCTATGGTTTAATCCCACACCCCCTTACCACTCCCTAGTGGATACGCATGGCCGCTTCTCATTAGTTGCTTCCATAGGGAGTTTTGGTATTTTATTGCATGATGTTTATTTACATCATATTTACAATGTTCCATGGCTCAATAGAACATGGGTAACATAATATCTAATACTTTCCTTTTAACTAAAAATATGAGCATCCACTAGTGGGTCCTTGGCCTTGAGCTCCACGCTAGGAAAACATACATCACATGTATACAATATTTATATTAAAAGCTAATATATCCTAAGGGTCAAAATGGGGTATTACATTAATACAAGGCATAAGTGCTATATGTATTGCATAACCTTTGGCTCTAAGCCTTAGAACCGATGCCCGTTGAGATCCTTAGGCTTCAATCCTAGGTCCATGGCATATGAGACATGCCATGGTAAATTTTGTTATTTATAAAACCAAGAATTGGTATTTAACCCAAGTTATAAACCCGTTAAGAATAAAAATATATGTTAGTACTTTACATAAAATAAACATGTAATAGAAAAAGACTAGGGTATGAACAGTTGATAATAATTACCCCAATAATATTAAATTCCATCAAAAAAATACCGAGTTGTGCCATGCAATGATAGGTGTGGTATTGACCTTGTCAATACTACAATTCTGTAAAGAACAATAATAAACAACCAATAGGTGTCACTGGAAACAAGTATGAACACTAGTGACCAAACATTTAGCTTTTCATAACAAGTTTATCATCACTAGGTGAACCTGCATGTAAATAGTTTAAGAGTTCCTTAGTTCAATAGAACTAAGTAAGCCCGCTAGACAAGTAGAGACTTTTACCTCTCATACAATTACATTGGTGAACTAGTCCCACCACTCCACCCACTTTGGTTCCATAAAGAAAGTTATGTTAGAATAAAGTATACAATGTAAGCACATGTAAAATAATAATGAAGTACATAATCAAAGCATCTAACATACACAACAAAGCATAACCATAAGAATCACATAGTAATCAACATTATGACATCATAAGCACAAATAGTAAACAAGAGTAATAATCGTAACTGAAGTAAGGGAGTAAGACATAAGAACATCTTACGATAATTCAGTAGTATGATAGAGTACGGAACATTCCCCAAGTTTAAATAATGTCCAGAATAGGTTGTGTCTAACTAGCCTAATAATTTTTTTTTAATTTTCAATTTTTAGGGACATTACCAAAATCTAACAGGTAACATAAAATTAACTATGGTTCAGAAGTATTTGGCATAACTGAAATTATATTATTTTAAAGAGGTGGTTTTTAAGGGTTCAAAATCCAAAGCATCTTTCAAAATTGGGGTTTTGCTACAAAAGTATCTGGCAAGACTGAAATCGTGCTCCCTCAAAGAATGATTTTTAACTATGCAAAATTCAAAGTTTGCAGAAATTCTATTATATTAGGGAAATAATTTTACACTAAATGGCTATACTTAACAATTGTAGGTAACACTTAATGATAACTATTCTGGTTAAATGATAACTATTGTGTTGTTAAATGTTGATAATCTCATAAATTTTAGCATTTAAGACTCTAGGTCAGGGCGAGTCATGTTATTTTGTGGTATCCAATGTTTCAAGATCCATAGGCCACAACTCATTTATAAAATTCTCCTTGCAACCCTATGCCTCCCCTCTAGTTGTGACCAATGATTTTGATCGGTGATTTCAAACACAAGTGGATATTCTTATTTATTAAATTAAATCATTTAGCTCTACACCATTCAGTTGATCCTAATAACCCTCGTTGTTAATTCTTTTACCTGATTTAGCATCGTACCTCGATATCCATTGTACACCAATGTGAATGCACCGCATGGAGATTTTTAAGTTGTATTTAATAAGAGGATTGGAAGCCTGAATACTGAAAATTGAGTTTCTCTCTTGTGTTGCATTCCCACTGCGTTCTCTTGTAAATGATGGACATCGAATACTTGTCAGCAGAAATGGTCATCATGTACAAGATTTGAGTTGTAGGATGAAAACACCCTGCCTAATGCAAGACTCACATTGAGTGGACAGACTTTTGATGCTTTGTTAATTTTGAGGAATACTAGGAATAGGTTGGAGGGAATTATGTCGACTCAAAAAAGAAGAAATGAGAAGTGTTGCTCCAATATCTTGGTGGCATATTAAGGTAACTTTCGGCACTCTATATGGTTGAACTAGCATGAATGATATTTTATTTTATTTTTTTGAGCAAATTGTCTTTGTTTATTTTATTCCTTCATTTTCCTAGTTTATTCGTTACCTATCTCAGCTGACCCGAGTTGTAATTATATTTTGTTTTGAATATTGAGGAGAGGTGGTTCTCATTATCCCTATATTCTATTGTAGCCCCCGTACACAATTTTCCTAGCATTGGGATCCCCAAATAAACTCAAATCCGTCATGATATGGTCATTGGGAAACCTCTCTATGGTTCCAGGTGCCAACATGATAATAAAAAGCAAAGACTAGACCAATGGCTAATAGATATATAAGAGAATATAGTTCCCAGTTCTTTATTAATACATAAGAGTGTCCTACATATCAAGTACAAGGAATTGTTACCATAGATAAAAAAAGGTTAGATAGGTTTCGTGGTGAAACTCTTTGGAAATTACAACAAGCATTCATTGTAATGTATGGAATTCATGTCGGTATTGAGTTTGGTAGGTGGGAGGGATATAAATGCAGCAACCTATCCTTCCCAATTGTCCATTGTACGCCAATCACTTTTATTTGATGAATCTCTGGAGGATGTAGTCATAGTCTAGTAGACGATTTTCCTGGTCATTTATAAAATGAAGCTTCTGTAGTGAAGTTGGAGTTGAAAGATGGAGGAAACCAGAGCAGAGCTTCCTTTATCAACTTCAAACTGCAAAGTAACAATTTTAATTTTTATTGCTCTCTAATTTTAATTTCTTTTTTGGATGGGAAATGTATACTTGCAACCAATGGTTCAAATTTTATCTATATAATTTTTTTCTTGATATCGTTCTTTCTATGCATTATAGTGTTCCACATAATCATTGAATAATATTTTTAGGTGATTTGATGATTATCCAACCTCGTATTACAATTTCACATATTCTATTCATCATTTGGGATTTTTCATTCGATACAGTTCATTTGAACAAGGTATATGCTTATTTATTGATGCTCATATGCGAGAACATGGATTTATACTTTCCAATCAATTGATTGAATGCAAGTTTTCATTTGAATATATATTTGTCAATGTTTGGTGTAGATATTATTTTTTATTATTTAATTCAATTATTTGTATATATGTACATGCCTTATTTTTGGATTTGAATATGTAGTTTTTAAAAAACAACACACTTTAAAAAAAATATTATTTGAGTTATGTAATTTTTTTTAATATTTAATTTTTATAACTTTTAATCTTTTATTATAAATACTTTTAAAATTTATATTCTAATTATGATTTTGAAAACTTTGAAACTTGTTTTTTATCTAGTACAATATTTTAATCATGTATTCCAGTGGCTTAAACTGTAATATATGAAGGAAGAGATTTTGGATTAAATATTTTACCTAATTTTTTATTTAATTATATATAAATTAAGATATACTAAGTGGCAATGCAATGTAATTGACCTCTTTAATTAACTTGCATCTTTTCAAGATCAATGTATCTAGTTTTAAAATTTCAATTAATCAAAGGGAGTGGATTAATTTTTATAATAATTAGATGTTTTAATTATGGCTTAGTATTATCATGTACTTTAATTTCATTTATCATGAATTCCCTTTCATACATAAAAGTGAATATTAGGTCAGATGTTTATACCAAAAAGAAATTATTATTTTTCTCTAAACTTTAGCTGATAATCAAAGTTAGCTAAAGATCAAACAAATTAGTTTTTTCTCTATAGCTTTAGTGTTATAGCAATAACTATTAATTAATGTTGTGGATAATTTCCACCTCATGGATCTTGTTTATAATACAAATCTTGTGGATATCCTTCCTACTCCTTTAGCCCCAACTTAGAGAAATGGTTGCTCGATTGAAGAAGGAGTTCCGAAGCGCCTTGACATATTTTTGGTGGTGGAAGAAGTTATTAAGGCAATGGGTCATGTCAGGTCCTACTTGGATAGTATAAATATATCGGATCATGTTCCGGTGTGTTTCCAAGATGAGGGGTTGGAAGCCAAGGTTCACTACCCTTGTAAATTTAATAACACTTGGATCGCTTTGGATGATTTTCAATCAGTTGATCTGTAATTACCCGCGTTCTCTTCGGAATATTGTCGGTTCCTTGACCATGCACAGATTATTTATCAAGCTAAATGAACTTCATTTGGAAGTCATATGTTGAGAGAACAAATAATTATCTCAAATTGAAGATCGGATTCGGTACTTTTTAGCTAGGAACCCTTATGGGATTTTCTAAGCCTAATAAAAAGTTTATTTATCATCCCTCGAGCACAAAAAGGAAACTATTCTTCGATTGGAGGAAGAATGTTAGAATTTAAAGAGAAAGGATCTATGGATTGATTCAAGAGATAAAATTACAAAGTTCTTTCATCGATTTGTCGAAAATTGGAGAATACATAACACTATCTGGGGATTATCAAATGACCATGGGGACTTTATTTCAAGTCATCAAGATTTAGAAGGCACAACTTTCAAACATTTTAGAAACTATTTCAAGGATCCTAGTATTAACCACTCGACCTCTTAGTTGAAAGTGATTAATAGTTGACCTAATCGTAGGTAGCATAATTCTTTTCATGTATTTTTAACTTTCTTGATTCATATGCTATTACATGACCTTCTTGCATTAACACTCCACCTAGGCCCTCATTGCATCCATCAGTGCATACAACAAAGTCCTTATTTGGATGTGTTATTTTTAAAATAGGTGCAGTGGTTAATAATTCTTTTAACCTTTTAAATATTTATTCAAATTTTAAATCCCATACAAATATTTTTCCCTTTTTTCTATAATGGACATTATGGGATTCACGATCCTCGAGAATCCTTCTATGAAATTTCAATAATAACCTGTAATCCCCATGAATGATCGTACATCTGATACATCCTTAACAACATGCCATTCCATTATTTCTCTAATTTTATTAGGATCCACTAATATCCCTTGCTTGGATATCACATGGCCTAGATATTGTATTTAGTCTTTAAAGAATTCGTATTTACTGAATTTAGCGTACAATTTGTGTTCTCTCAAAACTTGTAATATTATTTGTAGATGTTCATCATGTTATTTTTTTTTTAATAAATTAGTATGTCATCGATAAAGAAAACTACGAATTTATCCAAATGGTTACTTAAGAAACTGTTCATTAAACACATAAAAGATGTTGGCACGTTCGTTAATCAAATGACATAACTACAAACTCATAATTCTCGTAATGGGTTTTGAATGCAGTTTTAAATATCTCTTCATCTTTAAGTTTGACTTGACAATATCCATATATCAACTCTATTTTTGAGAATATCATTAGTCCACATATCTGGTCGAACATATAATCTATGCAGGGAAATGGATATCTTTTTTTAATTGTCATCTTGTTTAATTGACGATAATCTATACATAAACGTAAGGTGCCATCTATCTTTTTAACAAATAAGACAGGGTCTCCCCAAGGGGATACACTTGGTCTTATGTAATTTTTATCTATTAACTCATGTAGTTGTATTTTTAATTCATTAAGTTGTAGGATATTCATCTAGTAAGGATCCTTTGAATTGGGTACAACTCTAGGTATTAATTCAATAGGAAAATCCAATTCTCTTTTCGGAGTTAATAATGGAATCTCTTTCGGGAATACATATGAAAATTATTTTATTGGTATATCATTGAATTTTAATTTATCTTATTTATTCATGTGTTCATCATTCACTACATATACAACACAAAATTTGTAACCTTTATGTACATACTTTTTCATTTGTCAAGATGAAATATGTCTAACAGAAAATTTCATAGGTGTTGCTTTCACTATAACTGTTTCTCCTTTTTCATTTAGGCATGTAAATGTTTTCTCAAAGAAATTTAAAACTACTCTGTTTTCTTCCAGCAATTCCATACCTATTAAAACATCATATGATCCTAGAGGTAATACATTTAATTTCACTTGATTTTTGAATTGACTCATAAACATTTCACAATATTCAACACAACTAACTACCTTTTTCTTGGTTCCTATAGCTAACTGAACCAACGAATATTTTTCAAACTTATTCAAATGAAAATTGCAACTTTCTGCTATACTAGGTGACACTTGAGACACAAGTGGTCTAGTAACCGCAGTACAGATCTGACTCGTAGCTACGTGCCGACTCGAAGGACCACGAGAGTAAGGTGTAGGGTTTGCATTTGAAGAACTCGGAAGTGAGGACGAAGGAATATCTGTAAGAAGATATGTGCTAGTGCCTATCGTCACTCGTCTAGAACCTGGTATCGCTATGGGATCACTAACTCTAGACCTAGAAGGTATATAAGATGTAGCTTCCACCGCTAGGATGGAAGGTGCAATATGACTAGTACTCCCAAACCTCTCCGCAAGGTAAGGCATGGGAATGCCCCCAGGTATAGTGTTAGGATCAAAGTCGGATTCAACATGAAATGTCAAATCGTGCATAGGAAAACCAGTGGTAACATAACCACCATAGCTGGTGCTAGGAGGGTAAAAGTGAGTCTCAGCATCATCCGGCATTCCATACCGGTATCGGGTCAATGGGGAATCTGGCCTAGAATGAGTAGGTCTATCATGTAAAGATACTATCTGGGAAATAACGGGACCGATCTCAGCTAGGTCAGGTGAGGGATCGTATGTAGGATTAAATTCCCCATCGTCAACACGAATAGGAGGAGGTCGGTCAGGAATAATCTCTGAATGATCCTCCATGGTGTGTGAATCAATGTGTGACACAGTCCGCCTGGACCGACTAGGCCCCTCTCCCAAAGGAGGAGGAGAAGTGGAAGGCGGAAGTCCTACTAACCGACGAGAACGGCGTGGAACCGCACCTGACTCCACAATGACTCAACAAAAAAGCAAAGACTCTCTATTTACGTCAACCCTAGGCCAACTAGCGTGCACAGAGCAATCACTATAAAATATAAAGCCAATAGCAAGCAAACAAGGGCTGGATAAGTGAGCTCCTGAATGTGGCCCGTATGTCTCACCTAGGAGAGGCTTGAGAGGCCCTTGTCACCACAAGCAGAGGTTCGAAACCAATTATTGTGGCCCTCAGCTTCAACGCGTAAAGCGATTGTGCTGTCCGACCCCAACCTGGCCGGGACACATGCAGAATAACGTCTACACGTACCCCCTCGATATCCTAGGTAAGGTCACTAAGGTCACCTCGATATAATCAACGCTCAGGAAGACAGTCGCAGGCGGTATTTACCGTATGGGCAGGGTAGCAAAGCCTGAAACTCCTAAAAGATCCCCCAGATACGAATACAATCCTGTCTATATCGTCGGTGCTACACAGTTACCAAGCAAGGGTTATCCCGATCAACAACCGCTCACACTGCCTAGTGCTTGACTCCCTTTTGAGAGGAGCTTCCTGAGAACGCTGGTTATATAAAGGATTTCACACACTCCCTGGACAGACACCTAGTTGTTGTAGTTTAGTGATCTTGGAGAATTAACTTTCAATGAACTATTCCAAGATCCTAAAACCTAAGCTTGTTGGTGCACCCTAGAAAAGAAAAGAGTGTAATTCATTTTATTTAGCGTCGATTTCAGTTGGCTTTATTACTCAAAAATAGGATATGGTTGTGCAACTAATAGTGTTATGACGCATCAAGAAGTAAAATGCACACCTAACAATCAATGCAAATGCATTGTGTCCATGAAAACAGGGTATGCGTACTACGTGGATGCACAATTTCTTCTTCAAATGCTGAATGCAAATTTCCCTATATGAATTCCTAACTATTACTCCAAAGCAAATCTATATCTAATGCAAGTACAATGCAAAATGCATAATGCAATGCATGATGATAAGCAAATATTTTTTTGGATTTTTTGAAAATAAAGAGATACAAAAAGCAAAAGAATGACTCTAACCACCCTAGACTCTGCAAGCACACATAAACAACATTCCAGCAAAGCACTAAGGCAAAAGGACTCTAATGCACTAATCTCAAACAAAAAATCAAAGATGCCATGACAAGAACTTTTCTAAAAGAAAAAATTTAGGCTAAAAAAAATGTTTCTGGTAAAAAACAGAGGTATTGACAGACTCAGGCAGTTCCAAAGGAGACTCAGCAACTAACAGCATTCACCCAGCAATCCACCATCTTCCACAAAAAGGTAAAAAACCAGGGTATACGCGACTGTGCGCAGTGAACCCGCGTGTATACGCGGAAATCCCAGGGGAAACCGCGTGTATACACGACTGTAAGTAACAAACTCGCGTACAGGAAGAAAAAGATGCACAAATTCCAGGCAAACAGACAGGCTGAGACTAAATTCACACCAATCAGGCTCTACCAGGCATACATGCCCCCATACCCGACACAGAAACAAGAGAGAGAGAGAGCAATTCAAATACATTGAATGCCAAGAGATCAACCCCCAAAGGAAAATTACTAGGAACTCCCCAGCAGAGTCGCCAATTTTGTTACGGAGAGAAATTCCTATGGCTTGGGGTACCACAACAGACAGCTAGACTCCAAAAATCAATCTTTCCCAATATGCAATAGAAATAAAAACATCTAACACTAAAGGATCAAACCTCATACCTTGTTCCGGACGGTTGAAGTAGATCCCTGTTGAGCTTTCCAATGTTCAGCTTGAATTGTTATAGCACATCCTCAACAACAAGTAAATAATACAAGCATACTATGTTTCATGGTGTTAGATCTATTCTAGCATATATAATCAATAATGTATAAGAATTTGACATATTCCAATGGATGCAACATTCATTCAAATACACATTACTGGACAGGAAAAGATATTTCTATTAATATGAATCAGAGATTACAAGTGACAACCTCTGATGGCACGTCTGCGAACCAGAGAAACTGAATCCCCCACTTGGGCCTCCACCACCTCAATCCTCCATCACTCCGATAGAAATCTCACTAACAAAGGAAATGTTGGGAAGAACACAACAGTGCTCCAAAGGGACAAAGGGATGCAGACTCAAGTATAGTTCTGGAAACAATGGACTATAGTTTCGATACTCTCAATTCTCTCTTCTGCTTTCAATGTCTCAATGGTTCCTTATATAGCTTTTCAAAGTGATACTGAAAGGTCGAATCCGTGCGATCTCAAGGAATATGGAAGGCTAGGAGTCATATGAGTCGGATCCAATTCAAGGAACGCTCCAACAGTTTTGGATTATGTACACATCCTGATCTACGTGACTATAGAGGGAATATCCGCATATGTACGCGGTTATCGGGGAAAAGGCCGTGTATATCATTTTTCTAATGTTTTTAGGGATGGTCAATGATACATCAAAAGACAAAAAATGGTCCATAGGGAATAATGAGTCTGCAGCGGGACAGGGGAAGGCCATACAATGTGTGATTCGCCTAGTGTGGTGAAATCCGCTATAACAGATGCCCCCTAATGTATGAGATCAGAGGGGTTATATGATGGCCGAAATACATTATAAGTCCATCCCAGAAGTGAAGTGATGAAGGTACCCAATTGGAAGACCAACCACCCAATCAACATAATACCATAATACAACTGTGCATATAACTGCAAATACATCTAACAGTCCTGGATACATAAGAGTACAATGGCCATGAATAGGCATGAAACATGATAGAACATATGTGGTCATCGCCACGTACAATATACATAGATCAAAATCTCCATGATGAAGATATACAAAGTACAATGATCTCCACAAAGGCTGAAGATATATAACCAATCAAGGTCTCCATAGTGGCTGGAAATGTCTGACATATACTGGAACAAATCACGAGAGCTGAAATCTCATGAACACTGGCACGATCAAGGAGGTAGCATATAGTGGATGCCACCAATCTGGTAGTTCTTCTACACAAACCGCTACAAGTACATGTCCTACTATGCGAATAGAGGTGTTGAGGTAGAACATAGTAGTCCATCGTCTGATTACCGGTCATTGATGTATACCGTTAACAGACGCGAGATCACCCACCAATAATGAAAATGGGAATCAAGGTACTAGAGTGCAAACTAACAAGTATGAATAAATATGTTGAGGTCAAACACTTGAGAGAATCCATCGATCAGGGGACATTGATGTATTCCCAAAACTGTCGATGGCGAGAGAACCTGCCACTGATGACTGCAAGTCTCAAGGCACTCAAAATGACTCTAAACTCCAATCCCAGAATAAATGATCTAAAGTTGATGGGATGAAATCCGCTGGAAGGAGGGCATTAGGGCATCCCCCATCATCCAACACGAGGTACTCAACAAGGCTGTATAATATGGAAGAACTCGATCATAAGGTGCACGAACCAGTAACTGTACCGTGAATGGCCGACATGCAAAGTCAAGATAACTGAGGAATGACCGACTCAGGTTTCAACTTCCTTCGAACAAGAGCATAACAGCGTATGGTGACTGAATGAAGGCGGCATAGACTCGATATACAAACTGGGACATCTCTATGACACAGGAGGCATCAATAGAGGATCCATAGGGACTGGAAGCTTAACCAGTCGGTGGAGATAAAAATCAGATAACGAGTACAGCTCCTAAATTCAAACTATAACCCAACCAATGGATGTGATATACAGTG
Organism: Pseudotsuga menziesii; assembly: GCA_001517045.1. Lineage (NCBI taxonomy): Eukaryota > Viridiplantae > Streptophyta > Pinopsida > Pinales > Pinaceae > Pseudotsuga > Pseudotsuga menziesii. The sequence continues at coordinate 265,370 of LPNX010091462.1, forward strand.
CTCTGTTCGAAGGCGACACAACTCGACAGCTGCCAAAGATAATATCTTTTCTTGTCCGGCTTTTTGGTTTTTTGATTTTTTTGGTCTTTTTCAGTTATTTGAAAAGCTTGAAAAAAGAATAAACTAGCTTTATAGTTACAAACTAGGAGGAGACGAGTGTCATAAAGGCAAACAAACTAGTGCCAAGCAGTGGAACATACCTATGCTCAATGCAAGGATACATGTGTAGGATATCGACACTCGGGGGAAAATCCCCTCCTGGTAAAAGGGAATCAAGCTGCGAAGGATATAAATAAAGGCTCTGCGTGGCTAGACATGAGACAAGCTCAGGCTATATGGCTGAGATGCAATGTCAGGGGAGCCGGCATAAAGCTCAATAAGACAGGCAAAGCTTATGATAATGCATCCACAACTTGATACAAGGGGAGTCCGGGGGGAAATAGGCCAGCATAAGATCAAGAGGAGTATGACGCTCTTGCTAAATGTCATGGCAATACTATACAACGGACTCCCACACCCTAAAGGGGGAAACATTGGCATGGGCACCAAATGCAAATAAGGTGCTAACTAGGGTACCCATGTAAGGTGAGTCTCTACCACTCATATCATGCCACTTCTATAGCAGCAAGAAGGTCCCGTGACATAATAGAGTGGGTTCGTACCTAAGGATATAGTGACATGGTCATAAGATCATGCAAAATGAAAACGGTGGTGAGCCTAACCTATATGCCAGTATAGACGTTATACCTGAGATCAGTACGAACGGGTCAATCCAAAGGCTGAAACATCGCTGAAAACGGTCTTCTACATCACAAATTAGGTCAGAAACGGTCCAAAAAGGTTAGAAACGGTCAAAACTATAGGAAAGGGGGTAAAAATTTTCTATAAATAGTAAAAAATATAAATCATTTGAAACTTTTACCAATTTGAGCTTTGATATTCTACTGCAAATTCCACGAGATCCAACCGGCAGAATTCACAACCGATTCTTCGAGGTACTTACTCATGTTCTCAGCTTGCATTTCAATACAAATTTTATAATTTTTCATGGTCAAATGAATTTTTAATGGCCAAACTTACATGAGCGCTACGGCCCACGTGGGTATTGAGGTTTTTTCCGTGTATAGGGCTGGCTATACGCGGAAAAGGGACCAGAAACCGCGTACATACGCGGCTATTTTGAAAACAGCCGCGTATGACGCCGCGCATAAGGATTTCTAAGAATCTAATGGACATTTGGTCAACTTCTCATGCAGGATGGTGCTAGAATGGAGAGAACGCGAGAATGGTGATGTAGAGGAAGCAGTAAGGGCTGACAGAATGGCTTAAGAAGCTCTAAGAAGGTGCGGACTCTACAAGTTTTGGTGCCTATGAGGCTTGAGGGCCAAACCAGGACTACTACAGATGCTTGTAGACTATTGGGATCCGAACTCAGAGTCCTTCCGGCTAGACGGTATGTCCCTCACCATTGAGGTGGAGGATATCTATTTCATCATAGGTCTATCATGGTGAGGTGAGATGGTGAACCTTCATTCCCGCGGAGGGCCAGGTCATGGGTTGACTATCGACGAGTACATAGCAGTGTACTGCTACCCAAAGACGGAGAAGGTGGGGAGCCAAGTCCCTACCAATGCTATACAGGTACTGAGCCTAAAGGCCATACTACTGATGCTGGGCAGGATAACAGGCGTAGCATCACTCCATCAGGCCTTTCGGCCACTGATGTTCTATGCGGTGGAGTGCATGACACCGACCATCTATGACTAGAGCACTTCCCTACTGAGCAACATGAAACATCAGCTCAACGAGTTCAAGGCAGGGAGGATACGAAACTTTGGGTTCAGCAGTATCTTGAGCACGTTTTTCTTTGTGTGTGTTCCGGGATTGAGCCCTAGAGTGGATGTTCCTCTCCACGGGGTTCGAGATCCGGCCCAACGACGTTGGGCAGACGTGATGCGCAGACTGGGGGGTGGTAGGGTGGCCAACCCTTATCCAGCAGACTTCTTTCCATGGTGGCGAAAACATATTGTTGCCATAGAGGACTACCCTTATGCAGGGATAGACTTCCGGGGAGACCCAGACATGCCATTACCACCAGGGTCAGCATATGGAGACATAGGTAACGAATCTCGACCCTTACTCTTTTTTAAAATTTTTGAAGTATTTAATTTTTTTGTGTTTTCTTGATTAATGGAATCAAAAAGACATGTTTTTGGGTGACAATACATAGTGACATCTACCATTGATGTGCAGATGTGGGACCACGGCAGCCAGAGGGCTTCCCACGTCATAGACGGAGGGGAAGAGGAGAGGATATCACTGGTGTGGATGCAGAGCAAATGCTCCAAAGCATCCATACCAATTTTGTGCGACTGACTCACAGGATTCCCATGGCGCAAGTCAAGGACTTGCCTGAGGCTATGTAGAGACAGGTGGTTGGTGTACCATGCGCATGGGTGCGTTTATTCCGGCGGCTAGCTAGAGCCGTGGTGACATATCATGATCACAACCCTCATCCCCCTCCACAGGACTAGATACCTGGGAATGTATCTATTTTGTACTACCGTGTATATGATGGTGGCTTTCAAAGCCCCAATTTTGTATTATGACACTATGTATTACCACATTTTTTATGTATATAAAAAAGTTTTATGGTGATCGGTTTATTTATTTACATGTGTAAAAATTGTGTTTAAGATTAATTTATAATGAATGAAACAAATTCCAATCTAACACATAGTTAGCATATGAGTCAGCAATTTGATTAAAATTTCTTGGAATGTGTATATATGTTATGTTCTCAAATTGCCATTCTAGCAATCTCACACATAAGAATCTCCTCAATAACGTGGGATCTCTAACATGGTACAAAACATTTAGCTGTGACACTACTAACTCTGAATCAAGACGTACCTCAAGAGAGAGAACACCATGAGAAATGGCATCCTGTAGAAGCTCGATAACGGCACTATATTCAGCAACATTGTTGGAAGATGGCCGTAGACATACACCTCCTGAAGACAGTACATGACCCATAGGAGTAAAAATCACCCAAGCAGCTGAGGTTGAGTGTTGAGTGTGATGGATTGCACCATCCGTGAATCCTATGTAGGTGGAAGATTCCATTGACATCTACCACAAGAAATGGAAACTAATCACAAACCCGATCACGATAAACAAGACCTAACTATGCAAAAAAGTTGTACAATAATATACAACAAACAACCTTGGATAAAGATCGTGCATAGTATTTTTTAAGATAGAGCCCATTTCTAGGCTCCACCAAGGTTGTCCCTTCGTAATCCACTAACTCGTAGGCACCCTTCTCTAATACCCGCTTGACCACGTAAGGACCATGCCACATAGGATTGAACTTTCCTGCCCCCAAGGGTTCTTTCGATTGATCCCACAAAAGGACCAAGTCTCCCTCACTAAACACTCTCGGCGGACAGACTTATCATATTGGGCCTTCACGCGACGCTTATTAACCTCTAGAGTCACCAAGGCATCTCTACGCTGCTCATCGAGCTGCTCAAGGTGAACCAAACGCTCCTCCAAAGGTGAAGTGTTTGGTAAGAGTTCTATGGCTAACTTCAACGAAGGAATTTTGCATTCAACCGGCAAAATTGACTCCACTCCATGAACAAGCTGATATGGAGAAAAACCAGTGGCAGTCTTTACCGCGGTTCGGTATGCCCACAAAGCAGGGTACAACATAATATGCCAATTCGTCTTGCTTTGTGCGATGGTTCATTGGAGGATGGACTTAAGCGATTTATTCACAGCTTCAACCTGTCCATTCGCTTGAGGATAGTAAGAAGAGGAGTGCTCTTGCTTATATCCTAACTTGGAAGCCAACTCTTCCATCATACGATTCTGAAAGTGCGAGCCATGGTGAGTGACAAGCTCTCTCGGAATCCCGAACCTAGAGATGATTTGGTTGAATACGAAGTGGGCGGCTGTCTCACCGTCGGATTTTACTGTAGGCATTGCGTCAGCCCATTTCGTGAAGTAATCGACAACCACAATGATATGATGGTGCCCCCTAGCCGAAGCTGGGTTGCAATCCATAAAATATAGCCCCCACTTGGTGAAGGGACCGGCGGTGATAATAGGGTGTAACGGGGCAGGCTTCGAGCGCATGTTACGTGCGAACACCTGGCAAGGATGGCACCTCTTGACGGCTCCAATACAATCCTTGAAGATCGACGACCAGAAATATCCTGCTCTCAAAATATTTTGGGCTGTAGCAAGCCCAGATAAATGACCACCACACGCCCCTCCATGGCAATCATTAAGCACTACCTCAGCCTCATCATGAGTTAAAAAACGTCGTAAAAGGGAATCTACTCCACAGCGATACAAAGTGTTGTCCACTATGAGGTAGTTCTTGGAAACGTGACGTAACCGACGTCGCTCATCTCGCGAGAGGTGAGTAGGGGTCTTCTGCGTTTGCAAATATACTATGATATTACCGTACCATGGGTTAGTCGTTGAGATCAAGAAAATGTGTTCATCAACGAACGTATCTTCACATGCCGACTCCTCATCCTCGCTCGAAAAATATGATATGAGCTCTACAAAGATTAAGGATTTTTTCGATTTTGCCGAAACAAACTCGAGATCAAACTCTTGCAGAATGACAATCCATTTATTATATTTTCCCCCAATCATCCTACGTGTGAGGATGAACTGAAATGGATTGACATGGGCAACAACCAAAGTTTGGCGAAGGAGAATATAATGTCTCAAACGCTGCACTGCATGGACGGTGGCTAAGGCAAGCCTCTCTGCATGAGAATATCAAATCTCTGCGTCAATAAGGTTTCAGCTCAGATAGTATATGACATGCTCCTGGAGCTCCTCATCCTCTTGAACCAAAACCATCCCAATCATCTCTAAATACGTGGCCACATATAATAGGAAATCACGGCTATAATCCAGAGGACTAATCACCGGGGCCGATGCTAGGGCTCTCTTAAGTGCATCGAAGGACTCCTGGGCTCGCTCATCCCATTCAAAGGGAGTATCCTTCTTCAGGAGACGCATGAAACCTCTAGTCAAATTGGCGAAATTGACAACAAATATTCGTAGGAATTTTGCCATGCCTTGCAAACAATGAAGATGACGAATATTTCGCGGGGGAGACAACTGAAGTATTGCCTCCACTTTCAAGGGGTCGACTCTTATACCCTCTTTCGAAACGATAAATCCTAACAGACGACCTGATTTCACACAAAATATGCACTTATGAGGGTTTAATCTAACAACATAATGGTGGCATCTTTCGAACACCAATATCAAGTGATATGAATGACGCATCCTCATAAGAGAATGAGCAATGAGGTGATCCAAAAAGACTTCAATAATGGACTTGAGATCATGAAAAATCAAGGTCATCGCCCACTGAAAGGTAGCTCCGGCGTTTTTAAGGCCGAAAGGCATTTTCTGATACGCAAATGTTCCCCAAGGACAAATAAATGCGGTCTTATGTTGGTCCTCAGGTTTAATTTGAATCTAATTATATCCGAAAAAGTCGTCCACAAAGGAGAACACCTCGCTACCTGCACACATCCAAAATCTGATCTATAAACGGTGTGGGGAAGTTATCCTTAGGACAAGAACGATTTAAATCACAGAAATCAGTGCATATATGGATCTCTCCTTGCTTCTTATCCACCGGAACGGGGTTTGAAACCCACTCCATCAAGGGAACGCGATAGATGAAACCAGCTTTCAATAGTTTCTCTATCTCTGCCTTTATGGCGGGTGCTTTCCTAGGATTTACCGTGCGTAAACGCTGTCGAATAGGCTTCGCGTTGGGGTAAGTCTTAATTTCGTGTTCGACAATCCGAGGGTCAATCCCTGGCATCTCATTGTAAGACCAAGAAAAAACATCATGGAATTCCTTGAACAGCTCGGTATACTCACGAATCTCATCTTGGGAACAATCCGCCCCAATGTACACATTCTCAACTATACCAGGGTTGCGAGAAATGTTGATAGGCATAGTTGACGATATGTTTGCCATTTTTCCATCAGCCATTTGACCAGGAGAGCTTAATGGAATCATGGGCCTACCAACTTTCTGTCTAAGAATCTCCCTGTAATCCTCATGCTCCAAAAGGTTAAGCTCTGGAAGGAAATATGATCTATGGTGGAGTTCCTCCCATGGCGGCTCAACTCCCGACATAGCCTCGATGATCGCTTCATCTGAAGGGAAAACCGTATCAAGACAATCGTGGGAATGAGAAGACTGTACTGCCCATGCGGGCAGCACATAGGGGTCTTCTTCCTCTGTTCGTGAAGAAGAAGAACAAGGCTCTGCAGCAGATTGAAGATTAGCCTGGTAAGCTATCATGGCTGCGGGAAATGGCACACTTGTCTCAATGGCCTCACTCGAAGGACTCGGTGAAGGAAGAATCCAAGGATCTCCCATATGATTTGTGTGAAAAGGCACCGATCTCGTAGATGTGGAAGCACCATTGAAACTAGCTCCTATCATGAGGACAGGTGTAGGACAACTAAAGGTTCCCATGAGGGAAGGATACATACCTACACCGACACTCCCAGTTGTCGGCTGGTAATGTTCAACTTTCAGAACTGAAGCTTCCAAAGATGCACTAACAGGCGGATTCTTGAATGACATCTGATCAATCGTCACAATCTTCCCATTATGAGGAAAGCACACAACGCGAAATACAGAAGACGCAACGGCTTGCATACTATACATCCAATTCCTTCCCAGTAAGAGATTGTAGTCAAGGGGCGCATCAACCACCTCGAACTCTATCGCAATGGTCTTTCCTCCCAAACGAACTTTAAAAGAAGGAAGGATCTCGTACGGCCTGAACAATCTCCCATCAAAAGAAGTTAACATGGTCGTAGAATTTGACAACTCAGGAGAAACAAGACCCTTCCAACAAGACAAAGACATCACAGAAGTAGCAGCGCCCTCGTCAATCATAGTATGCTTGACGATCATATTAAGACATTCTACATGCACCAAAAAGGACACATAGTAGGGCAAGTGAGGATGATGTCCTGCGGTTTCAAACTTGATCACTGAGGAAGAATCATCACCATTCACACCAAGAGAGGAAAGCAAAGCCTTCCTTTGCGACAGACAACTCTGAAGCACTTCCAATGCAGACATCGCACAAGGAATATGACCCAAGTCCTCGACAACTGAATAGTTCTGGGTGGCTCGGGCATTTGGATTATGCCCCGAACGCTTAAGTACCCCCTTAGGAATGTGAGGTGCAGCTTCAGGCTTATCCGCAGGTTTCTCAATACGCAAAGGGGTTCCTGGTGGATCAGGTTCTTTGCCTGGGTTGTGTTGTGACGAAGAATAATCTTTCGCACACGTCACAACTTTCACGGCACGGACCATATTAATGCACCCACGACCACTAGTTTCAGGTGTATCTTCATCACTAGATTGATCATGGGACTTCAAGTTCATATTTTGGTTATGTGGTAAAGGGTTTGTTAACACAGCTGGGCCCTGTGCTATGAACTTCGAAGCTTCATCCATCCTAGGGCACAAGTAAGTGAGGTGATCATCCTTACAAAGCTTGCAAGGAAACTTAACCTTACACTTATTCTGCTTGTCCCCCCCAGCATTTTTATTGTTCTTGTCAATATTGTTGGCATTCTCATTTTTATTCCCACCCTTTTTATTATTGTTTTTACCCTTTTTTCTATTCCGTCCAGATTGCTGGTTACCCTTCTGGTCGGACGATTGCACAGCAAGTACATTCGCCGTTTGGACGGGCTCAGACGAAGTCGTAGCTTGTCCCGAGGCAAATTGGTTGATTTACAATTTAGAAACTTGTTTCACAACCGAACCTACAGGTTTCTTACTTGCACTACCCACAATGCCATCGACATGTGGTCCAAGTTTGACCTTGGGATCGAAACTAGAATGAGGGGCATTAGGTATAATCTCATATAACAAACTAGACTGAGCATAGATCAAGTCTAGTTCCTGCGCCCTAAAGATGGCTTGTTCCTCATTCTGCACTCCGGATGTGGAAACATCCTTCGCAATATACAGCAATAAAGATTTGAGGAACCACTCAAGGAGGAATTCCGGCGGTATAAAGGCTTTGATTAATCTTTTTCATCTACGCCACTCCTGAATATGATCAGAAATATGGGTGGCTTTATCTTGCCGAAATGTTGACAAGAGTTCAGTACCAATGTCATATCGTACCGGTAGCTGGAAGTGATTAAGGAAAGTCATCGCAAGGTCGTCAAACAAAGTAAAGGCACCCCTAGGTAACTCTATATACCATTTCGGCCCAGGCCCTGTAAGGGTGCGTTGAAATAGTCTCAAACGGACTGATTCCTAATGCAATGAATTGGAAGAGCACCATAGGTGGAATGTCGTAACGTGTTCACTCGGATCCTCTCCTGGTTTGCCTTCGAACTTAGGTATGTCCGAAGGAAGCTTGGTAGGGATAGCCGACCAAGCCGGCTCATGAGCCACAGGATCATTCGTAAGTCTCGATAAGTCAGGTAAATTGAGTGTCGCGAGGAAAGGGAGCTTAGCATGATGAGGTTTAGGGACCGCTCCCTGGTTCATATAGGATTTATTACCACCATGACCTTGGCCATAGTGACCTCCTCCTGTATGACCCATGTAGGGTGGCGTGGAAGTTGCATAATGAGGTGGACCTTGACTAGTAGGAGCTACAAAGACATAGTTGGGAGAGTAAGCAGGTTGTGAATACCCGCCTCCGTAAGGTAAAGAGACCTGTCCATACTGCGCCCCATAGTAGGGTCCATAGGTCACCGCTTGCGGTGCCCCATGAGACACTCCATAGGTAGGAATATACATTTCAGAAGTAGGAATATACATACCGGAAGTAGGGATATATGTCGAGGAAGTAGCAACCTGACCTCTAGAAACATGAACATAACCTCTCAAAACCACAGGTGGTATGTAATCTTGAGACACAACTGGTCTAGTAACCGCAGTACGGATCTGACTCGTAGCTACGTACCGACTCGAAGGACCACGAGAGTAAGGTGGAGGGTTTGCATTTGAAGAACTCGGAAGCGAGGACGAAGGAATCTCTGTAAGAAGATATGTGCTGGTGCCTATAATCACTCCTCTAGAACCTGGTATCGCTATGGGATCACTAACTCTAGACCTAGAAGGTATATAAGATGTAGCTTCCACCGCTGGGATGGAAGTTGCAATATGACTAGTACTCCCAAACCTCTCCACAAGGTAAGGCATGGGAATGCCCCCAGGTATAGTGTTAGGATCAAAGTCGGATTCAACATGAAATGTCAAATCGTGCATAGGAAAACTAGTGGTAACATAACCACCATAGCTGGTGCTAGGAGGGTCAAAGTGAGTCTCAGCATCATCCGGCATTCCATACCGGTATCGGGTCAATGGGGAATCTGGCCTAGAATGAGTAGGTCTATCATGTAAAGATCCTATCTGGGAAATAATGGGACCGATCTCAGCTAGGTCAGGTGAGGGATCGTATGTAGGAGTAAATTCCCCATCGTCAACATGAATAGGAGGAGGTGGGTCAGGAATAATCTCTGAATGATCCTCCATGGTGTGTGAATCAATGTGTGACACAGTCCGCCTAGACCGACTAGGCCACTCTCCCAAAGGAGGAGGAGAAGTGGAAGGTGGAAGTCCTGCTAACCGACAAGAACGGCGCGGAACTGCACCCGACTCCACAATGGCTCAACAAAAAAGCAAAGACTCTCTATTTACGTCAACCCTAGGCCAACTAGCGTGCATAGAGCAATCACTATAAAATCTAAAGCGAATAGCAAGCAAACAAGGGCTGGATAAGTGAGCTCCGGAATGTGGCTGGTATGTCTCGCCTAGGAGAGGCTTGAGAGGCCCTTGTCACCACAAGCGAAGGTTCGAAACCAATTATTGTTGCCCTCAGCTTCAAGGCGTAAAGCGACTGTGCTGTCCGACCCCAACCTGGTCGGGACACATGCAGAATAACCTCTACACGTACCCTCTCGATATCCTAGGTAAGGTCACTAAGGTCACCTCGATATAATCAACTCTCAGGCGGACAGTCGTAGGCGGGATTGATCGTATGGGCAGGGTAGCAAAGCCCGAAACTCCCGAAAGAGACCCCAGATATGAATACAATCCTGGCTATATCGCCGGTGCTACACAGTTACCAACCAGGGGTTATCCCGATCAACAACCACTCACACTGCCTAGTGCTTGACTCCCTTTTGAGAGCAGCTTCCTGAGAACACTGGTTATATAAAGGATTTCACACACTCCCTGGACAGACACCTAGTTGTTGTAGTTTAGTGATCTTGGAGAATTAACTTTCAATGAACTATTCCAAGATCCTAAAACCTAAGCTTGTTGGTGCACCCTATTAAAGAAAAGAGTGTAATTCATTTTATTTAGCATTGATTTTAGTTGGCTTTATTACTCAAAAATAGGACATGGTAGCGCAACTAATAGTGTTATGACGCAACAAGAAGTAAAATGCACACCTAAAAATCAATGCAAATGCATTGTGTCCATGAAAATAGGGTATGCGTACTACGTGGATGCACAATTTCTTCTTCAAATGCTGAATGCAAATTTCCCTATATGAATTCCTAACTATTACTCCAAAGCAAATCTAGATCTAATGCAAGTACAATGCAAAATGCATAATGCAATGCATGATGATAAGCAAATATTTTTTTGGATTTTTTGAAAATAAAGAGATACAAAAAGCAAAAGAATGACTCTAACCACCCCAGACTCTGCAAGTACACATAAACAGCATTCCAACAAAGCACTAAGGCAAAAGGACTCTAATGCACTAATCTCAAACAAAAAATCAAAGATGCCATGACAAGAACTTTTCTAAAAGAAAAAATTTAGGCTAAAAAAAATGTTTCTGGTAAAAAACAGAGGTATTGACAGACTCAGGCAGTTCCAAAGGAGACTCAGCAACTAACAGCATTCACCCAGCAATCCACTATCTTCCACAAAAAGGTAAAAAACCAGGGTATACGCGACTGTGCGCAGTGAACCCGCGTGTATACGCGGAAATCCCAGGGGAAACCGCGTGTATATGCGACTGTAAGTAACAAACTCGCGTACAGGAAGAAAAAGATGCACAAATTCCAGGAAAACAGATAGGCTGAGAATAAATTCACACCAATCAGGCTCTACCAAGCATACTTGCCCCCATACCCGACACAGAAACAAGAGAGAGAGAGCAATTCAAACACATTGAATGCCAAGAGATCAACCCCCAAAGGACAATTACTAGGAACTCCCCAGCAGAGTCACCAATTCTGTTATGGAGAGAAATTCCTATGGCTTGGGGTACCACAACAGACAGCTAGACTCCAGAAATCAATCTTTCCCAATATGCAATAGAAATAAAAACATCTAACACTAAAGGATCAAACCTTGTACCTTATTCCGGACGGTTGAAGTAGATCCCCGTTGATCTTTCCAATCTTCAGCTTGAATTGTTATAGCACGTCCTCAACAACAAGTAAACAATACAAGCATACTATATTTCATGGTGTTAGATCTATTCTAGCATATATAATCAATAATGTATAAGCATTTGACATATTCCAATGGATGCAACATTCATTCAAATACACATTACTGGATAGGAAAAGATATTTCTATTAATATGAATCAGAGATTACAAGTGACAACCTCTGACGGCACGTCTGCAAATCGAAGAAACTGAATCCCCCACTTGGGCCTCCACCACCTCAATCCTCCATCACTCCGATAGCAAGCTCACTAACAAAGGCAAGCTTGGGAAGAACACAACAGTGCTCCAAAGGGACAAAGGGATGTAGACTCAAGTATAGTTCTGGCAACAATGGACTATAGTTTCGATACTCTCAATTCTCTCTTCTTCTTTCAATGTCTCAATGGTTCCTTATATAGCTTTTCAAAGTGATACTGAAAGGTCGAATCTGTGCGATCTCAAGGAATATGGAAGGCCAGGAGTCATATGAGTCGGATCCAATTCAAGGAATGCTCCAAGAGTTTTGGATTATGTACACATCCCGATGTACGCGACTATAGAGGGAATATTCGCGTATGTACGCGGTTATCGGGGAAAAGGCCGCGTATATCATTTTTCTAATGTTTTTAGGGATGGTCAATGATACATCAAAAGACAACAAATGTTCCATCGGGAATAATGAGTCTGCAGCGGGACAGGGGAAGGCCATACAATGTGTGATTCACCTAGTGTGGTGAAATCCGCTATAACAATGTCCCTAAAATTCCCACCATTTTACAGGTTCTCTTTGTTCATTATTTTTAACATAATGTTTTGGTATGTATCTGTTCTTTGCTTCTATAAAATTCTACTGTGTATTACTTTTAAAGTCTGTCCCATGATAAGTATTCTTAGGATAGTTTCGAGGATTATTTCCAAAATTTCTGTTGGACTTAAAACTTTTTCTTATTTGTTCAAAATTATCTTTTCTTTTAACCTTTCAGTTAGGTACACCTTCTCTTTTGTTTCTACTTTGTTCATAACAGAAATTGGCCTTCCTCATTGCTTCCTCAAGGGTTTATGGATTGTCGTATTCAATTATGTCCTTGAAGCTAAAAGGTAAACAACTCAGAAACCTATGTATCTTAGGATTTTTGTCGATCATATAAGGTACGTATCGGAGTAAACTTAAAAATTTACTACTTAGTTCCTTCATATAAATTTAACTTAGCTTAAGATCGTAAAATTCCTTAGCTCTTAGACGAGAGAAAAGAAACCTTCTTGAAGACCCATTCTAAACCTGATAGTGAACCCATCGACTTGTCTTACCCTATTGACCTCAACCAATTCAATGAAGAAACGTGGTGTATATCCCTGGCCATTTAGTTCCTAGATCTAGATACCGACGCTTATGTCACAGAGTCATTATTGAGTCTTTTGTTCATCCTGAGTACTTGTCCGGCTGAACTAAAATTGCCTGGACAATCCTGTCAATCGTGTTGCCTTAAGTTTGATGAGTTCCTACCCGAGAACATCCGTTCTTAGTTAGCGAATTTCCACAGCACTAGAATGTTTAGATTCTAGTCCTTTTTTCTAAGAATGTTTATAGCTTATAATGAGGAAGACCTGCGAGTACCAGAACTAGAAATCACTGCTGATATGGCCACTGATTACTATAAATTCATGAACCAATTGATGGCTGAAATATATGACCTCTTCTTTCAAGAAATGATACCTAGGGTGTTGCCTAAGATGAGGCAAATGTTGTAGCTGTCAAATAGTAAGAAGATATGGGATTGGTTCCCCACAGAATTTGGAGCGACCATAAGGTTGTATGGCTTCATACATCCGGCCTACATTCTGCCAGCTTTCCTAACTACCAGGGTTTTCTCCCTGGAATTGATCCGACAAAAACTCATTGTTGAAGAAGTGCACTTCCTGAACTTTAAGAAAAGCTCAAATTTGATTTTCCCATGGGAAGTAGGACCATGCAAAGTTAGAAACAGGGCTGCTTTTCCCCTTGTTACCAAATTGCTTAGAGGCATGGAGTTTTCCATGGGACAAGCGGTAAATTATGACCCTCACCATATAATTTCCAAAAGGAGGAAATCTCACAAATGCAGGCCTTTTGAACACACTGAAATACTTGGAATCAGAGAAGCATCCAACTAGGATGATTTCCCTAATCCTTCATCGATGGATACTAACATAGAGTAGGGTACTGGCTCACAGCTACTCGGGGTAGCTTCTCTGCAAAGAGAATTGGCTAAAGTAGTTACAATAGTTGGGGAATTCTCATCACTGGTTAGCTATTCAGTGAGTTCAATAAAAAGAGGGGGTTCAGAGCCCATGGACACTGAAGAAGTGGACACGACCAGCATGCCCAAGAAGCAGAAAATAGAGCAAGGACAACAATTGGTGCAGGTTAAAAAGGGCCAAGCAAAGGGACAATCACACCAACCAATATGGTATCCAAAATATGGTTGTTGTTGTCTCCGGATCTAGAAAGGTAGTTGCTAAGCACAGGATGTTGGAGACTGTACGGGCCAAAATAGGAGTTATTAAGCACAAATTTCGACAGTTAATCAAGCTATTCAAACCACTGGTAAGCAAAGGACTCCCTTTTTTCTAGGAAGAAAAGGGTCATTTATTGTCCCAGAAGGAGTATCAGGAGTGCTTGGTGCACTACCGATTAGACAACAACAAGTTTGGAGATATGCAACAATCGTTGTCAGGGAAGGTCGTTTTTGATAAATTGACCACTGATTTTGAATTGTTGTTTGATTTTAAAGCTGTATGTGCCGAGGTCCCTAAGGCTTCATACCCAGAAATGATGGAGCTCAAAGCACAAGCATACAACATGGCCATTGTGACCCTACATGGTCCTAATTTATGGAAAGTCATTCAGCAATATGGGTCGACCAAATTCAAAATGCATCCATAAGAGTGGAAATGATAATACACGAGAATTTTTCTCTGCGTTGAACGCCCATCCCAATGGTTGCCTCTCTCAGAAATTTGTACAGTTATCACCCACCAGATGGAAATATAGGAAAATCTTGTGCATATTTCCTCCTGTATTCCACATTTCATTGTTAAGCCATTTCATTCAAATCGCAGCCGATGTGCCACCTAAGGGTTGGTTAGAGGATGTCCTTCTGTTGTAACAAATTTTGATTCCCAGATGTCGGCCTGGGAAGTCCCAATGCTATAAATATACCTCCTGAAGAAGGAGAAAGGGTTGAAACCAAAGTAATTTTTGTTGTGTATGTTTTCAAGAGAGTTTTAATAAAAATTGTAGAGCCGAGGTCGGCGGTTTTTACAGGGATTCATGTGTAGTTTGTATTTGCAGTGTGTTGCTTCCTTTCTTATGTGAATGTCTTTCTATTTTATCTCTCCCATTTTGTTTTCTTTAATATCTGAAACGTAGTGTATAACAATTTGGAATTCATACTTGCTATGCTCTATCTGTTGTTTCAGGTATTCACCAAAATTTTCTTCTAAAGTTAATACAGAATTCATTTTTCAATGCTCTGTGTTGATGGCCTGTTCATGTTCTTATTTTCCACCAGACAATTATAAATTGACTGTGACCGAGTGGCTACCTTTCCCCTGTGTTGAAATCACTTGCATAAGTTTTTTTATTTCCGTTATATATATTGACTCCATTTCCCAATGGTTTTGTGTTTTGTTTCAACCAATTTTACAAGAAATTTATAGTTTCACATGTATATATCTAGCATTGTTAATATTTGGTGAGAGATCCCTCTTGGAAGAGTAGAAGGCCAGTTATCTCTTTGAAAGTGGTTCTATTGTTACCTGGGAGTGAGCCTTTCGTAACCTTTGGTTCAATTTCAGTGCTAACAAACTGGTGTCGTTGCTGGGGACAAGTTGAAGATCATCCCTGGGAAGAACGAAAAAACCTCAAAGCATAAAGGGTTTCTATGGGAAAATAGAGATTCTTGAACATGAAAAGGTTGAATCATTTTCCCTTGCGAATCCACTGAAAGATTCTGGAAGGTGACTCCACTGGGGATACCGGTGGTCAGAGAGAAAGAGATATCTGGGAGTAAACAAAAAATTTTGAATTCGTGAGAAGGTTGTATGTTTGTCCTGGTGACTCCACACCCACTTCAACCAGTATTGCACTAGAGATCCTAGCTTCCAGAAAGATCCACACTAGAGGTAACCCTTATCCCAAAACTTTACAAAGTGTGGATAATCCAGAAAGAATACTTAGAAATAGAAATAAAGAGAAAGTGGATTTTTCATTGTTTGGTACTTCATCATCTCAATATTTGTACGACATAGCGGAAACCAAATGGGGGGTTAGGGCAGAAAGACTACCAACAAAATCTAAATCTAAATCTGAACTAAGGAAATATGGGGTTAGCTCTAATACACTGCAATCCTATCTTCTTGATTCTTTGTTGCTGAACCTATAGACTCCACCAAAATTTGAAGAGATAGCCCCTATCTTTCAGAACACACAGTTTCCTAAACCCCTGTCTATTCCTAATCAACCTAACCCGATGGCTACTGCTAGATTTTACCCGTTAGCCCTATCTCCAGTTCTACACGACCTCCCCATGACTTACGCCCAAAGAATCGTACTCTATGAAGGGAGGGAAATGTATGAGAAAGATACCATGTGGATAAGTTCGACCACTTCATTGACCTAGAAGAGGTGGATGATGAAGATTTCAAAATGTAGTTGTTCCCTCAGAGTTTGTCTGGGGAAGCCAAGCAGTGGTACAAAGATTTGCCACCTAGATCTATCCACAGTTTCGCTGGTTTTCAAATCATGTTTCTTGAAAGGTGGGATGATAAACAAAGCCTGTTACAGGTCTTGTCTCAATACAAAAATCTCAAGAAAGGAGGTTTTGAATCGATCCATGAGTTTTCCAGCAGATTCATGTGGGTCTACAACTCGATACCTGCCGATATCAAACCTTCGCCTGGGGTGGCTAAACTTCATTACGCTGATGCCTTTGACAATGATTTTGCTTTGTTATTGAGAGAAAGAAAGTCAAACACCCTCCCAGCCATGTTCATTGATGCCCTACAAGTAGAGGCCAATATGATGGCATGTGGAAAAATTAAACCAAGGGCAGAGGTTGATAGAAGGAAAGGTAGAGAAGAGGCACACCCCACTACTTCTGCCTCTTCATCCAGTGATATAAAATTTGAGATGATGATCAAAACTATGGAAACATTGATGGACATGTTAATGGTGGAGGCCAAGCCAATGAACTAGGAGAAGAATGAACCTCAGATAAGGAATCCTAATTTTAGGAGGCTAGTCCCTGCCCCGTTCCAACCAAATAGACCAAGGGATGTGAGGAATCCAAGAAACCAAGAAGAGCATCCAATCAGGACTCCTTTCCCTGAAAACTATGTGGATTCTGAAGAAGAAGCTCAGTCCATCGAAGATCATATCCATCATTTCAGTGATTTGGACTCTGAGATCTACTTGACCGAAAAGGAACATGATATGTTTGCTCAAGTGGATGATAAGACCCTGACAAGGGAATTGGAGCAATATCATCAAGGGTATATGTATGTTATAGATGATTTCAGGAAGATGAAGTTAAGAAGTAGGGACATCGCTATACATAAGGGAGGGTTAAACCTAGACCAACCTTCTAGTAGTCAGACCGGCCCAAGGAAAGGCGATGAAAAATAAAAGGGGCCAATAGCAACTAGAGAAGTGGAAAATGGGAATAGTAATGTGCGAGAGTTGGAGCCAATGGCACCTGTCGAACTGGGAAAAACCCGCCCCATGTTTAATCTCCAAAACAAGCTAGCTAAGCTGAAGGTCTCTATTCCTTTCAATGAATTATTGAGGAATCAGGAATACAGGGACACTATAACGAAGATGATTGCAAATCAAGGAGAAGCTCACCCGAATATCTTGGAGCAGACTGAGGACAACCCTACTATTATTATGGGATCCAATATTGACAGTATGGAAAGCGAAGACGAGGAGGTGCCCCCCTATTGCATGAGCTTAAATGTACATGATATGGTGGTACACAATGCTATGTTGGATTCAGGAGCCTCACACAATCTAATGCCAAAGGGAGTAGTGGAAAGCTTCAAGTTGGAGATTACAAGGCCTTATAAAGACCTGTATTCCTTTGATTCTAAGAGAGTAAAATGTCTAGGATTGATCAAAGACATGGTAGTATCTTTATATAAGTTGCCATATAAAATTATAGTCATGGATGTTGTTGTGGATGACATTCCTCCCAAGTTTGGTATTTTGCTGTCAAGGTCTTGGACTTCAAAGCTGAAAGGGAGCTTGAAAATGGACATGACCTATGTGAAAATTCCTATTCAGAATGAAAACAAAAGGTTATACAATGAGAAGAGGTTTCCTTATGTCGTGAGAAGTCAGGATCAGTTTGACATCCATCATGTTTATCCCGTCGACACAGACTTGGGGTCCTCTATTTTCTTCAATGATATATCTCCTTGCAACTCAAAAATTATTGTTCCACGGAAGGATAATAAAGACACCAGCGAGATGGAAGCTTTGGAAAGGAAGCAGAAGGACGAAGAACTGTGGAAGATGTATTTTGACAGCTTAGTGGCTAAAGTGGGTGCTGGCGTAGGTGTGTATATAATCTCCCCCATTAAGGATACCAAATCTTACTCTTATAAGTTGATTCTTGAATGCTTTACAATGTAGCAGAGTATGAGGCCTTGTTGCTAGGCTTGCATGCACTAAAGGATTTAGGAGCTAAAAGGGTCCAAATTTTTGGGGATTCAGAGCTTGTAATAAATCAGGTGAGTGACAACTATCAGACTAGATATCCAAGAATGAGAGATTACCAAAATGAGGTATGGGATATGTTCAAAAATTTGTTCACTGAACATACAGTCCAAGTGATCCCCAGAGATGAGAATACAGTGGTGGATTCTCTGGCGACTGCAGCAGGAAAATTCGAAGCCCCTATGACGGGAAAAAAAAAAAATATAAAGTAGATATTGTAAATAGACCTTCCATACTAGATAACACTAAATATTGGTAGGTATTTGAAGACTATATGCAGATCAAAATATTTCTGGAGTTGTCCGGTGAGTTTTTAAATACCCACATAGATGAAGGTGGCGCTGAACCTGAAAACCTCCCAGACATTAAAGAGGAAGGGGAAGACGCCATCGGGACGAGAAAACTAAAGGACTCCTTGGGAGGCAGGGATATAGTTCAGTTGAAAAGAAATCATATTCGTAGAGGATTGATCCCTTTGGAGTCTCTTTTTGACCAAAATGATGTAGCCAGAGATCCGAAAATCGAGCCTTCCACGGATGTTGTCGAAGATATAAATATCGGCACTGAAGGGGACCCAAAAATTATTAAATTGTCCAAGAAATTACCCGCTAAAGAAAAATAAGGGTATCTAAACCTGATGAAGAAATACACTGATGTGTTTGTGTAGAGTTATGAAGATCTCAAAGAATATGACACTTCCATCATACAGTATACTATCCTAATTAAACCCAGAGAAAAACCATTTAGGAAAAAACTCAAGAGGATCAATCCAAAGTTAGTACCCATCATTGAAAAAGAAGTGAAAAGGTTGTTTGATGCAAAGATAATAGTAACTCTGAGGTTTTCAAAATGGGTAGCCAATTTTGTTCCTGCTCAGAAAAAGAATGGGGATATAAGGCTATGCATAGATTTCATAAACTTAAATAAATTATCTTTCAAAGACTACCCATTGCTAAAAATGGACTTGATCCTGCAGAGGGTGGTAGGCTCAGAAAGGATATCCACTATGGATGGCTTTTCTGGTTACAATCAGGTGAAGGTGTTTCCTGAAGATCAAGAAAAAACCGCTTTCACCACACCTTGGGGTACATTCATGTATGCAAAGATGCCATTTGGGTTGATGAATGCTGGAGAAACTTTCCAACGTGCCATGGATATTGCTTTTGCAGAGGAGAAAGAAAAATTTGTGGTGGTATACATGGACGACATTACTGTATACTCCAGGTGGGATAAAGATCATATCAAGCACCTGGAAAGAGTTTTCATCAAATGTAGGAAGTATGGCATCTCATTAAACCCTTGAAAGTCAAACTTCGCTCTAGAAGAAGGAAAGTTGTTGGGGCACATCATTTCGAAGGAAGGGATCAGGATCGATCCAGATAGGGTAAAAGGCATCTTAAGAGTAGAAGAACCAAGGAGAAATAAATAAATACAATCTTTCATCGGTCAAGTCAACTTCTTGAGGAGATTCATCCCTAGCTTCACTGAAATCTTGATAAACATTACTTACATGCTAAGCAAAGATCATGAAACCAAATGGACGGTAGGAGCCAAGAAAGCTTTCAAAAATATAAAACAAGCCATTTTAGAGGCTCCTGTACTGATCAGCCCAGATTTTGAGAAGGATTTCTTAGTATTCTTGTATGCTTCAGAACACACTGTAGCGGCAGTTTTGTTACAAAAAAATGATTAGGGTGAAGAACAACCTATAGCATTCTTCAATAAAATATTGAGGGATGGAGAGTTAAGATATAGAATAATGGAGAAACAAGCCTATGCTTTGGTCAAATCCTTGAATTATTTCAGAATCTACCTCCTCCATTCCCACATAATCACCTATGTACCCTGCAATGCAGTGGAAAGCATACTTACACAGCCAGATACGGAAGGAAAGAGAGCTAAATGGGTTGTAGTGCTTGTAACATCCCCAACCCTCTGACCGGTGAAGAGGACGCTACCAAACAAACAAAAATCTCTGGGAAAATATCCCCATGAACATGAACAGGCATATAATGCTGAAAACAAATGCTTAAAACATAAAACATACTAAGATGCAAAATCCTTCATATACATAGCGGAAGCAAACATACGTTCATTCAAGCATACCACATGTTCATCATATTCATTAATCAGTAAATATAAATGTAGCGATGGAATAGTCAAGAATACTCATATTAAAATAATTTGTCTCGCAACCAGCTATGTTGCTACAACGTTCCACCCAACCATAGGCCAGCGTGCTCATCAATCTCTCAGCAGCACTGCCACACTCGAGCTGGGCATGATTCCTCAAGGAATAAGGGTCAAAGAAGGCTTACACATAGCCAAAGTACACAAATCAGCCAAACCCACACAGTAGGGTTTATCAGGCCATCAAGGAGCTAGGAAATGCTAAATGCTAAGCCAGTGGCCTCAATGGAGAGCTAAGGATGCCTACACCAGAGTTAACCTGACTTCTAAGACATCCACACACCCATCAACAGGAATCAGTCCTTTCTCTGCTTCACAGTCCCTCAAGCCCTGACTTCCCTTTACTATACTCTTCAAGGGTTGTGGACAAGAAAACCAGCAGTCTAACTCTATCTGAGTGGCTCCAAAAACCCATTTTATCAAGCATACCCAGCCTCTAATCCTACTCTCAACAGTCTGAAGACCAACCAATACATACCGTAGTAAAACAAACAGTCCATAGCTCTGTGAGGAGATCAATACAATAGGGTGACAACCCCAAATGACAAGGTGAACACATCTCAAGTCAACAAGATAACTCAGAGTTGTTCTTGGCCCTAGCATGGCCAAAACAACTCGGCAGTAACCCAAAAAGGTGCTTTCATACACAACAACCCAAAAACTAGGGGAAGACAAAAACCACGCTTTTACCAATACAACAACGAGAGAAACACAAACTGACAGCAAATCCAACATGGAGATGAAAAGGTCTGATTCTTAGCCTGGATAGGGGAAACACATACGTAGACCCACAAAACTTAAGGGCAGACACAGTCAACCAAAGTGGGGAAACAATTTCCTGTTCTCAACAAAGAAGCCACGACACACCTACACAGTCGACAATGGAGGAGAAGTCTGATTCTCAAACCTGGGCAGGAGAAAAATAGGTACACAGACCACAAATCCGAGACGGTAGAACACATGCACACAGTTCGATAATAAAAAATGGAAATCGATCCTCTTCACAGGCCAAGAAAGAACATAGCCCCTCTCACAGTGAAAAACCATGGATACCAGTAATTGGTGAGAGAAGGGAGAATCGACCAACCCCTACATGCATGAGATGGTCAAGACAAAAACCACGAGGAAGTGGGAGCATGGTAGAGTGGAGAGAGTGGTGACCATCCCCCTACCCTCCGTGTGAGGAAGAGCAAGCTTACTGGTGGTGTGTACGTGGGGCAAATACTGGCAGTCTTGCCACCCACCACTCCCTAGCCATAACTGCTTCCAAATAATTGAACAACAGAATTTTAGTGGGTGGTCGACACATGGCAACTCTCAATGGCTCCCACGGTTTAGACAACCCCCCCTTAACCGTAGGAATCATGCCCTTTTCATTCAACGTTACATCGTTGTAGCTGGTTGTAGGTTTATTTTAATTGATGTGCATATTTACATGGTGCCAAAACTATAATGTGTCAGATAGCACGATATACCATAGGCAACGATCCCTATTGCCGAAACATACACAACCAAATCGATGGTGGGGATTTTTCCTTTAGCTCCACACCACAATTAATTACAATATATAAATCATGTACTTTTTAATGTAATCGGGGTCAAAACTGGGGCATTACAATCCCCTCCCTCTTGTAATAACACTATCCTCGGTGTTTGTTGTGCCCCTACTTAACAGCCTTAAAAAACATTATTTCATCAAACAAAATTGTATTTTGTTTTGATGAAATGTTTGAATTTCATATCGCAAACCTAAAGAATTGACAGTTACTAAAATGGTGACATTCCTGAAGCTACTGAAACAATGAAATTAAATGTTTTTAAGGAAAACCTTTGCGAGCTATGGATTTGTTGACAAAATCACTACTTTGAAATTATTATTTTGAGTGGATTTGCATTGAAAATCAAGGGATAAGTGTTAATAATTTGTCATAACCTAATCTCGAAATCTTATCCAAATACTTATCGTTTGATTTTATTATGTGATTTTGTTATCGTAAATATTGATAAGGTTTTGAAGGCTGATTATTGTATTTTTGGCACCCTATAAATGGATAATTTTGATTCAATTATTCAGCTTGGTAATTTTGATTCATGAAACAATGGATATTGGAGGATAAAACTATGCATTCAAGTTAAGAGTTTGAAAGATATATTACTAAGCCTATCCTATTATTTTTGCTACATTATTAAAAGTGTTGAATAAATAAAGATCAAATAAGTATCTTTTCAATTAATAGACTTTATTTTTATTATTTATACAAAATAAATAAACCTTTTAATTATTTTGTATAAATATAATGTATAAATAAAGTTCTTTGATCTTTTTAATATTTACCTAGAATATTAGGTATAATCGACACTTTATTCTAATTCTATCATATTTGCAAAAATACCATTATCTCAAACCAGGAATCAGTGTAAACTTTATAAAGGACTTTTGTCGAGAGTTTGAAAACACCAACACAGCTGGATCGATAGTCACGCTGCTTTGTTAAATGATCAACCTCACGGCGATCTCAAAGAATATTTGTATCAGATATCACATAGTTCGTGAGCGATTGTCAAAATAATGATAATCTATCAATGAGGTAGATTCGCTGGAAGGGAAGAAATAATACTGATTACGTGCGAGATCATTGCCCAAATCTGCTGAGCTGTACGAGATCGCGGAGAGAATTGTTAGTGAGATAGCGATTCGACTGCCCAGCTCATGGATGGATTTATTATCACAGCTATTTTTAGAGTATGGTTTCTGGTAGAGCGAAGAAATGATTGCTTAAATTCCAGAATTGTGGACACCGTGGCGAGAAGGATCTGAGTTGACAATTATGGATTTAATCACAGTAGCAGATATTTATTTCTAGATTCCATGAGGCCGTTACAGTAGAAAAATGGGTTTTGTTACTTTTCAGTTGCTTCAAGTGCGAAGATTCCAAGAATGTTAATTTGTTTGGAAAATTGGTTGAATAACCTGCTATTTGAAGGGAAGTCTCTTTATTATTTTACCATTTGAAGTTATTCTTTCATTATTTAACTATTGTTTTATTTATAGCGAAAGCTCATTTACATAATTTTATATGCAGGTTGGATGTTTTAAGCTCAGGACGGGGGTTAAAACAATCAATTCGTTGACATGGAATTTACCCGCTACCGAGTATCTCCTTCATAAGAATGCGATGAATAAGCCAGAGAAGAGACGGTTTGATCCAGATCACGATGAAGGAGCAAGAGCATTTGCAGGGATTGAATCAACATTTCAGGAAATAATTAATGGTCCATCACCCATAAAAGAACCAGAATTTTCAGCCAGTTAGAAAAACGCATAGCTAAACAGGCAGGCATTTTTCCGGGGTTCACTGCTCATAAATGGAGACAGATCTCAAAAATCCGCCACATGGGTTTTCTCCAGAACGGGCCCATTTATTTTTACCCAGGGATATTTCCCCAGAAAGTGATGGATTCTAAGAGATTTTTGGGATCCTTTGAACACGATTTTTGCAGTTGCGACCGGCAAAGAAATGGGTCTTTCCAGAAATTCGCCAGCAAATTTGGATTTCATGTCTTCTAAGCTTTGTTTATTTAAGCAAAATAGAATTTGATTGCAAAGGGGAGGGAGCTCAACTGAGATATTTCTCTTTCAGATCAAGACGAAGATGTCAGGAATAACTTTGGGAATGCTTAACAGGATTGAAGAATTTCTTTTTCACTGTTCGGAGAGCAGACCAAGAGCTGGAGCTGGGGGGTCGATAGTTTGGGAAAGGAGAATACAAGACTACTGTTTGATCTGTTTGTAACTCGAGGCAGTTTCCTGTTAGCAGATACAGTATTTTAAACCGGTGATACTTATATATGTTTACAGTATTTTTACTTTGCATATGTGTTCATAGTATCGCTTGGTTTTGTTTCTTTTTCCATATTATTAATGTTTGTCATAATCTCTTTGATGGATTATGCAAATATATCTTTTGTAATTATCGACTTATTCTGATTTCGAATTTGCTTATGTACTCCATATTGTAAATTTGATGATTGACATCATAAGATATGTGACGTATGTGTCTATTGTATGATCTTGGTAGTTTCTGAATTTATTTTGAATGCTTTCAAGATTGTTAATGCAGTAGTCCCATTAGCAGATTCGATTTTAGTTTAAATATTATTTTCGCTCCTGATTAAGATAAGACCGAGAAAAGATTAACAGTTGTTTTCTTTTTATTTTATGAAAAATAGCCAGTGAATCAAATCTTTACATGCATATCACATTCAGGTTATTTTCTTATCTTATGATCAATGTACATGTGTTTATACTATATTTTTTGTAATCTGTACAACCTGCTATTATTCGATTAACTTGTTTCATTCTTGTATTATAGATTGATTGAGGTAGATTAATTTTTAATTATTTTGTAATATATTAATTAAATAGTAATTATATTAACTAATTTCTTTTGCACAATTTATAGGGATAGTATAGATTCAATTAACCAGAGCAGTAGCTTTAGTTTTATTTTTTAGTTAGATTTTCAGGCTAACAGAGCCTTTAAACCTGTCGGGAACAACCATCCCAAAAATCTTGGAGCCTTCTTTAAGGATCTCAGTCTAGTTTGTTTTCCCCCGTTACGTGCATAGTCACATATGCCCGTCAACAATGGCGTTAGAAGGAGGGCCTGTTTAGCAAGAAGGCCATTTTGAGTTGGTTTTTTATTTCATTTATTTTTATTTTACTATGAAATGGCTGATATTACTGATTTAGATCATGCTTTCAGTTTTCATACATCTGGCGAAAGTTTTTCTCTAGAGATGTCTAATTTCTTGCGAAGACTGAGCTTCAATGGAGAAGGTAAGATTTCTGCCTCTCATTAACTTTCGGTATTTAATTCTTTTTGTGATTGCATAGATCTATTTGATGAGGTTGAGAAATGTAGACTTTTTGCAGCTACTTTCATAGGAAGAATTCTGATTTGGTTTAAGTTCTTTCCAGCAAAATCCATTCATTCATGGGAACATTTCACGAAGTTATTTCTTAAAGCTCATGAGGATTATAGCTATAAGAAACTTGGATTTGAGTTAGAAAATCTTCGTAGACATAAAGATGAATCTCTTGATGATTTCTTTTCCAGATTCATGTTAATATGTTACAGGTTTCGTGAAGAACACCAACTTTCCGAAAAAGACAAAATGGATTGGTTTCTCCATCTTATCTCTCTCTCTGATTTTCACGATTTGGAAAAGAATGAAAATTCTGCAATAGATATCATGCATGTTAGTTCATTAGTTGAAGATGATTTAGAATCTATTCTTTCTAATTCCACTGCTGAAAATGAAATTGTTGAAAATGGGTAAATCATAGAATTTTATGACATGCTATTTCAAGAACAAGAGAAAAGGGATAATGATTCAACTTTTACATTAAGCGATAATTTCAAAACTCTTGTTGTTCACAAGACAATGGAAGATAAACTGAAAATTCTTAATTCTTCAACTGAATGTGCTAGTGATGATATAATTTCATCATCCTCCTTTCATGATGAGGTAGTTCCTTTCATTTCTTCACAAAATTCATTAAATCGGAGTTTTGTCAATGATGCTTCTGTTAAAGCAGTCAATGAAACAAATCATATCAATAGAGAAGCATTTACCTTTTTATACTCTGACTCTTACTACTCTTTGTATCATGATGTTTTTGCTAATCATAGACTACATTTACGTGTTAATGATTTTCTAAGGAATACTTCATTATGGTCATATTTTGATAGGTTACAAGGAAATACATTTTTTGAACATGAGGGATATTTTGATATCCATTCTTATTTATTTCAAATTTGTCATGAAGGAAATCATAATTTTTCTACTATCGTTACTTATCAGACTCACGTATGTTCATCCATTTTATCTTTTGTCAGTAAGGATTATGATTCAATCTGTAATATTGAAAGGGATGCATAATTTATTCATGATGTATTGAACATTAATTTTCTTCATTGCAACAGGATAATCATATTGAAGATAATGTCATCACTTTTAATCTTCACGTTAAAAGGCACAATGACGTATTTGATTTCCAAATAATACCCAAATGTCATTTTGTTCTTTTTGAATTTAGTCATGATGATATTGTGTTGAAAGATACATTTTTTATTGATCCTTTTTCACGAATTTTAAATCATACTTCTGATAAGGTTCTTTTTAGTCATGATTCTCATGAGAAATCTATCTTCCTCCAACTTGATTTTTACGATCAGATTTATGCATGGTGGGAGGAATCATTTATTAAAAGGTTTCCATGTCATCTTTTATGCTTTGTACATACAAAATTTGATTTAGTTTCTTTTCTTCATTTTGAATTATTCCAATTTCCAATATTCATACATGACTTGTTTTCTCTGGCAGGTTTCAAGCTACGCGAATGGCTTCATTGGAAATTTGCATTTACTTAGTTTGTATATATTTTATTTTATTAGTTTAGGTTAGGTTTATAATTTAGAATGATTTATGTTTGTTTACATTTGAATAAATGCAGATATATGGAGTTGCAACAACATCATTTTAAGAATGAGATGACCACATCATTATCAGGGAAGCAGTTCTTTACTTCCTCTCGTTTTTATTTATCTTCTCATTAAAAGAAAGAACCTTTCATCCTTTTATAGCTGCATACTCAGTAAGATTTATTTTGTTAATTTTATTTCTGAATAAAACACATTAGATTAACATCCCATCAATTATTAAAAAACAACTTTGACTTAATTGAAAGATTTAAAAAAAAAATAGGGATAAAAAACTTTAAAACATGTTGATCTATTTTAATCTCTTATTTTCTTTGCTGGTAATCAGTCATAGGTTGTTAAACCCATTTTCCATTTGATGAGATCTTGATTTAACTCATGTGTTATGTGTGTATAATTTATTTTAAAATTTCATTTTCTTTGCTAAGAGTTTTCTGGTAGACTTTGAAATCTTTCGTTTTTGCTCAAATAAAACTCATGTATATATTATTTTTATTTTTCTTTTGATTTTTCAGAACCAGGAGAAATGATTCAGATCTAGGAATGTTTTTCATGTCATAAAATTGGAATCTGGTTATATAAAAGATGAAGAAAGCTAGACTTTTAGAAATCTGTTCTTATCTCAGATATAAAAGAAAAAGAAATTGAACTGTTGCAAACAAAAAACTACTAGACGAAAACTTTCACTGTATTTCGTTTCTTTTATCATTATCCTCAAATTGTTGGATTTAATGGATATCGAAGTCACTATTACTAGGAATTCTATTACTTATTTAGAAATCAGTTATGGGAAAGCAGTTGCAATTTAATAATAAAATCAGTTATCTATAAATCCGTTACGCTATCTTACTCGTAAAGAGTTTCCTATTACATTCCCCCATTATAAACATGCAAATCTCTTGTGGATGAGCACTTAAATGCTGAGTATGAAACCTTCTTTAAACTTATTAGCTTGGGATATAAGCCGTTGGGTAGAATGGGTTAAAATACGTACCCTTTCGAGGATATGGACGCCTGTGGGTAGGAGGGCTCCGTCTGTGGCATACTTGGATTCAAAATCATAAATTGTTATATATGCAAAAATCTATAAGAATCCAAGGTCATCCCACACTCGTGAAGAGGTTCCAATGCAGCTTACCCATTAATAAATTGAGAAGTTCTAAATATTCGTGTTTTATCTTATATTGGGACTAGAATGGTAGGATGTATGGTTAAAAGTCAACCCTTTCGAGGCTATGGACGCTTCCGGGGAGGGTCATGACTGTAGTATTGGGATCATATCTTAAAAAAATGGTCAAATCTCAAAATTGCGTTGTATTTCCTAGGACTAATTTCTTTTGGAGTCTTATGTTTTCTGAAAAAAACTTAAAATTCGTATCATTTTTTAAGGTAATCTCTAGATAATGATAAAAGAATTGAATTTGGTATTAGTTTGAAATCTAGTCTTATCACAAGGCACAGTTCTTTTATTTTTGGGAAAATGCTAATCTAAGTTAACGAAAATTTTTCTTATCTTGCTACATACACAAGTCAGATTTCATGTTTTCAAAGAGATAACGGTTTCGCCCAGTCAGACGCCATCTGTTGTGCCCCTACTCAACAGCCTTAAAAAACATTATTTCATCAAACAAAATTGTATTTTGTTTTGATGAAATGTTTGAATTTCATATAGCAAACCTAAAGAATTGACAGCTACTGAAACAATGAAATTAAATGTTTTTAAGGAAAACCTTTGCGAACTATGGATTTGTTGACAAAATCACTACTTTGAAATTATTATTTTGAGTGGATTTGCATTGAAAATCAAGGGATAAGTGTTAATAATTTGTCATAACCTAATCTTGAAATCTTATCCAAATACTTATCGTTTGATTTTATTATGTGATTTTGTTATCGTAAATATTGATAAGGTTTTGAAGGCTGATTATTGTATTTTTGGCACCTTATAAATGGATAATTTTGATTCAATTATTCAACTTGGTAATTTTGATTCATGAAACAATGGATATTGGAGGATAAAACTATGCATTCAAGTTAAGAGTTTGAAAGATATATTACTAAGCCTATCCTATTATTTTTGCTACATTATTAAAAGTGTTGAATAAATAAAGATCAAATAAGTGGGCGGTCGCACGAAGTTGGTTCCACTTTTTGGTGCCACTTAGGAAATTAGAAACACACTTCTGAAGTGGAAATCAAGAATGCATATGCATTATTGAAGGTACATTTGGAATAACCCAAGCCCAAACACAAGGCTAAGGTTCATGAAAATGTATCGCGTATGCGATATATCGCATATGCGTTTTGCAATGTTAAATATTGCATATGCGATATATCGCTTATGCGATATGCAACATTTACAAAATGCATATGCATTTTGTAAATGTTGCATATCGGATATGGTGGTACAAGGAACCATAAAAACAATTTATTAATAAAGGATACAACTTTGGTGGTTTTCTCCCTCTTTGGATTTCCATTTAAAATCATTATGTATTGTGCATTAGTATTGAATGGTTGTTGAATGTTTTATTAATGTGTGATTATTACTTGAAGTGATGAAGCTGAAATTAGTAGAAGTGTCTAATACCGATTCACCCCCCCCATCGCAACATCTATAAATATTCAAACAATTGGTCTTAAAGCATGTTTTATTCACATAGTTTGACAACTAGAAGACATATCCCATAGATTACTCATGGATTTTCAATTAGTATATCCTAAAAAACTCCCTTTTTAAATGGAATAGATTATGTACCATGGAGCATAAGAATAGAGGCATATATGCAAGTTGTTGAGCTTGACATTTGGAATGTAGTTCATAATGGATACACAAATCCAAAGAATCAACCAAAAGGTTCAATAACAAATAATCTACACAAAAACAATCCAAATAAAATGAATGCAATTTTGAATGGCCTATCATATTGTGAGAAGAACAAAATGGGACAATGGAATTAAACTACATAGCTCTGGGAGAATATATACTATCTTTATTCAAAAGAAACTCTCAATAAAATGAGGTACAACCCAAAACAAATGATGAAGCCATTGAGAGAAAAATAAAAGTCTCCAAAGATAAAGAAGACTTTGAAACCGAAGAATAAGTATATCTAGAGGAAGAAATTATTAGTTCTCTATGTGAACTAAGGAAATATGAAAGAGAAAACTAATCATTAATGGAGCAATTGCAAAAGTATCAAGATGAATATTATATTTCAAAAGAAGGGACTAAAATATTAGTTTTGGATGTTATGCAACCAAGTCCCATAAATAACAGACAAATAGTAGAAACATGATAAAAGAGAGTAATCCATGCATGAATAATGAATAACATAGATAAATAACAATCCTCTTTGAGGGAGGAATATCCTTCACAATGTAATTATGTACCCAAGACAAGACAATATGCAATGCTTACTAATGTGAGAATGTTCCCTTACTATATATAGGAGACATATGTGTGCAATAACAACTAATAGACCCAAGCCTGCATCAATAATATGTAATACACTACCATATAGGAGGTAAACTGTGCCAAACTATAGGGGGAACTATGCTTAATAGGGGGGAATGTTCCCAATATTTAGGACAATGGAATTAAACTACATAGCTCTGGGAGAATATATACTATCTTTATTCAAAATAAACTCTCTCAATACAATGAGGTACAACCCAAAACAAATGATGAAGCCATTGAGAGAAAAAGCGAAGTCTCCAAAGATAAAGAAGACTTTGAAACCGAAGAATAAGTATATGTAGAGGAAGAACTTATTAGTTCTCTCTGTGAACTAAGGAAAGGTGAAAGAGAAAACTAATCATTAATGGATCAATTGAAAAAGTATCAAGATGAATATTATATTTCAAAAGAAGGGACTAAAAGATTAGTTTTGGATGTTATGCAACCAAGTCCCATAAATAAAAGAAAAATAGTAGAAACATGATAAAAGAGAGTAATCCATGCATGAATAATGAAGAGCATAGATAAATAACAATCCTCTTTGAGGGAGGAACCTCCTTACACAATGTAATTATGAACCCAAGACAAGACAATATGCAATGCTTACTAATATGAGAATATCCCCTTACTATATATAGGAGACATATGTGTATAATAACAACTAATAGACCCAATCCTGCATCAATAATATGTAATACACTGCCATATAGGAGGTAAATTGTGCCACACTATAGGGGGAACTATGCCCAATAGGGGGAAATGTTCCCAACATTTAGGTCTTAACATTGGATTGAAAGAAAAAATTGAAAAGACACAACAAGCCGTGACAAATAAACTAGAGGAGAAGGAAAAAAATTCCAAGCAAGAAGATGAAATTATCTCCCTAATAAAGGAACTGAAACAAATACATAAGAACCATGAATAATTTGAAAATACCATTGTTGGTGCAAGAAAAGTCAAATAGTAGATCTGCTAAGAAAATTGATGAAGACCTAACAAGTCAACTTCAAGAGAATAAATAACTTTTTCAAACGAAAGAGTTTGAGATCATTTCTATATAGAAGAAGATTTGGATAAGATAGTTTCCCAGTTGCAAACAAATTCAAAATTTTAGAAGAGCATGATGATTTGAGATAAAATATTCGGTTATTAATTATCTCCACATGAAAAGCCCAGTCTTTGTTTTGACAACAATCATAACACCATTGAAGAAATATTCAAGTCAATTGAGGAGAAGACTAAAATCAACACAAATGCCTTTAAAATCCCTAATTGAAATGAATACACCATCATTGAATGGAATCATAATCATCCAAGGTATGATAGAAGCAAGCACAAGAGGGATGCACTTCCCATGAGACATCATACACTTAGTTAAAAAGAAACCCTAGTTCCTTACTTTTCAATATCGCATATGTGATATATCACATATGGGATATATCACATATGTGATATTGAAAAGAAAAAAATAAAAATAAAATAGAGGCCGTAGACCCCTCAAATCTCATTTTCACAGTATTGGGACAGCGAAAAACCGTAGGAGCAAAATAGCGCAAGTGCGATTTGCGTTTTACCTTTTCGAGGTCGAGTATGAGGTGGATTGCTCCAATGGTAGGTAAATTCTAGTTCAATACTTTTCATTTAGTCTTCCATTCTTTATATTTTTTCATAATTTCATTGCTTTTATAATTATTTTGAACAAATTCAAAAAAATAATTGAATGTGAACAATCAAATAATGATTATAAGTAAAATAACTTCCAGTTTTTTGTTTAAATATTAACAGAAAACACAAATAAACAACACAATGTGGAAAACCCACCCTCTAATAACCCACAACAACCTAACCCACAACCAAACCCAAACCCAGAGGGGGAACAAGATAGAAACACACAGATTATTGCATGCTTGGTGTCATTGAGGCGCCTTAGCTCATCTATTAGAGGGGGGGGGGGTAATTTGAGAGATTATTTAGTCGATTCCTTGGACACAATAACAAACACAATTTCTGATGCCCAAGGAGCTCTGTACAACAGTACCTCATACATAGAATCTAGGAGGCAATACTACTCCGATGGATTGACTCATAAAGACATCAAAGCCCTTAAAATTACAAAAGACTAGCTATTTTCATTATTCCGAGACCGTAGCACTGGATTGGTTCCACCCACCAATCGAGCACACATTTCCATAGACTGGTGAATTGAACCAAATATAAAGGCTAATTGGATGGATCATTGGTATATGGTCTTTGATGAAGACCCCCATGGGAATAGGGATATCCCATTTTATTTCCTTAGGATGTTGTATGCAGAATTCATCCTCGGGAAACATGTTAACTACTTTGATCTCTTAGGGAACTAGGGTGTTGGTCATGGGATGCCCCAATATAGGGACGGTGCTAGGACATATCCCAACCGTGTGCCATTCCCACCACGCACACCAAAACCCCCTCAGGTATATCCTCCTGCAGGTCGTGTCATTGAGTATACATAGGAGGCATTAATTGACATGGTAGATACATTGCTTGAGCATGGGACTGATGTCCAAGGAAATGTAGACCAAGGGGTTGGAACATCTATGGAAGGCCCATCTATAGATCACAGAAGAGATGTAGAGTCTTCAGAGCATCGTGTTACTCCACACCCTTGCACATCATGTGGAGGCATATGCTATGGCCCTGCTTACATCTTCTGAGACGATGGATTACTTTGCTTTGTAAGTAAAACTCATTATTTTAATATTATATTTTGCTTCATGTCAAAATATTCAATTGTTTCGCAATTTATTTCTATTTAATTATCTAACAATTTATGTGAACAAATATACAGCTGGTGTCCCATGGCACACCACAGTCACATAGTTTTCCGATCAACGTTGAGAACATTGATGCAACCGTCAATATTGCTTATGGGTCTGGTTCTTCATCAATAGGGGTAAGAACTGTACTTGCTAATTTGTCAACTTTATTTACATATTTATAGTATAGATTGTAACATTCAATATGTATCCTAATTTTGATACTTGACATGTTTTATGCAGGTTGCCTGGGATGAGTATATTGTCTCACAGCCTATTCCCTCTCATGCAGAGGTAGATTCACAGACACGGGTATTATTTGAAATATGCTTTTAATTATGTTTCAATTTCTTTGGAAAAATCATTTTGTAACCTGTATTGCTTTGACATATACTACTTTATGCAAGAACCTATTGTGACAGTGGTGCTTGAAGAGTACCAAAGGGAGGTTGTTGTCAACCCACCTCTTCCCCCCAAACATGTATGTATGTTTCGCTTTCTTTGGTAGTTCATAATTTTCCTTTAAAGTAGTATATATGTCTATGATTCACTATTTTATATGCAATTGACATATATATGCTACTTTATATGCATGCCCCTAGTGGGGCACCGGTGCGTGAAGAGCATCAAACCGGTGGCCCACCTTTGACGAGCCAGCAGGCATGTTTATGTATATCACTTTCTTTGTACGTTTGTGTACATATATTGATTGTAACATTCAATATGTATCCTAATTTTGATATGTAACATGTTTTATGCAGGTTTCCCAGGATGAGTATATTGTCTCGCAGCATATTCCCTCTCATGCAGAGGTAGATTCGCAGACACAGGTATTATTTGAAATATGCTTTTAATTATGTTTCGCTTTGTTTGAAAAAATCATTTTGTAACTTACATATCGCTTTGACATACGCTACTTTATGTAGGAACCTATTGTGACAGTAGTGCAAGAAGAGCACCCAATCAGGGTCGCTGTTAGTGAGGCACCAAGACCCATGATTACATACTCATGTACAGTAAGTAGAAATGTTATTTGGGTTTTGGAATTTGAACAAATGTACATAAAATTTTTAAAGGTTGGTAAATTAACTTACAAACATTGGTTTTTTTGCAGTCTCCACTGATGAGACCTATTCCTCTTGTTTAGCGATGGGGATCACCAGTGAGCAGTCGCAAAAGAAAGCTACACTTCTCTGAAGACTCTGGCACTGGAAGCAAAATGGGGGATAACTACAAAAAATGTAGAGGGGGCATACATAGATGTATATTTTTGTTCATATGTACACACAGATGTACTTTTTGATCCACTATTTTGTATTATGGCCATGTGGCATGGAAATTTTTGTACAACATTATTGCTATACATATATAATATAAAGCAAGGTTCAAATTTATACATATATATGGTTGACTTGATATTGGAACATGATATCATGGTTGACTTGGTCTTGGAACATGATATGTGTGGTTCGTGCATGTGTGCTAACTTAAATGAATTTCCAATACTTAAAGGAATAATTTAAACAACTCATCAACTTTTTAACATCATACAATTCTAACATACAACAAAATACCCTAATTTACACATAGTAACACACACTAACATACTCTACAATTCTAACATATACACAATAACATACCTTACATTACCCTACGAGACTAACAGCATACCATACTACGATACAATAACATTTACCATAACATAACATACTAACAATATGTACCATTTAACAATAAGTCATGCATGCATGTGTAATATATACCATATCATACCCTACAATACCCTATGATACTAGAGTTCATTGAATACCATACTAGCATACATCATTTACCCTACAAACTCTAAATTGGTTGAAGTAAACCCTAGTTGGTGCATGCAAATTTGTGTTCATGAAAACCTAGTTGGTGCATGCAAGTATTGGTGATCTCATGTGTTTCTAGTTCCCTCTTCTAACTTGCATGATTTCTCACTAAACCCTAGTTCTATCACATACCTTGGTAACCCTAGTTGGAGCATGCAAATTGTTGATCATGAAAGCCTAGTTGGTGCATGCAAGTATTTGTGATCATGTGTTTCTAGTTTCCTCTCTTAACTTGCAAATTTCTCACCAAACCCTAGTTCCACCACAGGCCTTTAATTCCATCTCATCAAAATACCCCAATAGATAACAACAGACCAAATACTACATGTTCTTTGCAAATGTGCCAATTTCAAAAATTGTCCAAAAATTTCTCCCGTGTTGGTCCTATATGGGAGAAAAATCCTAATTTCAAAAATTGTCCAAAAATAATAATAATATTATTATAGAAAATATCCAAAAACACACATAGTCTTATACATCCAAAAAATTGTATGAACCAAAAGATTATGTAACTCAACCAAAATAGTGAAATATATACATTGATATTACATGTCACCTTTATTTGAATCACAAGGAAGAAACCAAATAGGGCCCTTCAATTATCTCTTCGAACTCCATAACTTCCAGAATTTGACTTGCTTAAGGAAGAGAATCAACAATAATGTTTAGTTCCCAAAAACATGCTGAAAATAAATATACTAAAGAGTAGCAGTATTTGACAATTAGGTCTTGTTTAACATCCAATTTATAGTGAGATCCAAGTCAACAAAAACCTAGAGAGTTTTTACACCACCATTGAAAGCACATTTTATCAAGAGCATTGAGGCCATTAATTATCCAAAGTTGTTTTTTCCAATACCAGTTCCAACTTTATACTTACTGACATGCATATATCAAAGAAAAATAAGATGTCCTATGATACTAAAATTCAGATCACTTTGATATGCACCATCAAGGAAACCCATGACTTTGATATGTAAGCTACCATGGGAAAAGAATTAGATGTACATGTGTTTAGTGTACTTTTTGAGACAATGCTTGAATAAGAGATTAATTCTTGAACAAAATAATGGTTTTTTCCTCAAGTAGAAATAAGAACTAAGTTCATCCCTAGCCAAATCCCCCATATGACCATGTACAAATAATTACATTATGATGATTTTGAGTACTCTTTTTCCATACCAATGCCACTAACAATCATAATAAAAGCACATCTCATACCTTGTTCCGTCTCATAAAGCACATATCATAACTTGCATGATTACGGACCAAACCCTAGTTGGACATCTCATACCTTGTCTCAAGACCCTAATTGGAGCATGCAACTTGGTGACTCATGAAAGCCTAGTTGCTGTGCATGCAAGTATTGGTGATCATGTGTTTGTAGTTCACTCTCCTAACTTGCATGATTTCTCACCAAACCCTAGTTGGACATATAATACCTTGTCTTGACCCTAGTTGGAGCATGCAAAATGGTGTCTCATGAAAGCCTAGTTGGTGCATGCAAGTATTGGTGATCATGTGTTTCAAGTTCACTCTCCTAACTTGCAGGATTGTGCACCCAACTCTAGTTGGACATCTCATACCTTGTATTGACCCTAGTTGGAGCATGCAACTTGGTGAGTCATGAAATCATAGTTGGTGCATGCAAGTATCAAGGTGATCATGTTTTGGTAGTTCACTATCCTAACTTGCATGATTTCTCACAAAAACCTAGTTGGACATATCATAGCTTGTCTTGACCCTAATTGGAGCATGCACAACGGTGATTCATGAAACCCTAGTTGGTGCATGCAAGTATTGGTGATCTCATGTGTTTGTAGTTGACTCTCCTAAATTCCATGATTTCTCACCAAACCCTAGTTGGACATATCATACCTTGTCTTGACCCTACTTGGAGCATGCAACTTGGTGACTCATGAAATCCTAGTTGGTGCATGCAAGAATTGGTGATCATGTGTTTGTAGTTCACTCTCCTAACTTGAATGATTGCTCACCAAACCCTAGTTGGACATATCACACCTTGCTAGTTCCAACTTTATACTTACTAACATGCATATCAAAGAAAATTAAGATGCCCTGTGATACTAAAATTCGGATCACTTTGATATGCACCATCAAGGAAACCCATGACTTTGATATGTATTGCTACCATGGGACAAGAATTATATGTACATGTGTTTAGTGTACTTTTTGAGACAATGCTTGAATAAGAGATTAATTCTTGAACAAAAGAATGGTTTTTTCCCCAAGTAGAATTAAGAACTAAGTTCATCCCTAGCCAAATCCCCCATATGACCATGTACAAATAATTACTTTATTATGATTTTGACTTCTCTTTTCCATACCAATGCCACTAACAATCATAATAAAAGAACATATCATACCTTGTTCCATTTCATAAAGCACATCTCATAACTTGCATGATTACGCACCAAACCCTAGTTGGACATCTCATACCTTGTCTCAAGACCCTAATTGGAGCATGCAACTTGGTGACTCATGAAAGCGTAGTTGGTGTGCATGCAAGTATTGGTGATCATGTGTTTGTAGTTCACTCTCCTAACTTGCATGATTGTGCACCAAACACTAGTTGGACATCTCATGCCTTGTCTTGACCCTAGTTGGAGCATGCAACTTGGTGACTCATGAAATCCTAGTTGGTGCAAGTATCAAGGTGATCATGTGTTTGTAGTTCACTATCCTAACTTGCATGATTGCTCACCAAACCCTAGTTGGACATCTCATACCTTGTCTTGAACCTAATTGGAGCATGCAAATTGGTGACTCATGAAAGCCTAGTTAGTGCATGCAAGTATTGGTGATCATGTGTTTGTAGTTCCCTCTCCTAACTTTCATGATTGCTCACCAAACCCTAGTTGGACATCGAGCATACTTTGTCTTGAACCTAATTGGAGCATGCAAATTGGTGACTCATGAAAGCCTAGTTGGTGCATGCAAGTATTGGTGATCATGTGTTTCTAGTTCCCTCTCTTAACGTGCATGATTGCTCACCAAACCCTAGTTGGACATCTCATACCTTGTCTTGAACCTAGTTGGAGCATGCAACTTGGTGACTCATGAAATCCTAGTATTGGTGATCTCATGTCTTTATAGTTCCATCTCATACCTTGTCTTGACCCTAATTGGTGCATGCAAGTATGAAAGCTTCTAGCTGGATTCTGATTTGTACATGGAAATGTAATTAAATGTATATATCAAACTAAAAACATCAAGAAATGTAAATTTCAACAACTCGAGAGCTTGTTATTTTCTGAACGATATTTGGTGGTGTCTAAAGACACCATTCTTGGCACCTCCAATGTGTCGTAGATGGTGTTTGTATCCTAGGCACACGAAAGGCTAGACATTAGTAACATCATAAGAAAGAAAAGAGAACCCAATGAAAATGTACAAAGATGGTGCAAACATGGTTTAAATAATTCACTTGACAATGCACTCATACAAGCAGGCCATCTAGATCATCTTTGATGCCGATGGTGTCCATCAATATTTCGTGTTCTATATGAGGTAGCAAGTTTTTACATGTGACCTATTTTTGTGAGCAAGTGTGTGGAGCTTGATGTTTGTATCAACTACTAGGTTGGTGAAGTGGTATACAATAGCTCCTAGTCTATAATCCTGATATACATACCCACCCTTCCTTTTCTGTTGTGCTACAAGTGTCAATTACTCCACTTTTATAACCATCGAGCCGGTTGGGAATTCAATATTTTCATCATTTGTAACAGGTTCGGGAAGGGTTTGTTTCCCCTCTAAGAAACGTGCCAACCAATAGTCAAAACTCCATTCATTATTTTTTGGGGCAACCACTGCATATATTTGACCTATGAAAGGAAATAGGTCAAGTTAACAATACATTTTATAAATAAGGTCTTGCATTTCTAATTTATACATAAATTAAATTCTACAAAGGTTGAGTAAACAATACATAAATACATTTTCTTATTTAGGTACTATTCATGTACCTACTTGTATGAGATCTGATATGTGAACATAGTCTCTAGAAATATGTGTCTCATTATATTGCAAATGATCTATTTCATTACCCCCCATTGAAATTGGTGCCAAGTGTCACTCGATCACATGTATCAACGATATCAGTATGCTCACAGTCACCCCATTCACCGATGCTATAGGAAATACAAAAGAAAGCCTTCAATATTGTCCAAATTTGTAGGGCCGAGTTGTCTGAGCTTCTAATTGAATGAAATTGTCGAGTTCCATGCACTGTGTTCACCCGAGGTGTTTGTGATTGGTCCACATTTGTAACCTCCCATAATAATCTTCGCACTAAGTGTTTCCTTGTTTCTTGTTCTCCCATGACAGATGCACACCATTGGACTATATATGTAGCGTCTCGAAGGTGAGAACCTGTAAAATTCATCTCTTCCCTTTGAAGGGCAGTTTTAATGCATGCACCAGCACCATCGTGCTCTCCTTTTCCATGACTAGTTTCAAAGTAGTTCCATACATGTGGCACCTTGTATTTTAGGTGCAACAAACACAACCATTCAAATACACGTGCATTCTTGAACTGTCCAGCACAACCATCTGACCAAATGAAATGACGATAAAATGGTATATCCATAGCTATCATGTGGTCATAGAATAATTTAAAGCAATGTTGCACGTAATGGATGTCATGGGTCCGGTCGTCACTTATGTACAAGTGACTTTCTTTCAGTATCACATGTTTCTCTTCACTGCTATCTTGCCCATGTCGATAAGTGATATGCACCATTATGCTCACCTGCTCTGAGTGATAGTATTGACTTTGAATTTCATTTTGTGGTTGTAGGAAGTAATTTTCAGCACGATCAACCACTGATAGTATTGTTCCAAGAGGAAAGGTGTCCCGGCATATTCTGAGTTTCTCATCTTGGCACCGTGCCATATTGAAATGTTGAATGTACTATTGGATCTTTCCACAAAAATATGGAATAAAATCACATACTCGCACCTGGTACATGAATATTAATATGTCAATAAACCACACAAAAAAATGTGTGTACATGAATATTAATTTGTCAATATTCAAGAATTTACCTGTGAAGTCACCAATTTAATCTTCCTTCTTTCTTTCCCATCATTTAGCTAATATGTCTCATACTAATAGTTTTTCTTCTCAACAATTGCATTCTCGAATGCTTGATCTTCACTTTCATGGATGCAATCAGACCATAACGATAGCCCACCACAATTTTTGCAAGAACCATCTACACATTGTTTTAAGTAATGTGTATGCCCATCTTGCCTCGGACACATGATGCTATGGATGAAATATTTGGATGACATTGGCGGTACTGTACTTGAGCATTCCTGCACATGGTTAGGATGCAAAAAACGACGTATATGTGCAAATGTATGGTAATATAGGTCGAAATCAATGTGGTATCTACAACAAGTGTTATGGATGGTATTGATTCTAATATACCAAGGCTTGTAATTTTCAAAAGATCTTTGCCTGAGCCTTCGCTCTACGTGGGCATCTTTAAACATCTCGAACAGTTGAGTTTGTGTCATGTCAAGATAATGCTTAACATGAGGTTCAGTGTGATGAGAACCCCTATAATGTTTTAACACATCCTTCATGTTAGAAGAAGGACTAGTGTTATCATGCCAAAACATTTGCACTAGGCCCTTCATTTCTTCGACTAACTTCATGTCTTTGCGGGGCAACCTACCGCTAAATGCCCATAATGTTTCCATTTGTCCCTCTACATCAAGGTTGTCTCTTCTTACTGAATATTTTTTAAGTGTCTTTGGATGTAAAGGAACAATTTCTAATGTGCATTTAAGTAAACGACGTTGTCTTGTGGATCTACATACATTTGATTTAGCCAATACATGATGAGCCACATTACAGTCTTTTGAATGAGTTTTTTTACCAATCGATGTGAATGCAGCAACAAGAGATTTAACAATGTGAATACTTGATTCCATATTCTTCATTGTTGTTATGCCTAAATTTATTCTAACAGTTGCCATATTTCTAGATTTAAGCAAAGCTAAAAACAGTTGGCATTTACCGGCTTCGAATTTGTTATCAAAATATTGTTTCATTATTTGAGAAGAATGACGAAGGATAGTGCATTTAGCCACCTTACCTTCCATGGAAGTCAATATGCTCTCATACACTTGTATTCGTTTAGGAGTTCTCTTTCATTTTGATGCAAAATTTCTTGTCGTTTGAAATGCTGGAGTGACGTTTACATCCACTACCGACTCACAACTTCGATTAGGAGATTGAACCACCGAACATGGTTGTTGCTGAGTCACATTTACATC
The DNA here is from genome assembly GCA_001517045.1 of Pseudotsuga menziesii. Lineage (NCBI taxonomy): Eukaryota > Viridiplantae > Streptophyta > Pinopsida > Pinales > Pinaceae > Pseudotsuga > Pseudotsuga menziesii. Next base: position 306,759 of record LPNX010091462.1, read on the forward strand.
GCGAGTAACATAATTATTGAGCTCTTCACAAGATTGTCCGTCTACTAATGGATGAATAATATCAACTTCTGTATAACTAGCTTCTTTTAATGTTGCATTATATTCCTTAGCCTCTATGTCAGGTATCTCTTGAGGGGGAATGGGAACTATTTGCTCATGTAATGAATGCCGACGATTTCTTGAATCTTCCCTTTTTTTTGTTTTTTATTTTCTGCTTCTTCCGGTGTAAGCACCTTCCTTGCTGACTTTCTTCCTCTATTACGTACATTCCCTATTGAAATCCACCCAAACATGTACAAAACTATGCAATTATGTAAGTAATGATAAAAAATTGCATGTCCAACAGTTCTCTGTGCGCGGGTTTAGACGAATTATGTATTTTGATACGTTAAAGGTGGCCAACAGGACACCACCCTACATTTTCTATAAAACATATATCGCATATGCGATATAACGCACCTCTGATATATCGCATATGCGATATTGAATTCCATCTTTTTAATGAACGGATAGGGTTTTACATGTTTTCCATAACACATTCCCGATATATTGCATGTGCCATTTATTGCATATAAAATATATTGCATATGTGATTTAGTGCTCAATGAAAATGTGTAATTTACATTTATCTATATATGATGAGGATGAGGGTGATGAACATTGAGGGTGTCCATGAGCATGATGATGATGAGTATGAGGGTGAGGGTGTCGATGAGGATGAGGGTGAGGGTGTCGATGATGATGAGGATGAGGGTGTCGATGATGATGAGGATGAGGATGAGGATGGTGATAAGGATGAGGATGATGATGATGATGACGATGATGATGATGACCATGATGATGATGATGAGGACGAGGGTGATGGTGATGATGAGGATGAGGAATGATGATGACGACGATGATGATGAGGATGATGGTGATGATGAAGATGATGGTGAACAATGATGGTAATGATGAGGGAGGATGATGACTATCATGATGAGGATGAGGATGAGGGTGATGGTGATGATGAGGATGAGGGTGATGGTGATGATGATGATGACGATGAGGGTGACGATGAAGATGATGGAGAACAATGATGGTTATGATGAGGAGGATGAGGGTGTTGGTGATGATGAGGATGAGGGATGATGATGATGATGATGATGACGAGGATGGTGATGATGATGATGATGAGGACGAGGATGGTGATGATGATGAGGATGATGGTGACGATGAAGATGATGGTGAACAATGATGGTGATGATGAGGAGGATGATGACAATGATGATGATGATGAGGATGAGGGTGATGATGATGATGATTACCATGATGATGATGATGAGGATGAGGGTGATGATGATGAGGATGAGGATGAGGATGAGGATTATGACGATGATGATGATGATGACGAGGATGTTAATGATATTGAGGATGAGGGTGTCGATGAAGACAATGAGGATGAGGATGATGAGGAGGATGAGGAGGAGGAGGAGGATGAGGGTGATGATGATGATGAGGATGAGGGTGATGATGATGATGACGATGATGATGATGACAAGGATGGAAATAATGATGATGATGATGGTGATGATGATGAGGATGAGGGTGACAATGAAAATGAAGGTGAACAATGATGGTGATGATGAGGAGGATGGTGACTATGATGATGGTGATGAGGATGAGGGTGATGATGATGATGATGACCATGATGATGATGATGAGGATGAGGGTGATGATGATGATGATGATGAGGATGAGGATTATGATGATGATGAGGATGTTGATGATGATGAGGATGAGGGTGTCGATGAAGACGATGAGGATGATGATGAGGAGGAGGAGGAGGAGGAAGAGGATGAGGGTGACGATGATGAGGAGGATCAGGGTGATGATGATAATGACAACAACGATGATGATGATGACAATAAGGATGGTGATGATGATGAGGATGAGGGTGACAATGAAGATGATGGTGAACAATGATGGTGATGATGAGGAGGATGATGACTATGATGATGATGAGGATGAGAATGAGGGTGATGATGATGATGATGATGATGATGATGATGACCATGATGATGATGATGAGGATGAGGGTGATGATGAGGATGAGGAGGAGGATGCGTATTATGATGATGAGGAGGAGGAGGACACTGATGATGTTGAGGATGAGGGTGTTGATGAAGATGATGACATGATGATGATGGTGATGACCATGATGATGATGACGATAATGATGATGATGATGATGATGATGATGACCATGATGATGATGATGAGGATGAGGGTGATGAACGATGATGATGAGGATTGAGGTTGATGATGATGAGGATGAGGGTGATGATGATGATGAGGATGAGGGTGACGACGAAGATGATGATGAGGATGATGGTGATGATGAGGAGGATGATGAATATGATGATGAGGATGAGGCTGTCAATGAAGATGATGATGATGGTGAGGATGATGGTGATGAACGATGCTGATGAGGGTGATGATGATGATGAGGATGAGGGTGACAATGAAGATGATGATGAGGATGAGAGTGATGATGAAGATGATGGTGATGATGAGGAGTATGATGACTATGATGATGAGGAGGAGGATGGTGATGATGACCATGATGATGATGATCACGACCATGAGGATGAGGGTGATGATGATGATGACCATGATAATGATGAGGAGGAGGAGGAGGATGAGGATGAGGGTGATGATGATGAGGAGGAGGATGAGGGTGATGACGAGGAGGAGGATGAGGATGAGGATGATGACCATGATGAAGTTGATGCAGATGAGGGTGATGATGATGAGGATGAGGATGAGGATGAAGATGATGATGATGGTGATGAGAATGAGAGTGATGATGATGATGATGATGATGATGATGACGATGATGACGATGATGATGATGATGAGGATGAGGGTGATGATTATGAGGAGGAGGATGAGGGTGATGATGGTGATGAGGTTGACGATGATGATGATGACCATGATGAAGCTGATGAGGATGAGGGTGATGATGATGATGGTGATGATGAGGATGAGGATGATGAGGAGGAGGAGGAAGATGAGGGTGGTGGTGATGATGATGATGATGATGACCATGATGATGATGATGAGGGTGATGATGATGATGAGGTTGACGATGATGATGAGGTTGATGAGGATGAGGATGATGAGGGTGATGATGATGATGATGATGATGAGGATGACCATAATGAAGCTTATGAGAATGAGGGTGATGATGATGATGATGATGATGAAAATGAGGATGATGATGATGATGGTGATGAAGATGAGGGTGATGATGATGATGGTGATGATGGTGATGATGATGATGACCATGATGATGATGATTAGGATGAGCGTGATGATGATGAGGATCAGGGTGATGATGATGACGAGGTTGATGATGATGATGATGAGGATGAGGATGAGGATGAGGATGGTGATTATGATGATGATGGCAATGATGACCATGATGAAGATGATGAGGATGAAGGTGATGATGAGGAGGAGGAGGAGGAGGGTGAGGATGTGGTTGAGGATGAGGATGAGGGTGATGATGATGTTGATGATGATGACGATTATGACCATGACAATGTTGATGAGGATGAGGGTGATGATGAAGATGATGAGGATGAGGATGAGGGTGATGATGAAGATGATGAGGATGAGGATGAGGGTGATGATGATGATGACGACGATGATGACCATGATGATGCTAATGAGGATGATGGTGATGATGATGATGATGATGATGATGATGATGATGACGACGATGATGATGATGACCATGATGATGATGATGATGACCATGATGATGCTAATGAGGATAAGGGTGATGATGATGATGAGGATGAGTATGAGGGTGAAGAGGATGATGAGGATGAGGGTGATGATGATGATGATGAGGATGAGGGTGATGATGATGATGATGAATCTGATGAGGGTAATGATGATGATGATGAATCTAATGAGGGTGATGGTGATGACATTGATGATGAACAATGATGATGAGGAGGAGGAGGAGGATGATGATGACTATATGATGATGATGATGATGAGGATGAGGATGAGGATGAGGATGAGGGTGATGATGATGATGATGAGGATGAGGGTGGTGATGATGATGAGGATGCGGGTGATGAATAATGATGCGTTAGGACAAAAACAAATTAGTTAAAATTTACCTATAGCACCATTAGAATTTACCTAGTTCAATTATGCTAGCAACATTAGAGAACTTCCATGAAGTAATCTATAGTGGGAACCCACCACCCATAGAACTTTGAAGTAGCTAGTGACATTGTGAATCTAGAAGACATTCCACATAAATTAGCTTTGAACATAATTCCATATATCGCATTTGTGTTATAGCATATTAATATCGCATATACGATATAACGCATATGCAATATGAATAAGTTGTATCACATATGCGTTATATCTTATTCATATCGCATATATGTTATATTGCATATGCGTTATATCACATATGCGATATGAATAAGCTATAACGCATATGCGATATACCTTATTCATATTGCATATGTGTTATATCGCATATATGATATCAATAGACTATATCGCATATGTGTTATATCGCATATGCATTATTTTAAAATTTAAATAATTGGTAGGATTAAGGTTTGGCTTTAGCTTTGGAAACAGCTTCGGAATACCAAACTTATTGGCTAGGACAAATCAACTAGGGCCATTTCTTGTCTTTTAGAGCTCTATCAATATGCTCAGTTTAGATGGCATGTTTTGATATGACATACACAATATTTTTTTATGAAAATGTAGGATATTGTAGAGTACGAAATGACGATTCTGAATATGTAATTTCCCCCCTCAAAACTATGTTTTATTTATTTATAATTATTTTTCTAAATGACACATGTGAGTTTTCGAAAATACATACATTGATTGTTTGTTATATAACTTTTTATTTCCATCACCATTTACCAAAAAAACCATATCGTGCACTAGATGAGATCAAGATCTACGATATTATATCAAGAAATCAAGGATTTCATTGATTTTTTCCCCTAAACTGTTGCACCCACACATAAGGTTTTAATTTCATGATTTTCTGACTTCACTAATTAATAATAAAAAAAATAATTCTTGAAACATTTTGAAGAAATAGTGTTGCACTAGGCCCATATGTCCTTTATATGTCTGCAAGATTTTATCCCAAATGGACATCATTTACATCATATATTGCTGCACCCACACAAACATATATGTTAAGATGTGCTGAAAATTTGAAAACCCACTTTCATGGAAACTAATTTTATAATCATTTACACACATTTTATCTGCATAAATGCTATATATTATGAAAGCTGATTCGATTACCTATCTTTTCTCTTTTTACATGATCTTCAAATAAGTTAGGGAAGTACCCCTAATTGTCACCTAAAGTCATAGTTTCCCATTTATTCTAGTTTCATGTGGCATCTAAAGTGTCTTTAAAGGAGTCCATGATTGTGCATCAGCCCAACACTCTTGTGACTAACTTTTTTAGTCACTTATTATTTACAAACTTTATAGCAAGATTATCTTCAAGGATATGTATCCACCAAATATGTTTGGAATGAAATCGACATTGAGAAACTTTTAAGGTATGATGAATGAGTTTCATTTTGATAAGAGAATGGTGGAATTTTTCAAGTAATCATGAGTATTAAGATATTAAATAGTGCCCCTAATTTCAATAAATATTAATGAAAGGCTAAAAAAATTCTTTTTTTTGAAGCCCCTCCCAATACACCTTTACAATTTAAAAATTCTTTATTTACATTTGATATTTTAAGTATCCATTTTTAGATAACATTTTCTATACCCCTTTTTTATTTTTACCCTTATTATGGTGATATGAGAGAACACTTATAACCACTTGAAACCATGGAGGCCTTAAAGATTAGGCTCAATGATCATACTCATAACAATAAATTGTTACTATAATTGTGTTTATCATGGTGATGTGGTCTTATAACCCCTAGAAACCTTTTAGGGTGAAATATAAAAATCTTAGTAAAAAAAATATTACAATATTGGGAACAATGCCCTAAACACATGTAAAATTCATACATAGTTGTTCCAAAAATATAACTCAATTCACACCACATTCACACACAAATAATCTAAACTTCACAACGAATTAAATTGACACCAAATTCAAACATAGAGTACCTATTCAAACCACAACCACCCTATTCACCCCACTATATACATAATTATAACCACCTCTAATATCTATGTGTTTACCCTTATATACAAGGGAGTATATTGCTCCCATTTTCTGAAAATAAAATCCCGCAATATGGATTCAAATGGTGTTTCCAACTAATAAAGGGTTGCAAAAAATTAATTATGTATTATACACTTCCCTTGGGTGGATTAACCCAAGGATGAGACATTACTTCTCCGAAGAAAAAAAGGAAAATTATTTTAAAAAATTGGTTTTTGTCCACTAATTAAGTAAATTATTTCTTGTGAACAAAATTGAACCCATTACCAAGAAAAATGACCCAATGTCAAAATATTGACAAATCCAATTTAATGTATATTAAATATTTAGATATCAAAATAAGCATTGACTCCTCGACCTTGTAAATAAAAAACTAATATATTTTGAAATTCTTAGCCAATAACATTTAGTATTTAATATGAAGTGCAAATTTCCATTTTCTTTGGCTTAAACTTAGGTTTCCAAGGTTGATGATGTCTCAAGTCTACAAGCTATATATTTTCAAATGCCCTAAACATATGTAAAATTATAAGTGAACTCACACCACATTCACACAAATAATCTAAATGCCACACGGAATTAAATTCACACCAAATTAAAACATAGAGTGTCTATTCAAACCCCAAACACCCTATTCATCCCCCTATATACATAATTATAACCAACTCTAATACCTATGATTTTTACCCTTGTATACTAGGTAGTATATTTTTCCCATTTTTTGAAATAAAAATCCACCAATATGAAATCACATGCTATATTATTGCCTACTTAGTGAACCCACTTTGAGCTTACAATTAGTTACTTAACCCTTCTTGAGTGAAAAAAATAATATAAATCTTGGGAGGTCTTTCCACCTAATAAAGGATTGTAAAAAGTAATTATGTATTATTGACTTTCCTTAGGTGGATTAACCCAATATCCAGTTATTCCAGCTTCTATGGGAGTAAGTTAAGTAATGTGAACTTTACCATAGAACATTAAGTTTAAGGGTTTTGACCCATTTTAAGAGAAGATCGTCCGATTTTGAAAAAAAAACTTTGACAAAATGGATGAGACATTACTTCTTCAAAGATAAGAAAGAGTATGAGAGAGATGTAACTTAACTTATGGCTACCCAAAATAAAAATAAAAAGTAATCATAAGAAGACATCTGGACTCATAAAACTTAACAAAAATACAACTAGGTTTATAAAATAAAAATTTAGAAAAATAAAGTCTAAAAAACTAATATATTTTGAAATTCTCACCCAATAACATTTAATATTTAATATTATGAATTAAGTTTGAATTTCATTTTCCCTTTTTCTTTGGCTTAAACTTAGGTATCCACGGATGATGTCTCTACTCTACACATTATAAAATAAAAATTTAGAAAAATAAAGCCTAAAAAACTAATATATTTTGAAATTCTCACCGAATAACATTTAATATTTAATATTATGAATTAAGTTTGAATTTCATTTTCCTTTTTCTTTGGCTTAAACTTAGGTATCCACGGATGATGTCTCTACTCTACACATTATATATTTTCAATGAGTTGCTTGTTTGGTAGCTTAGAGTTAAAATCCGTGGAAAGCTTGCTTCGTCTCTGCGACTTTGGGTTAAGATACGGGGAAACCAGAAAGCAGGTTTAGGTTAAGATCAGTGGAAAGCTTGAGGTTTAGGTTAAGATCCCGGGAAAGCAGAAAGCAGGTTTAGGTTAAGATCAGTGGAAAGCTTGAGGTTTAGGTTAAGATCCGTGGAAATCCTTCACGGTCTCTGCAACTTTAGGTTAAGATCCGGGGAAAGCAGGTTTAGGTTAAGATCTGTGGAAAGTTTGAGGTTTAGGTTAAGATCGTGGAAAGCTTGAGCTTGCTCTTGCTCGGTCTCTGCAGCTTTAGGCTAAGATCCGTGGAAATCTTTCTGTAAAACTTGGTCAGGAAATAGGTGTGTTTCAAGTCCATCAATGGAGGTACTTCCTAAAGATCTCGTTAGAAAGTGCTTGCTGGGAGTGCCCTACACATCACACGATGACCTGAAAGGTGTGTGTAAAAGCTGGGAGGGTATGATGAATAGCCCTCGATTCTACCCTGACAGAAACATATCTCGGAAGAGCCAGCAGCTCATATGCTTGCTTCACAAAGATCCAGAGGCCGTTGGCGATAAATTGGTAATAACCATCTATGACCCTTTGAATGGTACCTTGAAGAGGCTCCCTCCCATTGATGATCCCCTCTTTACTGGATTATCCACAATGTGTCAGTGTGTTGCTGTGAATCGAAAACTGGTTCTCATTTCCGGAGGGTATACAATGAAGAGTGTATACATTTATGACTTTGAATCGGCGAGATGGAGCCGCGGAGCTGACAGGCCTACACCTCGATCGTTCTTTGTCTGCTCTGTCTCTTCTTCCAATGGACTTGTCTACGTGGCTGCCGGGATCGATAGAAGTCTCAACCCTCTGTCGGCTGCAGAAACATATAACGTGGAGGAAGACAAGTGGGATATTCTACCTCCTATGATCCAACCGCACGGCCCATCATGCCACAGTGTTTTCATGGAAGGTAAATTCATGGTGTTAACTACAAGAAATGGACACAGAATGAACGGAAGGGTAGAAGTTTTCAATCCTAGTGCGGGAACGTGGGAATTTATGCCGAATTCCCACTTCAATGTATGGAATAGTAGGGCGGTGGCTGCTTCTTCTGGCAACTTGTACGCCTTCACTGAACGCCATGTGATGAAGTGTGATCGTGAGAACAATGTTTGGACTCGAGTTGCTTCTCTTCCCCTGCAGAATTACTTCATAACTTCTGTTACAGAGTGGCAGGACTGCATTTTTGTAAGCACATATGATTTCGATTCCAAGAAGCACATCCCTTATCTGTTTAACCCGTCAACCGGTGGGTGGATTGAAGCTAACTGTGATGACGAAGGCTTTGTGGGCATGGTCGTATCTGCAACAACCTTCCAGATTTGAAAAGATTAGTTGTCCAGTTTCTCTGTTGTTATTACTTGTCTTATTACTAAGAAATTGTCAATGATCCTTCTTAATATTAATTTTGCACTTGATTCAATACTTATAGCGTAAGTTTTGGATCAAGATTATTAACGATCATGTGTTGTAGTTCATTACAAATTTTTACTTTTTATTTGGCCGCTTTGGATAAGACATTCATGTGTTATAATTCATTAGAAATTTTCATTTTTTATTTAGAAATTTTCACTTTTTATTTGGCCGTTTTGGATAAACAATCGGGTGTTATAATTGATTAGAAATTTTCATTTTTTATTTGGCCTTTTCTAGAGGTAATGATAGCCTAAGTTTTGGATTAAGATTATTAAAGATTATGTGTTATAATACATATATCAGTAATTTTCCTAGAGGCAATGGAAAATTATTATACAATTTATTATAGCTGGGATTCTAAAGCACAAGAAACGTCAAGTTGCAAACACTTAATGCTAACCTAAATATAAATAAAACTAATATTAATATTAAATAAATAACTGTTTTGCCACAAAGGTTGATATTTTTTAAGTACTATATATAGATGAATATTTACTTACTTATTCTCATTTTCTTATTTTTTTATTTCCTTTTTTCATTATGTGGTGGTCTAACTAAGCTACAGCAGCTCTTGGTGATAGCTGATAACCAGTTTGCCCCTTTTATTAGAGAGCAAGTTCAAACTCATTTACCACGGTGATCTATATCCAATTTCTGTTGATGTTCCGGAGCGAGCTAAATAGTTAGACGATAGCGTCAACAGCCTCAACCGATAAGGAAAATAGTGAGCACAATATAGATTTGTTAAAGCACCCATTTATTCAGCAACTAATAAAAGTACAAAAACAATTTATAATAATATATCATTTTAATTGTAGAATCATATAAAATCTGAACTCTTACATTTTTATTTTGTTTAAATGTAGAGATATCACTAGGACTTACTAAGGACTTACTTTTAACCTTAATTAATAATTATAATTTTTTTAAGCTTAATTTATAATTATAATAGATTATCAATCAAGTAACATTTTATTTATCATAATTAATTCATCATTTATCATAAAAGTATACATTGATATGATAAAAGAAACATGTTATGCCATAAAAGAAAACTTAGTCACTTCACTTTATGTTCCACTTTTGAATAAATAAAGAATGATTCTATGCTCCTTATGGAGACCAAGCCCAACTATTTCCAGATTTTACTATTTCATTACATGCACCTTGAAAACATCATAATCGAAACCATACCTATGACATAATAAATTAATTACATACATGCAAGAATACAATAATATCACCTTATAGATGAAAGCAACATATAACATGATCATGAATAATCTTAAATAAGTCATTGTAAATGTAATAAGTCAATGTAAGTTGAACTTATGTAATATTTGATCCATGAAGATTATGTCTTAATAGAACTTACAAACCAATACTAACAATAGGACATGCAAAGATGAAAAGATAAATACATTCGCATAAACACTACAAAATATACTAACAATAAAACATGCAAAGATGGAAAGATAAATATATTCACATAGCCACTAGATAATCATTTCAAGCTTAAACTCGTTATATTTGGTTATGTGAAAAAGTGTAATTGAACTAATTCAAGACTTACTTAGACATTCTACCCAACTGTTTGGCTCTTTATTTGGTGTGCATTCCATTTATTGAGAGACCACCCTCGACTTGGACCAAAAACCACTAGGTTGATTGATTATCTTTGCTAAGGATTCATCATCTAGATTTTGTTCTCAAGAGAGAGGCTAAGATGACCTCTTTATTATTATTATTTTTTACTTTAAGAATCTCAGACTTAGTTGAGTCTTTATGTCAATTGACTAGAGAAATATATGCGTTTGAGTGAACAAAATTGAAGTACCTTTTAGATGCAATGGTATATTGAATCTAGTGATCCAAGATCCATAAAACAAAAATCATCCCTAGATATTTTGACCTTGCCAATCCTAGTCCCAAGCCTAGTATGAAGGACATTGTTTAAACTTCTGGAAAATAAACTTAAGTGTTAAGCTGTTTTTCCTCAACTAGATTTCCTCTCGGATGATGATGTGTTTTTGTGATGTTGAACATATTACTTATACTAGTTTATTTGGTTACTCTTCATGTCTACTAAATACGGTCACTTGTTGATGCTTGATAGGTTACACTTTACTTCTTACTTATATGTCTTAATTTTCGTTTATGGTTTTACGATTTTATTCATTAAGAAGGTTGACTTATCTTTGTATGCCAAGGGGTGGAGTGGCATGGTTCATCCCTTGAGGGTCTACTTAGAAAGTTAAGTATTCCTACTACCTTAAGGGGCTTACTTAGTTCATTGTGAACTAATGCATGCTCCTACTCTTGATTCTGATAGTGAACTATGTCTATGATCGTGGAAAATAAAAACATCTTGCACCACTGTTTTTATACTACACTATCATGTCCATGGCTGGTGAAAGGATGACTAAAGTCCTAGGCCTAATTGTACCTAAATCCTATGTTCATAAGTTTCTTAAGAGGTTAATTATTTGCATGTTTATAAACTTTGGGGTATGTATTTAATATGCTAAGGTTTATACCTTAACTACCTTGTAATACGTGCTTTGGAAAACTATAGGGTGAAAATGATTTGGTTTATGGAATATTTCATATGCGATACAACTTTGTATTTAGCGCGGCATTTGAGGGTTTTGTTATGTTTCTAACGTCGGGTTGGTGAACTATGTGGTTTCGCCGTGAGCAAAACTATGGAGCTATGGGTTTAGATTTAATGGATAGTGGAGGACAGGGTGGTGACTTCAATGCTTCTAGGGAAGCGTTGGCTCTTCTGCAAAAATAGGTACTATACCACACTTCATATAAAGTATCCAGTTATTACATAGCCCATGTGTCCTATGGATTAGTACTTTGAAAACATACATTCATAACAATATCTTCATTCAATCACTAGTTGGTGCATATTATCAACATCATTCCTTTCATCACACAGAGTCATTAAATTGATCACATCATGGGTTGGTATCCACGTACCACATAATATATATCACAGTTTATCAAGGATGACAATTAAACATACACTCTTGTTATGAATAAACGAATCTCATGATAACTATAACATAGTAACGTCACAAACATAATGATAAAATCATAATCAATGTATCAACATCAATATAGTAACATATTAAACATAGTAGCAACATATGATCATGTCTATCATGTCATAAATATGGTTTACTCAATTGAACTGAGTCCAACATATACTGAGAAAAATAAAATGCACCATGTCTATCTGAAAATATGTCTAGTCACAATATGGGGCATTACATATACTCACCCTTCAGGAAACTTTGTCCCGAAGCTATTGTTGTGCATGATTATAAAAATGTATTATTATTCATAATATATGTGTCTTGCTACTAGAATTCATTGGTTATGGTAGTCCCACTTGGACCTTTACTTGATCATCCTCTCAATGTTATTTTACAATTTTACTTCTTTTATCACCTAATATATGCTCTTAAATTACATATGGAAATCATATCGTGGTAACTACTTATTACCTCGTCAAGCATCCCCATTTGTAACATGCATCATGGTTCATTAATCCTTACTAGACTCTTATCTACAACAATTTATTTAGTTAGAAAAAAAGGTTATATAGTCTTGTTGCTATTGTGACTCATAAGAATATGTTACTCCCCAAATTTCATTTCTTTTGATTCTTGGGTCTTTCGATTTTTTTTTTTTGGGCTTATTTATGAATTGCTAGCTTTATTGAATCTCTCTCTAATTTATACCACTTATGTTCTCATAAAAGTTATCTTTTTAATTAGGATCCATATTGACATTGTTCTGCCATTTGTAATAACTTGAATAGCAATGTTTATTAATCAACTCCCATTTATCAATAAATTCTCCTTTAAATAGAACTATTACACCATGAATGGTGCATTATACAGAAAATACTTACAATTGCTACTTATTTGTTGGTCATTTTAATAATGGCACAAACTTTGTGTACTACAAAGTTTAATTCTTGGATCCCATGCTTGTCACACTTTCCTTTTTGTCCCAGTCGTTTATCGCTAACACTCTTATGGTAATTATGTGTCATTAAAACATATTGTCTTCATTCTACTTTACTTATCACCTATATTTTCCCATTGACATCATCATCACTTTCACACCTCTTAGTCACTTACTAATTACACAACTAACCATTGTATTGCACCACTCCCTTTAATGCTCATCAAAATGTATCTTCAATACTTTTAATGTTTATATTACTTAATATATTATATGGCACACTATTCATTTCATACTTAGGCTGTGTGTGTGTGTGTGTGTTGTTATTAATTTATATTCAATCTATTTGTAATTAATAGATATTATGCTCCTTGCATGTGCATAAATACATCTACTATCCCTTCTAATTACCACATTACATTTGTATACTTATTACTCAATTTTTTCCATACTAACTCTTAGATTTATATAGACAAGATGGTTGTTTTAAAAATTTATTCTTTATACTTTGTCTTTTACATTTATTATCAGCCTTTATTTATTGGGTCTTAACTCCTAATACCTTAATGCGTTAACTTATAATATTGCTTATTTTCACCTTATATAGGTTCACTCATTATGTCTTTAGTTCTTATTTGAGATTGATTACTATTTGATTTCACATCAATGTAATGGTACAACCTACACCATGGCATATCCCTTTTGCTTGTTGGTATGCTCACACAATGCTAACCCCATGAGTTCATCTATACCTAATCATATCTTTTCTCCAACATTCACACTCATTAATTTTCTTTGTACCCATTATAGTTACTACGATCATACCACTCATCATCACTTCATACATATTACTTGTTCTCAGCTATAGTATGAATATTTTACTAACTAGCATCCTCATTTCCATTCAACCCTATTTATGATACCATAATTCATTCCTAGATTCACTTATTCTCTTGTGATGTCAAAGGTATTACAACAATTCGTGTACATTTCACAATTTATCTAGATGATAACTTAAAATCCTTAATCATAAATAATTTATTTAACATAGATTTTTATGATTCTCTTATATGTAAACATGTTTAAGTGTTTTTATTTTTTTTTTAAACTTGGGGAGTGTTCTATTACACCTAAGAAACAATCCTATTAAAACGTTCATAGAATTTTCTTAAATATTTCTCCCAACAAGAGTAATGCAAGATGCATAAAATGGGTAAGATTCAACATTCTACAAGGATCCATTGTTATATTCTTTAACCTTTTTTTATCATTATTTTTGAATTTTAGCTTCAATAACTATGTTTTTTTTGTATTTTTCTTCCACAAATTGCTCCTAGGCAGACATTAAAATTGCTATGCCGATTCCTTCTTTGTAATCCTTAGCTCAATCAATTAATTAAATTAGTTGATTCCTTCTTTGTAATCCTTAGCTTAATAAATTAGTTAAATTATTTGAGAGTCAAGTATGGTTAAGCTCATCATTTAATTACATTAATAAATTGTTCTAAATACCACATCACACATCATTATTACTTTATGCATTAACTCTTCATCAATTTTTTTGTTTTTTTAATGTTGAACTTTAATTGGTTTATACATTTAAATTTATTTTTCATTTATTTTCTTTTATCGATTCATGGTTAACTAAATTAGGTTAAGTAAAATAAATCTTTTTATTACATGAATACGTGAATTGATTTTCATATTTATAATATTCTATTATTATAAAAAAAAAAATTTACTTATTATTATTTCTTCTATCATTAAATTTAATGTGCACCATTATTCCTCAATGCCTGCAGAAGGAATGGATTTCATCGATTGGGGCTAATTGAAGTGGGGAGAAATTCCATCCCACTCTATAAGCTAACACACAGATCTCACTCAAAACTGCTTCGAGAACCATTTATTTGATATTTTCTTATGTGGCCATGACCCTTAAAGAGAATTTTATGTGAGCGACGTGATCAAACTATTTTGAGCTCAATGGATTCCACCACGCCTGGTAGGATTGAAGGATGGGAGACTCATGGGTTTCATACCATGGAATAATTGGTTATGAATATCATTTTAACTAGGATAACTTAAAAGTACTTAAACGTTTGACGTTCCAATGAAATTTGGGAGATAAAGACAAAACCCCATCCTTTAGACGTGTGGTGCATAGTTGTGTATGTGGGATCTATTCATGACAGGAACATGAAAATGTATGGAATCATTAATGCTTCAGTCCACCACTATTGGAGACTATCATCTTGGGAAACGACAAACAAACCAACTTTATACCAAATTTTTTCATACTGTTGGTGGATAATAAATCGACATTGGAGTTGCAAAATGTTTTGGAATGAGACAACAGCCATTTATACCAAATTTTTTAGTAGGAGTTACTGGTTACTTGATAGAGCATAAGATCACATTGTTCTTGTCCATTATAGATAAGTATTGGAGGTTAATCCAAAAAGTAGTATATTTCCCAAAGGAAGTACAAAATAGAATGCGTGCTACACATTTACCAAATTGGATTAGTAAGTGAACTATGTTACCATCGACAACATTGAATTCAAGTTCACGCACTGGAGTTTTAAGCCAACTTGGTGATGGGTGTTGCCTCCATGGTTTATTGAGAGCACCGACAATTCACCAAGTCGATAACACCTTCAAGCCACTCATCGTAAGTCAGTGCATACCATGCATGCTATGATTATTTAGTATAGCTCAGTCTCACTCACCCCTTTATGAGATGAAGAGAGGAGGGTCAAACTCAAGTAAACAAGTTCAGGTTTCATTCACTGACTCATTAATTCATTAAGTAATATTTAACCCCACTTGGAATGAATATATTTAACCCTCCTACCGAGCATGAAGGAAGGGATACTATTAGAAATGAAGGTTAAATTTTTGGTACCAATAATGCTATTCTGTATTTCAGTGCGTCTCATAGAATAATTACTTCTCTTTGTTATTAACTATGCAAGTTACTATGAGAGACCTATTTCATGGATCCATTAGACTCCTCTTTGTTTGGTGGAACTAATATTATCGAAAACCTTATTTCTATGTTGATATTTTACGGAAACCTTCATTATTATTTATTGATTTGGATGGGCACCTCACTTAGTAAGAAGAACTCACTTTCCATAGATGCTAACTGGGAATTTGGCTCAGGCCCTGGCTGGCTAGTGACCGAAAGCATAATCATGGGGAAAAAAGACATTTTATAGTTATTTGTTTGCATTTATTGGGTGTGGACTTTACAATTTAAAAAGAGTGGTTTTACAAAGAGAAAATATAAAATTGTGTAATTCCATAACTATTTTTTTTCTATCCCAATCTGTTTTCCTCACCAGCATTTGAACAAGAAAATCCATTTATGTTTTGAAGTTACAAATATGCCTTAATGCCTTCAGGTGTTCATCTATCTCATTCGATGGGTTCCTTCATAAAGTGAACAATCTTACAGGTTACTTTTCAGTTATCCAACTGGCATATGATAAAATTATGTAGCTATAACCTAGGGTTACACTGGTCAACTATACAGCAATAAAATGGCCTGGTGTGTAGAAGATTGAACTTAAGAATTCGGAAAAATAAAGGAACACATTCGCTTGAACTGTTGATGTATTTGTAACTTCGGAATGTATTCATCTATGTATCTTATGTCTTGTAACCCGATGTTTATTCCTGGATGTATCTATTATGTAATTGAGTCATGTTGTCATGCCTTGATGTTCCAATCGGGAGGATCTATTATGTAAACAAATCATGTCAATTCATTGTGGGTAACCCTCCGATTGTCTAAGGGTTAAAGTCCCCACAGTTCTGGGGCACTAGAGTTATTAGACTCTCCTAGTAGAGCTTGGTCCTAGTAGGGTTTTTGTCATGCCGGGATTAGTATAAATAGAGAGTTGGAGTCTCTATTTAGCACACAACTTATACACACTCAAGTGTAGTGCATAGTTGAAGAAGGAGAAGACAATAGGGCTAGACAAGAAGAAGGTCACTATTGTCGGGAGGTCACTTACTATTTTTGGCTTTTCTATTTTGGTGCTGATTCTATCTCTGAGGAAGTTGCGAGTTTTTTCCTTTATAGGTTTCCTCAAGGAAAAACATTGTGTTCATGGTCCCTTATGTTTAATTGATGTGCTTGTTATTCTCTCAATTAAAGATCCTAATAATGCTATCTTGATGTTGAAAAACTAACATGGTATGAGAGCTAACCTAAGAAGAAGACACTGTGCAGCTGCGGGAACTAGGGATTCCTAGTTTGTGGATCTTCCTCCACATATTTTCAGCAAAATTAAGGTGGAATAAATATCCTCCTTAGGGTGCATCCATCTGTCAAAGAAGAATCCAATTATGAGGTTTTTTAGTTTTGGACCCAACACTGCTGCCGAAAATTAAGGCTTTTCACAGAAGAGGAATTTTTCAGTGAGCCCAGGCCTGGATTGATCTCCTCCCCAAAATCGAAGTTAGTTATAGATTTCAAGGAATTCGGGTGGACAAAACTATGGAAAAGAAAAACCCTAATTTGTTCCTAATCCATTACTACAGGATTTCAGCTCCAAATCTAGATCCGACATCTTAATCTGGTAAGATCTGAATCTTTTGTATTTCCATTTGGGGTTCTCAATTTAAGATGTCTCATCATACCAAGCTTGATGAAAATCTTGAGGGAGCTGATAACTTCTGAGCCTGGAAGTATAGGATCTCTCTCGTCCTAAAAGAAAATGAGTTGGACTCCTACATCCATGAGGAGGTTCCAGTTCCAGAGGGAGACGAGGCTAAGACCTTACATAAGAAGAAGATGGTTATGACAAAGAGGATCATTGCTGATTCTATCAAGGATCACCTTATCCCTCAGGTGTCCTTTCTCAAGACACCTAAAGCTATGTTTGATGCCCTAACCAAATTGTTTGAAGGGAAGAACATAAACTAGAAGATGACTTTGAGGAATCAACTAAAGAATGTGAAGGTCCAGAATGCAAAGACCATCCAGTCTTACTTCACAAGGGTTTCTCAGATCAAGGAACAATTGGAAGCAGTAGATGAAGAAGTGGAGAATGCAGAAATTGTGATGACCACCTTGAATGGTCTCCCTAGGACATGGAACTCTTTCATTCAAGGGATCTGTGCTAGAAAGAAGTTATTCAATTTCAATAGACTGTGGGAAGAATTTTCTCAAGAAGAGAAGATGGGAAATGAAGATCAAGCTCTCACAGTATAATCCAAGAAACCCAGATCCAACCATCACAGAAGTAAGTACTCTCGTCACAGGAATAACTCTAGAAAGCCTAGAGATAGGTATAAGTTCATTTTCTATACATGTGATGAAAAAGGACACTTTTGTAGAGATTATCCTAAGAACAAAAGTAGCTCTCACAAGAAGAAGGGAAGCAAGAGAAGGCATCATGCTCATGCTACAGAGGATGATGAAACTTCATCGAAAAAACCAGATATGAAAGTGAAGATTCTTCAAGCGAGGATGAATATGTTTTGATCTCCACTCTCACGGGAAACATTACTCATGGAATTGATGATTGGCTTATTGATAGAGGGGCCTCCAAACATATGACTGGATTCAAGGAATCCTTTGTGAGACTTTCAGAACATGAATCACCTCACAAGGTGAAACTAGTAGATGACTACCAATATCCAATAAAACGTAGTGGGGAATCTTCCTATAAACTAGACTATGGTAAGTATCTAACAATGAAGGAAGTATTGTTTGTGCCAGGACTCAAGAAGAACCTTCTCTCCATATCAACATTGGATGCAAAAGGAATGAGGGTTGCATTCATAGATGGTCAAGTCATGATGTGGCCAAGAGGAAAGACTATCAATGATGCGGTGGTGATTGGAGAACAAGAAGGAGGTTTATACAAATTGAAGGGCCATCCAAAACAAGCCTTGGTCCATGACACAGTAGGGCCAAGTGAACTTTGGCATAGAATGCTTGCACATGTGCATTACAGAGCACTACCTCTTGCAAGCAAAGTTGTTGAAGGTCTTTCAGAAATGCAAGAAAAACATGACGGGGTCTGCAAAGGATGTGCGAAAGGAAAGAACAAAAAGAAGACATTTCCTTGTAGCGAAAGCAAAGAAAAAGGAATATTGGAAATCATCCACTCTGATGTATGCGATCGTATGTCATCAAGATCACTAAGCGGGTATGCATATTATGTTTCTTTTATTGATGATTTTTATAGGAAGACATGGGTTTACTTCATGAAGAATAAAGACGAAGTATTCAACAATTTCAAGGAATTCAAAGCCTTGATCGAGAATCACACTGAAAAGAAGATCAAGACCTTTCGATCAGATAATGGCGGAGAATTCACCTCGAATGAATTCAAAGAGCTATGTAAAGAATCAGGGATTAATAGGGAGTTTTCCACTCCTTATAATCCATAGCAGAATGGGATTGCAAAATGGAAGAACATAACTATCATGGAAGCTACAAGAGCTATGCTTCATGATCAAGATCTTCCTATGCATCTTTGGGTGGAAGCTTCCAGAACAACGGTGTATGTACAAAACCATACTCCACGTAGAGTACTTGAGAACAAGAATCCTGAAGAAGTATTCTCCGGTAAGAAAGAAAAAGTCAGCCATCTCAGAATATTCTATTGTCCGGTATACATACACATTCCAAAAGAGAAGAGAACAAAATTAGATCCTTCAGAAAAGAAGGGTATATTTGTGGGATACTCTAAAAGCTCGAAGGCTTACAGAATATATTTCCGAGGATACAAGAAGATTTACATCAGCAGGGATGTGACATTTGATGAATAAATAGCTTACAACAAATCCAGAAAGAGACCTACTGAAGAACCTGAAGAAGCAGAAGAACCTAGAATTCATGATACAACCATGAATGAAGAAACGCAAGAAGAAGATCGGGAATTTGAAGAACTAGAAATACCTATAGATCCACCTCTGAAGAATAATCCTCATAAGAGGAAACCTGCTTGGGTACGAGAACTTATCCAAGGTGCGGAAAGATATGGGGATCCAGAAGAGAATCATAGATAAAGAAAGAGGACCAGCTCCTGCTCCAGGTATGTAGCTTTACTATGTGATTTCATTGATAAAGAAACTTCCATTTATGAAGAAGCAGCAGAATGGAAAGAATGGAAGGATGCTATGATCGAATAATATCAATCGATCATGAAGAATGATGTTTGGGATGTTGTCCCAAGACCAGAACAGAAGTCAGTTGTAACTTCCAAATGGATGTACAAGATCAAGCATGCTGCAGACGGTAGCATTGAAAAGTATAAGGCAAGATTTGTGGCTCGGGGTTTCTCTTAGAAAGAAGGAATAGATTATGAAGAAACCTTTCCACCTGTACCCAGATACGCTTCCATCATATCGGTACTTTCTCTGGTTGCAGTGATGAAATGGAAGATACACCAGATGGATGTCAAGGATGCTTTCTTGAATGGTGTAGTGGAAGAGGAAGTGTATGTAGAACAACCACTTGGTTTTGAGACACATGAAAGAGATTCTCATGTATGCATATTGAAGAAAGCCCTGTATGGTTTGAAATAGGCACTGAGGACTTGGTACGGAAAGATTGACACTTTTCTATCCATTTTGTGTTTTACAAAGAGTAAAGCAGATTCCAACCTATATTACAAGGTTGAAGATGGAAACCCAGTGATGCTTCTACTATTTGTAGATGATCTATTTGTGACAAGTATGGATGGGTTGATTGCTGATACAAAGAGAAATCTTGCTACTGATTTTGAAATGAAGGACTTGGGTATAATGCATTATTTTCTAGGTATGGAGGTGTGGCAGAGTGCAGATGGAATATTCCTTGGACAAGGGAAGTATGTAGTAGAGATACTAAAGAGGTTTGGGATGATGGACTATAAGGCTATGGCCCCAGCTATGGCATCGAACCTGAAGCTATTGAGTGATGCTTCATCAGAGACGGTTGATGCCACGATGTATCGTTAGATGATTGGGTCCTTGATGTACCTGACGAACAGAAGACCAGACATTTGCTTTGCTGTGAACACCTTGAGCCAGTTCTTGACAAATCCAAGAAATGTTCACTTGATTGTTGCAAAGCATATTCTAAGGTACCTGATGGATACAGTTGATTATGGGCTCAAGTATGAGTCGAATCAGAAGATTAACTTGGGGGGTTATGTCGATTCATATTGGGCAGGCAGTGCCATCAATAGGAAGAGCACTTCAGGGTGTTGCTTCAATATGGGATCAGGTGTGATCTCTTGGTTTAACAAGAAGCAATCCTATGTGGCACTAAGTATAGCTGAAGCAAAGTATGTCATAGCTTGTTCAGCTAGTTGTGAGGTAATATGGCTGCGGAAGCTACTATCTGATATATTTGATCTCCATTTGGATGCTACTTGTATACATTGTAACAACCAAAGTTGCAACTGTACACTAACCATGGAATGGGCTACCTCATTTCTTAGGGTCTTCTCATCTAGGGATTTGATGTGCTGAATCCTTTTTTCATCTTCTAATTATCTCCTTTGCAACATCTCCAAAAACAGGTTGTGGTCTGGAAAGCTGTCCATCTTCTGTTCAGTAGCAACCTGGCAATGATTGTAAGTAATCAAAAGCCTCCTACAGAAGTCTGTACCATCTCCCTTTGTCTTCTTTACAGCCTTCTTGAATTCTTCAGCTGTGTTTATGGCAAACTCCTATAAATCATAGCCTTGCCTTAGGCCTTGTTGATCTTTTGCTGGAATATCTATAGGGGTTTCCTCATTTGCTTCTAATTTGGCTAATCTTCTCGTTAGGACTTCTAGAATGACCTGTGATCTGTCCATGAAATATGAAGAAGTTTCTAAAATTTCTTCTAGCCTATTGTCTATTTGCACAACCCTGCACCTCTCTTCTTCTATTGATACTTGTATTTGGTGCATCTTGCTTCTTTGCTCTAGAACATGCTCCTTGAAAGGCTGAAGGTTGACTTGTTGTTCCCTGGCCTCTTCTAGAGATGTTGTTAATGAAGTAACCTGTTATTTAAGATCTGTAGTCTGCACCTGAGATTGCCTCTCAGACTCCTCCAAGGTAGTTTTCTGTAACTCCAACTCCCCTATATTTCTGAGCGGTTGATCATTTTCTGTATGAAGGCTTTCACATATCATTTTCAAATTCTCCTTTTCAGTCCTTAGCCCCTGACATTCCTACTACAGTTTTTATACATTTTCCTGGGAAACCTCCAGAAATCTCTTCTCTACTTGAAGGAACTAGAGCTCAGCTTTTGAAGACTTTATTTCATGTTCCATGTCTTCAAATTTTCTTTTCAATATACTACTTTCCTCTCTCTCCCTACTTAGGGTATCCTTTAGTTGGGAAGTAGATTTCTTTAACTGTTCAAGATCAGTCATTATCTGATCCACATTGTCCTCAAAAGCATGGATCAATGCTGCTCCAACTTTGATAGTGAATCTTGGATCCTTTTCTGTCCCATACACCACTGTTGTGTCATTTATCATTTTACCCGACTTCCCCCTAGTCTCGACCTTCCTCTTGGTGCTCTTCACAATTCTTTTTCTTTACTTGTCATAAAAAATAGTGTTGAAGTCTGGCACCCCTTCCCCTTTCTTCTGCTCGAAAGAGATTAGTCTTAGGGTAGGGACAATAGCTTGTCCTATTGTGCTGCTAGCAGCTACCTTAGGATCTTGAACATCAGGATTACCCACATCCTAAACCTGAATGTCTATAGGATCAAAAGCTTGTTGCTGTGTCAGTTTTAACCTTTCTGCTTCCTGCTTCCTAAGTTCCTCATCCATTTTCCATTTCCTTTCTTCTTCTTCAATCCTGGAAGCTTCTTCTGCCTTTCTAGTTTCCTCTTGTTTAGCTTTTCTCTTTTCTTCTTCCTCACCTTTAATCCAGCTTTCGGCCTCCTGTGCTAGTCTCCTAGCATCTTCATCTCTTTTTATACCTTCTTCTTCCTCTACCTTTTTCTACTCATCCTGTCCTTTCCCGCCTTTAGTGTTGATTTTATTTTTAAATCTTCTTCTTAATGCAGTTATGTTTTCTGCATTTTGAAAGATTGATTCATCTTTATCCCAGTGGCTTGTATACTCAAAATGTACATTTGCGTCCCTGCAGTGTTCTACCACTTTATTGCAGGAATCATTCCTGTGGAAATTTATTTCCCCAATTCTTCTACAAATTCATCAGATTTATTGACTCTTGTGAACTTATAGCTTCCCAACCTGAATGGTAAGGGAGGATAAGTTGCTTTCTTATGTTAAAATAAAAAATTCCCTATGCCATCTAAGAAGACCTTCCTAACTGCCTCCTTGTGTACCACATAATTAGTGGCATATTTTGGTAGTAGTGAAGGTGCTCTAGAGCATCCATACATTCTCATACACAATCCATCCTCCGTTAAGTACTAATCTGCATATTCTTCAATAACCTGCAATGCTTCCTACGACATGAAGTTGCATTCTTTTAAGAAAATCAATGTGTATAATGGAATAATGAAGTGTTCACACACTTCTCTATAGTGACTATGGTATTTATGTGCCCACAGTGGCTTGTAGGATGACTATACTGGTGTTCTCTCTCGGTTCTAGATACACCTCAGGTTTGGGAAAGGTTGATTGCAGAGTATGCAATCAATCAGTATAGAGCTCATGTAGAACTCTGATTTTTTTCTGGGACACCCCTCCTAATGCTGAAGCAATGCAGGACAAGAGGCTGTTTGATACAATGTTCACCTAGTTGAACTTTGTCCCTTGGTTTGGAACATAGAAGATGATATGGACCCAACCCAACTTAAAAATTTTACCATGGGTTGTCCCGAAAATCCTGTTTAGCATTAGGGAAATGAACATGTAAGGGGTACTTAAAGTGGTAGTATGGTATTCCCCTGATGGCCTAGTCCTGAAACTCTTGCCGGGTGTCGGCATTCTTTTCAGTGTCTCGACTAGGTCCAAATTAATTGTCTTTAGCCAGTCTTCAGTCAAGTATACCTGGGCCTCTAGTAAGTGGTAGGCTAGTGATACGTACCCAGGGATATAAGTAGCATAACCCTATTTGTCCATGTTGGCCAAAATCATGGTAGTTACATCTGCCCTGGGAAGAATTTATTCAATCACCTCTGAGCACAGGAAAAGCTCAGGTCTGGTAGCAACCCTCATCAGAGTAGATTTCTCTATATTTCTGTATATAGTTTCTTCCTCGAAACCTATGTCAGGTACCTCCTGATGTGTTATTAGTCTGTATACTTCCTCCCATTTATATTCAGGCTCCACACCCACTATGCATTTGTCTTTGTAAGTGTATTCAACCTTGGTGACAATTTCAACATCGGGTTCCTCCTCTACTTTAGGATCCTTCTTATTCTGCCATTTATACATCTCGAATTCGAAAGGAATTCCCTGTCATACAAAAAATCCTTTAGGTTCTGTTGAGCCATTCCTAAAATAATATTCAAAGAATGGAGACAAATTGCATGAGCATTTACCTCGTTTAGGCTAATCATGATTACAACTATGAAAAATAAACAAACAATATTCAAATACCAAGTGTTCCTACACAAAACCAATCTGCCAAAGAGCTAAAACCAGCCCATGATTAAAATTTGCATAATCAACTCATAATATCATTGCCTTTCTAAAATGAATAAAATCCCCCTCCCGTTGTCAAGGAGAAAATAGCCTCAAATCACCCTCTCGGTGCTATGAACTAAATCGTCCCATTAACAATCTCATCCTAAGTGGGGCGTAAATTCAAAACTGTGACCCTGGTCCACAAGAAATGCGAGCGACCCAAATACCGGGGAACCGAAACCTTAGAATATTCGAGATAAACAAGAAAATGCCCTCCTCCTACAACTAATAGGGGACTACCCTCCCCATATGGCCATACATAGACTGGAGGAAACTGGTGCAGACAGCGTAACACCCGTCTGCACCAGTTTCCCAAGCAGTCAGGTGCAGGTCGCAAGCCCATAATGGCTACAAATTCAATCATTAAGCAAACCAAAAACCCCCCACTGGACAACCCTACCATCTACATAGACTATATATAAGCGCTAAAATGGAAAACTAGGTATCCATTAACAGCAGAGGGGGGGAATAACCAAGGGTGACAAACTCAGCTCAACCATTCGAACAGAAAAGGTAGAATAGGAATAAAGGCCTACTTGGCAATGTGATGTGCAACTGGTGAGAAAAATCCGTGAACCTCCACAGCGGAGCCACCTACGAACGAGGTACTGACAGTGAGTACAATGTTATGCTCGAAATGATAACAACAGCACGAGCAAATTTGCAAAAACAACAATAGAAAATAATAAACCCAAACCCCCAATATATACGTCCCGGTCAACAAATAATTGGTGGGAAAAATAAGACCATTGGGCGGAAAAATGACTATGGGATTGGCGATCCTATCAGCAGCATCTCCGCAACGGCGAATGATGTGACGACTATGAGATCTGTAGTGAGATCGGTAAGGGAAATAAACTTCGCATCGGAGTTCACCAAACTAAGGCCTCGGACAAATAGTTGGTTGAAAAACCGCAACAGCCGAAACCATAAAGACACTGAGTTCCACAGACCAATCACAATCAAAGGTAAAATAAACATGGATCAAGCAAAAAATATCGACCAAGCGGACAACATAAATCAAACTATATCAAAAGAAAAGTGCTTTCTAGAGCTGCAATGGCGAAAGTTGACAAGACTAAGGACTTGCGAATCAAAACGGTGGGATTCTAGCACTCATTTACTCATTTTCTCTTGCTACTACCTGCAAACATCTATTCTCTTCATAATGTAACTAATATATACCAAAAACATTAGCTCTTTCTAGTTTATGCTTCAGCATAAACCACTGCTGCAATTTTCTTCCAATGTTCTTCTAACAGAGAATACTTCCTTTGACATGTATTTAATTTCTTCAACAAAATATGCCCTACCTCTCTCCCAAGGTATAAAATATTTCCAAATAACTTCAAAGTCCTTCTCAATCACACATTAACCCTGGAGTCAACAATTTAGTGTAAGTTACAAAAACTTAAAAGAACATTACCTTAATCAACTTTCCAATCTTGCAATGTTGGAATTCTGAGTACTTTCTTCTCTAAGTTTCCTAGGACTTCTTATGAACTACAATATCAGCCTCTACAGTGAACAAGTCTTTTTCATCTTGCCACCAATACCTCACCAAAAATCCTTCATAAGCTTGGTCTCTTAGCATCCACTAGTTCTTTCATCACAGAACCTCTTGAGTATTTGATACTCCTCTTCAGGATTTCCTTCATGCAGTCACCTTCAACACTTCTCCAATGGAGATATCCCTATCTCCTCATTACATTTCATATTTTAATATTCTTCCATTTGTTGTTGAACTGATTCCTTCTCTATCCAGAAAATAACAGTTCTAGGTCTTTAGACTTTATTCAATATCACCACTTGAATAATCAACCTTTTGTTCACAACTTCTCTTATGCAAGCACTTCTTTGTTCTTTAAAAGAACTCAACTATCATCCCAACACCTATTTTCCACTATATATACAAAGAAAAAACTTCTCTGATACCAAAACTGATGCATGATCCACTCATACTTTTATTTGAACCACATAGTTCATGAGAAATACTTCACCTTCTTCTGGTGTTGAGCTTGTTGGAAACACTCTCACCACAATTTCCAGTCATCTTGACAAATCCTTGCATCCAAGCTAATCTTCTGTAGTTAACTATGAAAGTCTTCATTTCTTCCCTTCAAATATATTCTACAAACTTAAATACCCTCAAGGAATGCTACTTCAGGAACTTCTGCATAACCTAGTTTAGAAAACCTCACAAATCTCTTAAACCGTGCATTTTCTCGAAAATATGTTTGAAAGCCACATAATAAACCCCATCCTTAACAAAACAAGATCACATAATCTTTAAATTTTCCTTAGTTTGTCCATAAACTAAGTTGCAAGTTTAGTGACGGTTTTACTTCACGTAATATTTTTAATATCTTAAATGCATTCCACCATCAATTCTCCTCAAGCATTTCTTCCTAAATTTCCACATGCAGGAATCTTCCTTCTACCGGTTCTCTTTCCCATTCTACAGGGTTATTCACAAAAAACCCCTATTGATATATAATTAATTCTATAGTATGGATATATTCATAAATGATGA
Organism: Pseudotsuga menziesii; assembly: GCA_001517045.1. Lineage (NCBI taxonomy): Eukaryota > Viridiplantae > Streptophyta > Pinopsida > Pinales > Pinaceae > Pseudotsuga > Pseudotsuga menziesii. Next base: position 334,190 of record LPNX010091462.1, read on the forward strand.
AACTCTATAGATTTCACACTTGTTTCTATATCTGTAAAATATAAATCCATCGGTTAAAATTTTGTTACCAGTTCGTGCTTCAGATAGTCACACATAGAAGAAATTCATTCATATATCACATAGACAATGAACAACATCATCATGTACAGTAACTCTTTTAGTAATTATAAACATGTACAAATCTATCCTACCCCTCTGTTTGGACAAGTCCCAATGCTTGGATTTTTTTTTGGACCAAAATCTCTACCTCTATTGAGGGTCGATCCTTCTTCTGCCCTTAGGATTCCAGATTTATGCATGGAAAACTACTTCCAGCTCTCATAACAACATCCTACGATTTTGAAACTAACTTTGTACATTTGTACAACAAATCCTAAGAATAGAATCCTATCTTGTCTAAAATCAATGAGTCATGAATTGACTGCTACATTCCAACAGCTCAATCCTAGACTTCCTCGACTCATCCCTAAAGCACTAAATCTATTTAAGCTCACTCAACACTTTTAGAACCTTCTAAACTATAATCTATAAAATTTAACATTTTACACAAATATCATACAAATATAACCCCTCTTTGGCAATGGTCAACACCCTAAGGTATGATTTACAATTTAGATTTTTTCATTGAGCAGGTTCTCCTGCATCATTATGGTACCCAAAAATTCAACACTTCAACTTGAAATAATTTACCGATGTGGATTGAGAAGGAAGTGTTAATGATCGAAAAAGCACTAGTGGATCAACATTCTTCTTATGAAACTTTTTTCTATCTTGATCAACCAAGAAACAATCCTCCATTTCACTCTCCACGGCAGAAGCCGAATACATTACTGTTGTGTCTTGTTGGACTCAAGTAATTTGGGTGAAGCAGACACTAGAATACTTACTTGTGACACATGATCACCCAATAGTAATAAATTGTTATAATACCAATTCCATAAATATGTTAAAAAATAGTGTCTTTCACTCCAAGACAAAGCACATACCAATAAAGTATCACTTCCTAAGAAGACAAGTATCCCATAAAATTGTCAAACTAGAGTATGTTGTCACAAAGCACATATTGATTATATCTTCACCAAGTGACTACCCAAGGAAGCCTTTGAGCATTTTTAGACAAAATTTGGAAGTAATATCCTTACAATAGTTGTAGGAGAAGAAGCATAATCTCAAGGGGAGATATGTTGACAGGCAGAGCTATCAAAAGGAAGCCTGTTTCATTGTTGTCAAAGGGGGAGACAATGTTGTCCAAATGTAAATGTTTCCATCATTTCCAAAGGGGGAGATTATTGAGAATATAGTTTTCATTGATGTCAAAGGATTTTAGGAATGACAAAGAGATAACCAATAGACATAATAGCATGATTAACTTTGTAAAAGAGAAAGGATCCATTACGTGGATTAGGAGTTGAGCAATGAAAAAGGAATAACGAGTAAAACCATGATGACAGGGTGAAATTAGTGAAAGACAGAGGAATTACAAATTCAAATAAGAAAACTAGTGATAGGGTCGATGACAGGGTAAATATCTGCAAAGAAATTAGTAGCAGCTAATAGTCCAAAGCACTAAAGAAATTTTGAACAACCCAAGTCATTTGAGAGACAGAGATCGATGGTCTATAATAAGATACTCAACATAAATATGCATGGAAAATAACATTCGCAAATGCTATAGTGAAGTGAAAAATTGGACATTCTAGATCAATCGAGCAAAATTGTGGAGGCCTATTTTGAGATGATCAACGATGGTGAGTGGTTTTCGCACAAAAAAAAGTGAATATCCACAACATGCATTTGATCATAGATCAATGTTCTTGAGTGAACCCACAAAGAAATCGATGGTTCAAAGGAAAGCAAAAAAAAGTTGTGGAAGAGAATTACAGAGGCCGAAAATGGGAAAGTATGGTTCCCCATTCCACAATCCTTAATTTGTAATATCAACGGTCGAAAAAGATTTCAGAAAATATCGACGACGTAGAAGCATAATTGCGGAAAAGGAATTTGGGAAAGTATTTTCAAGAAATTTTGAAAACCCGCAATCCACATTTTGAAATCAGAAATTCGTAGGATGGATGATTAGGAAAGACTCTGCAATAGATTGATGGTGTGGAAAGGAAATTGCAAAAGTATTTTCAATAAATTTAAAAAACCTGCAATCCGCAATATGCATTTGATCTAAAGATCGAAGATTAAGAAAGAGTCTACATAAGATCGACATCGCAGAAGAAATCTTGCGAAATCACTTTTAAGGAATTTGAGAAACCCACAATCCATAATCTGCATCTTATATAAGATCAACGATTAAGAGAGAGTCCGGATGAAATCAACGGAGCAGAAAGTATCTTGCAGAAAGTTAGGTGCTATAATTCTATCAATGATCAATGATCATACTCATAGAAATAAATTGTAACTATAACTGTCATTAGAGGAATTTTGAGGTGTAAAATGGGCCACATAAGTAAAATAATAAAATAATACTTAAAATAATAAAATAATAGTTAAAATAATAAAATAGTATTTGTTAATTTTGGAAGAAAAAAGAAAAAAACTACTTTTTGTGTTCGTATTTTCGACATATCTCCCTATGTTTTTACTCAAAATTCAATCAAAAGAGTTTATTGGATGTGGAATTTGATTCTGCATCCAACGAGTACTCACACTACATACTTTTGATGGACCCCACTACCCTAAAAATAAGAAAAACCTGAAAAAATGTGATGATGACATCATCATCACATTTTTTCAGGTATTTCTTGTTTTTGGGGTAGTGGGGTCCATCAAAAGTATGTAGTGTGGGTATTCGTTGGGTGCAAAATCAAATTCTACATCCAACGAGCTCTTCCAATCGAAATTTGAGTAAAAAGACAGGGCGATATTTCAAAAATATGAACAAAAAAAGTAGTTTTTTTTATGACAAATATGTCAATTCAACCATTAAGGTTGACTCATTTTATTGGAGTTCTATGGGTTCTTGATTTCCAAATCACAAGAACTTATTGTTGGCATGTTTTCTTATAAGGCCCATTTTAGACCTGAAATTTCCTCTAATGGTTTATCATGATGATATGGAAACTATTATAACCCCTCGAAGCCTTTCAAGGTGAACTATAAAAAAACTTAGTAAAACAAATATTACAATATAGGGAACAATGCCCTAAACACATGTAAATTCATACATTGTTGTTCCAAAAATATAACTGAATTCACACCACATTCACACACAAATAATTTAAACTTCTGAAGAAATTAAATTGACAATAAATTAAAACATAGAGTACCTATTCAAACCACAAACACCCTATTCATCCCCCTCTATACATAATTATAACCATCTCTAATATCTATGATTTTTACCCTTATATACTAGGTAGTATATTGCTCCCATTTTTTGAAATAAAAATACCGTAATATGGATTCACATGGTCTTTCCCCCTAATAAAGGGTTGTAAAAAGTAATTATGTATTATTGACTTTCGTTGGGTGGATTAACCCAATTTTCAATGATTCCAAATTCTATGGTAATAACTTAATTAATGTGAACTGTACCATAGAACACTAATTTTAAGGGATTTGGCCCATTTTAAGACAAGATCAACCGAGTTTTTGGAAAAAAATGAGAAATGGTTGAGACATTACTTCTCCAAAGAAACGAAAGAAAACTATTTTAGAAAGTTGATTTTTTTGCACTAATTAACTAAATTATTTTTTTTCAACAAAATTCAACCCATTTTAAAACATCTGAGTATGGGAGAGATGTTGTAACTTAATCATAACATTATCAAAAATAAAAAAGTAATTATAAGAATACTTGTGGGATCATAAAATAAAAAATTATGAAAAATAATGCCTAACAAATAAAACTTAAAGAGGAATGTATCATCAAGTAAGAGAGGGATCAAATTTCATAAGTTCAATATTAAAACAAAATTACAACTCAGCAAATTGAATCCCTCTTGGTGCTTGATAAATCAGAGTTTAAGATGGATCCATAAAATTGAGCGCAACCAAGAAAAATGACCCAATGTCAAAATATTGACAAATAAAATTTCATTTATATTAAATATTTAGATATCAAAATAAGTATTGACTCGTCAACCTTGAAAATAAAAATCTAATATATTTTGAAATTCTTAGACAATAACATTTAATATTTAATATTATGAATTAAGTTCGAAATTTATTTTTCTTTTCCTTAAACTTAGGTTTCCACGAATGATGTCTCAAGTCTACACGTTATATATTTTTAAACTCCTTTCTTGCTTGGTCTCTGCAGCTTTAGGTTAAGATCCATGGAAATCGTTTTGTAGAACTAGGTCACAAAATAGGTTTGTTTCAAGTCCATCAATGGAGGTACTTCCTCACGATCTTATTCAAAAGTACTTGTTGGGAGTCCCCTACACATCACACAATGACCTAATGGCTGTGTTTAGAACTTGGGAGGGTATTATGAATAGCCCTCAATTCTACCCAGACACAAACATATCTTGAAATAGCGATCAACTCATATGATTTGTTCTCAAAGATCCAAAGGCCGTTGGTATTAAATTGGTAATAACGATATATGACCCTTTCAATGGCACCTTGAAGAGGCTCACTTCCATTAGTGATCTCCACTTTACTATATTATCGATAATTCCTTACTGGATTCCTATAAATAGAAAGTTGGTTCTCATTTCCAGATGGTCTACAATGAAGAGTGTACATTTATGAATTTGAATTGGGGAGATGGAACCATATAGCTGACATGCCTACACCTAGATCCATATTTTTTATATGTTTCCTTCTTTATGTTTGGTACATCTATCTATAAACTATAAAAATAAAAATTGGTCCCCAATTTGTTGTCTTTTTCTTTTTTACCTGCACTCCAAAATTTTGCAAACAATGACTTCGCCTCACTGAAATACATTTGGATGACCAAATCCTAACATCAAATTTGTGAAGACAAAAATAAAAGAATTGTATTGCATTTGTTCAAAATTCATATGAAGTTCCTTGTGCATAAATTGAAATTATTCAACACTCGTTTCATCCCCCTTTTTTGCAATTTTGTATCGATCAGTACCTTTTTTACTCCGCTTTTTTGGGGGAGGCATTTTCTGTGACTTTCTCGCAAAATAGAAAACCTTCCATTTCTAATATCAATAACATTTTGTATATGGAGATGCACATAAATATTTCTTATCATAATAGATTTCAGAATAAATTTGTTTCACTAAATTAGGTAGAAAATAATTTGTATCTTACATGCCAATGATCAACCAACATTTTAGTTGTGAGTAATGGTGCTCGATCTACCATGTTTTTCTACCAAGAATTCCTTACCTAGATTATTATTATCCAAGGATCCCATATCTAATGTTCTTGGTAGACTAATGTCCATGGACATTGCCGATTCCTAGTCTCACTGTGGATGATCCTCATGTTCATAAACAATGCAATCATTTTTACCTAGAAATTTACATGTATGCATTTTTTGAAAACATTTTGCAAGTATTTAAGGCCACTATCCTCATTCATAATTTAGATCATTTAGTCAATATATTGGAAAAATAAATTATTACGATTTTTTTTTAGACCCTTGTTGTCCATCTTGTGCATATTTTCCATCTTTGGAGATTCTCCATCACATTCAATGTCGTCATCAGATATTATAATATATGATTGGATGGTATCTGAATGTCCTCTTTATTTAAGTCTTTAGTATAAAATTAATTTAAATAAGTTATTGAACATAACCAACCAAGAAAAGTAAAATACAATGATATAACATCTAAAATCATTAATATAAATGCATTGCTCTATATGGACAAATTCATGATAGAAGCTGTTCATAAAAATATCTTGTTGTACTGTATCCATAATAGAAATAATTATTTTATTCCACGAGCTCATCAACAAAGTAAGAAATATACCTATTGCATAAAATAAAAGAATTGTACCTCGGGAAGATACCAATCTGGAAACCATGTGATCCCATAGATCATGTGTCCTTTATTTTTGTGTAATACCCCCTAACTTAACAATTATTAATTCTGCTGAAAAATACTTTGATTAAAATTTTATTATTCTTTGATAGGATGTCAAGAATATAAAAAATTGTAATAGAACATTCATATTAATAAAATATGCCGAAGGAAAACACAAGTGGATATAGCTGTTGAAAGAGTGTTTGCTGACCCACAAGAGGAAAATGACCAGTGGAAAAGACCATTGAGTGAGAACTCAGGAAGCAGGAAACATCATCCCCAAAAATCAAGTCAGCACTCCTAGTTGAGTTTCTAAAGATAAGGAGCCTCATAAATGACCAAGTCATTACAGGAAACTTCAACTCAAAATGGGCGTTTTAACTCTAATTCAAATTCCATGTCATCATGTGTCAGCCAATGAAATTAATTTAAATTTGAAATGCCGTATAGGTCTGTTGTAGCTGCAACTGTTTCCCCAAATTTTCAAAGTTTGGACTCCCTTGTTATTTTTCAGCATTGCCTAGAATCGTTTGGATCCATGAACTCTTTTTGTTTTGCTATTTTGAAGTTAACTCTCTTCCTGCTTTTCAAAAAATTTCTTATGTTTGAAACTGTTGTGGGTCGCGGAGTTTAAAGTTTGGTTTGTTTCCCTTCAAGCTGCGATTTCTTCTCGGGAACTTATTTCTCATGCTAGCCACTGTTCCAAAGGCCATTTAAACAACGTATCAGAGCCATGTTTCCTTAGGAAGCCTCCGTCGTTGAAATCGAACGATGATTATTCTGCAGAAGTATCATGACTCCTCCATTTCCACGTCGTATCGTTTGACTTGTTTATAATATCGGAGGTTGGTCAAAGTTGAGTCGGAATAATTGGTCTTTGTGAAGCCTCTGTTTCAGAAGTGAAACAGGTTTTTTGGACCGCTGCGAGACCTTAAGTTGGTACGAGCACTTAGCATTCTACATTGATCTTGTGTCATAGAAAAAGTTATGGTTTGATCGGAGGATGTATTCTATTTATCTTCTGCCCTTGTGGCTCCTGAGCGAACTAGCTATCCATCATATAACTGCTTCGCCCGCCAAGAATTTTTCGGGTTTCCGTCGCTTTGTCTTTGGATCAAAATATGTAGTCTTTCCTCGTCCACCCTTGTGGCTATGTAATGCACTAATTTTTTGACGTTAATGTATTTTCGCTCGCCTACTGGGAGCTTTTCTGCCTAGGGTTAGGTTCTAGTGCTTCCGACTACGATAAACTTAACGGTCTCGCGAAGCCCGTTGCCTGTTTGAGACCCGCTGACGCGGTTGTGAGTAAGACTACTGCAACTGAGGTTTTAGTGTTTTAAGCCGTCGATAACTTTTCTCTTCCCGTTGTTTTGTGAGTTTTAAACCCCTGTGTGGGTGAGATAGTGGTTCTGGTGCTTGTTAAGGTTTTCATAACAAGAGCGTAGTACAGGGCCTCTTTGAGGACTAGTCGTTTTATTGATGTGGTTTGATTTTATTGAAAAAATGCAGTCCTAATTAATGATAAATGTCATTTAATTACAGACAAACTCAAGAGATTTTTACAAATTACTACTGGGAGAAGGCATAGCTGGGAGATGAAGCAGCAAAAAAATGGTTGGATGATGTTAGGCAGAGTTCGTACTAAAATCAATGGGATCTCAAGGAGGACAAATGAAAGACAAGGTATAATCGATAATGACAAAAGCCCAGGCTTAGAAAGATCCATGAGTTGCCGAGCGGATTTCACTGTGTTTAATACCCATAAGTTGAAATCTGAAAGCGTAACGCATGAAGTGAATCATGAGTACTCACAGAAAAGAGAAACTGGTGATATTAGATGGTTTTGGAGGAGTCCAAAGGTCACACGGTTGGGGAAGCCCAAGGGGTTAGCTGATTTGATTTAAATATAGGTAATTTATAGTTTACTGGGGGCTTTTTCCCTGGAAAAACTTGTGAACGATTGTTTGTAAGAGGAACTACTTCATTTTACAATAAGAAATTGCAAATTTTGCCTCTTGGAGAAGGTGTTATGTGGAATGTTTCAAAGTGATAAAATGAACAATGTTGAAGGGGAACTATTTCATTTTTTATTGTGTTTCATTAACTATGAGAGCATTCTAACTTTCTGAACCTATGTTCTTTCCTGAATGTTCTCTAGTATATTATGTGATACTTTCCACTATGAGTAATGGAAGTTTTAACTGTTGATGAGCTATCTTGTCGTGTATACTTTTATTCATGTTTATATGTTTGGTTCTAGGAACAGCTATCTGTGATTTGCCATAACATGTGAACAGTATTACATTACTCATGAATTAATATCTAGCTCTCTAGAGATAGCCTAGTTAGAATTTATTTTCTTGTTGTGTGTGTGATTTAGATTCTTGAGAGTTTAAGACGAGAGGTAAGAACCTGCGCATCACATTGTGAATACTCCTTGCATTCTTTATTACTCTACATGTTAAGTAGGCACTTGCATACCATCCATAAAGTTAAAAAAAAAAATACAATATATATATATATGGTGGACCAGGCTGCAACCGGTAAAACCTTTTATTTTTTGTTACTTGACTTATGGTAGCCAGACCGCAAACCGGATTTGTTCCCTACACCAAACAGTCACGGGCTAGTTGGGAACGTTGACTGGGGAGAATCCCTTTCTATTGTTGCCTATGATTTTCCAAGCCTCAACAGTTTTCTGGCGCTAGAAGGAGGGCCGCCAGTGCATGGCTGGCTGAGGAAACATGTTTTCCTGAGATCATTCCACCGGTAACAGTATAGGAAGCAGTTTGGTTTCCAATCCAATTCCTGAAAAGGGGGGTAGAGAACATTTGTATTTTGTTGACAATGAAATTGTTAATGATATGAGAAGACACACTAGGGCATATGTGAAGAAGATTGGAGGATTGTCGATTATTTCTGAATTTCCCAGAAGAGAATATAAAAGGAAAGATCGTCCTATATTGGAAGAATCAGTGCTGGTTGGGGATTGGGAAGAACTTGTAGAAATAGCCTTACAGGAAGTTGTACATCCTTTGAATCAAGTAGGCCCGGATACTCCTCACAGTTCCCCTGTTCATACTCCTATTCACTCACCTCCTTACTCTCCACCCAGACTCATGGCGAGAGTAAATGCAAATCAACCACCCAACCCATCGAATCCACCACCTTCCTGGAAAGCTAGATCACCTTTAAGCCTAACACCTCCTTTGCATGATTTACCTCAATCTTTTGAAAATATGCCGCCCAAATTCGACCCAAATGAGAATATGCTAGTAGAAGATCACTTGTAAAGTTTCTATTTGACAATAGAAGGATTAAGGGCTAGGGAATATGAGGATGTAGTTTGTAGAATTTTTCCACACACCCTTAAAGGAGCAGCAACATCGTTGTACTTTGGTTTGCTTGCAAATTCTATCCCTGATTGGGATACCTTCGAGAGGATTTTTAGAAGTAAATATGCAACCCAAAAGACTCATGTAGCTATGATGAAAGGGCTATGTTCCTTAAATAAAGAAAGAAAGGAGAAGGTGCATAGTTTCTCCCAAATATTTGCAACATATCTTAAGAAATTTTCTGAAGCTGACAAACCTTCGGATAAAGTCCTGATTGAATGTTATACCTCAGCTCTAGGACCTGAGTTGGAGATGTTTGCCAAAATGAAGGCCAAGCCTACTCTGGTGGAGACCTATGAGGAGGCGGAGAGAGTATATGCTGAAAGGGAGAGTATCGAAGATTATCCCAAACGGTCAGGAGAAAAAAATGTAGGGAGGAAAGCTTTGTTGTTTACCAAGCCTAAGGAAGAGCAGTCACCAGATTTTGAAGGAATGGAAAAAATGATGCAGAGTATTTCTAACAGAATCATAGACTTGGAAAAGGAAAAGGAAGCCCAAAAGTTCTACAAGCCTTATTACATGAAAAGGGAAGATAACAATCAACCCCAACCCCCTCCGCACAATCCTGCATCTATGAATTTAACAGAGGTAGGAATGGACAATTTTTGCACTTTCCACCAACAAACCCACTCTGAAAAGAATTGTCCTCAATGGATAAACTCAATGACGTTGGTTATGAATCAGCTGTTGGATTCTAAATTGATAGAAGATAAAGGTGAATAAATGAAAGACATCAATACATCAACGAAAGAACAAGAGGATGAGACCATGGTTTTATGGGACTGTGTTTCATTGTTTGATGTCAAGGAGGAAAAGGTTTTGAGACACAAGGACATCCAAGAAAAAAATGTAACAACAAGAATCCAAGGGTTGGCCAAAGAAAATAGTCTCATGCTCCCAAATATTAAAAGGCTTCAAAGGAATGTTAAGAAATTTCAAAACAATTCCTCAGCTAATAAAATTCCAAAATTCACCATCCACAATCAAGATCCTAGACAGAATAATGTGTTTGCCAAGCCCAATGAAGAAAAAATGAATGATGGTAAATCAAATCCCACCGAACCTCAGATGAATTATGACATTGTAGAAGATATAAAGAAGGTAAGGGTGAATATCTCATTATTTGAAATGTGTAAGGTGCCACAACAGAAAGAAAAGCTATTGAAAGCACTTGAAGCATTTGAGGAGGGGCTTCCCACCGACAATCAACTCAAGGAAGAAGAAGAAATTGGGGAAGAAAGTATAGGAGGTAAGCATAAGAGCAAGAATTCACCTTTTCTCCTCACTTGTGAAATTTTTAATCACAATGTACATAATTGCTTGGTAGACTCAAGGTTATCGGTTAACGTCATGCCGTCGTCAGTCTGTAAAAGGATAAATGGGTAGCCTAAACCATCCACCTAGAGGGTTGTTCAGTTGGATAGAACGAATGTGAAGGTAATTGGGGAGATGGAGGATGTTCTAGTCTGCTTGTCTTCAAATGATAAGGTGTGTCAAGTTATTGATATTGTGGTGGCTAACATACCAGAAGCTTATGTGCTTGTTCTGAGCAGGGACTGGTCGACAAAGCTAAATGGATATTTTGCCTCAGACTGGTCACATCTATGGCTTCCATATAAAGGAATCCCGAATCAAATTAAAATTTGGAGGGAGCCCCACATGAAATACAATGTTACTCAGTTCAAAGAAGAAAACGAACCAGTGGATTCTGTTTTGGGAAATTACTTTATTGAGTTAGAACCAGGAAATTACCAAGCAGAAGAAGCTAGCGACACATTAGACGCTCAGCCTGATATCCTTCCGTTTTCATGGGCTGATTAAATCGATTGTAAAATAGTAGAATTAGCATTAGAAGTAGATGTAAATTCCCGCGCAGTAGTTAGCGATTTCTGGACACTTTTTTTTAACGGATCTAAAACGTTAGAAGGGTCAGGAGCCACTTGTGTCCTGATTGACCCCAAGAAGAATAAACATTTTCTTTCATGTAGGTTGGAGTTTGAATGTACAAACAACACAGCGGAATATGAAGCGTTGGTTCAAGGTTTAAGGAAAGCAATTGAATTAAAGGCAAATAATCTGAAAGTGTTTGGAGATTCTGAAATAATCGTAAAACAAATTCGAAATCAAATACATTACATTTCTCCTCACTTAAAAGCTTATCAAAATGCAGTATGGGATTTACTCAAATGTTTTAATGCATTTAATATTGTATTGATCCCAAGACTTAAGAATGTAGCAGCTAATTTGCCGGCCACATCAGTTGCAAGGCTTGTGCCCTCTAATAATCGGTGCTTTGTTGAATTGCTTTGCAGGCCCTCGGTTCTAGATATGATTACTAACCTACGAGTGTTCTATGACAATCAGCAAATCATAGAATGCTTAATGAATGATGAGACATTCAAAGGGGCAATTATTGATGATGAAGAACATCAGGCCGAGCTTAAATTCGATAATTTCATCCCTAAAGGAGTCAGAACTTTAGAACGGATGTTTGATTTAAATGAAAAATTTAGAAGACCAGCAAATGTGAAGACTCATAGTTCATCTCTACAGTTTGAATTGATTAATTTGGGGATTGAGATGAAGCCTAAATATGTGAATCTTGGAAGATGATGTTCACCAGCTGAAAGAAATCAGTTCATTGTTCTTTTCAAACAATACAAAGATGTTTTTCCTTGGACATATGAAGATCTGAAGACATACGACACCAATATTATCCAGCATGTTATCCCCATCAAATCTGGAGTCAAACCTTATCAGCATCCTTTAAGGAAAATGCATCCAAAATTGGAACCTCTAATCCAGAGGGAAGTTAAGAAATTATTGGATGTTAGAATCATTTTTAAGGTGAGACACTCGGAATGGGTTTCAAATTTGGTACCAATGAGGAAGAAATTTGGAGAAATAAGGTTATGTGTGGATTTTAGAAACTTAAATCGTGCATCAGACAAAGAAAATTATCCTGTTTCACCCATGGAGCAACTACAACAAATGGTTTCAGGTTCCAAACTATTCCCTTTATTAGATGGATTTTCAGGTTACAATCAAGTGTTGGTAGCCGAAGAAGACAGATTGAAAACGACATTCAGGACCAGGTGGGGAACTTTTGCTTATAGAAGAATTCCCTTTGGACTTATAAACATTGGGGCTACGTTCCAGAGGGCTATGGACATATATTTTCGCGGTTTGATTGGCCACAGTGCTGTAGTATACCTCGATGACATCACGATATTCTCGAAGAAGAGAGAAGGACACATGTTTCATCTAAAGTAGATTTTTGAATGCTGTCAGAAATATGGTATCTCACTAAATCCCAAGAAGTGCGTATTCGCTTTTATAGAAGGTAAGTTGCTAGGTCACGTGGTTTCAAAGAAGGGGATCTCCATAGACCCAAAAAGGATCAAAGCCATTGAACAGATTCCCTTGCCCCATAACAAAAAGGGCATGCAATCATTTATGGGGACAATAAACTTTGTGCGAAGGATTGTGCCAAATTTTGCTCAAATTGTTAAACCTTTGCAGCAAATGGTAAAGCAAAGTGTACAATTCAAGTGGACCGATGTTGAGAAGAACACATTTGGCAAGATTAAAACCGTTGTTGTGCACGCACCTTCCCTCAAGAGCTTGGATTTTGATAAAGATTTTATTCTGTACACTTTTGCATCTAATGATTCGCTAGCAGCTATGCTTACTCAGAAGGAAGATGGGGGATATGAGTTCCCCATATCATTTATGAGCACTGGTATGCAAGGGGCCAAATTGAATTACCTAGCTATAGATAAACAAGCTTACACAGTGTTCAAAGTGGTGAAACAATTCAGGCCCTACATACTAAAGAACCGGACCAAAGTAATCGTCCCACACCCATCTATGAGGTCTCTTTTCGTACAAAAGGAGTTAGGAGAAATAAGGGGCAATTTGGTAAAAGATCTTCAAGAACATGACCTCGAATTCAAGTCAGCTTCTATAGTTAAAGGGAAAGGATTGTGCAGGCTGATGACTAAAAATAAAAACAATGAAGAACATGCCTGGGAAGAAGAAGCTGAGTTACATGTGATGGATATATGTCCTCTTTTCACAGCCCCAGAATCTTGGTATTGAGACCTTGTACATTACCTCCAGACAGGATCCTTACCAAAACATTGGAATTCTAAGCAAAGAATAGCACTACATCTTAAATCAGCCTCATATCAAATTATTGAAGGAATATTATTAAGAAAAAATTACGATGGGCTTCTCCTCATATTCTTAGAGAAAGAAGATGTAAATAAAGTAATGACATATTTGCATGATGGGCCTACTGGGGGACATTTTTTCGGAGAAACTACAGCTCACAAAATTCTCAGAGCTGGATACTATTGGCCAACGCTTTTCAAAGATGCACATGCCCATGTCAGAAAGTGCAACATTTATCAAAGGTGTAGTGGAAGACAAGCTAAAGCAACAGGACCATTGAAGCCTGTGATAATAATAGAGCCTTTTGAGCAATGGGGGTTAGATATCATTGGGGAGACAAAGCTGAATTCTTCCCTGCAACACAAGTATATTCTGACAGCAACCGACTACTTCACTTACTAGGTCAAATCCATCTTGTTGCGCAAAATAAATGAAGATGCGGTCATAGACTTCTTGCAAGACCATATTATGATTAGGTTTGGAGTTCCAATTTCTTTAGTTTTTGATAATGCTACTTAATTTTCCTCAATAAGATTAACTGCTTTTGCTAATGAGAAAGGGATTAAGTTGCATTACTCTACTACTTACTATTCACAGGGAAATGGTTTAGCTGAATCTACAAACAAGAATCTGATTAGGATTTTAAAAAAGATGGTGATAGAAAATCAGAGGATTTGGCACTCAGCGTTACCAAACGCCCTTTGGGCGGATAGAGTCACCGCCAAGTCTTCGATAGGAGTATCTCCGTATACCCTTGTGTATGGTAAAGAGGTTATTCTCCCCCCCAATATCATGCTACCCTCTTCCATATTAGCTCAGGAATCTAGAGGATCAGATAATGAAGTCTTGCAAATGAGAATATATAATCTCTTAAAGGCAGAAGAGTCCCGATCTAAAGCCAGAGAGCGCTTTAAACAACAACAAGAGATAGTAAAGAGATGATTTGATAAACATAAGGTAGGAACAAAATATTTTGAGGTGGGAGACTTGGTTCTCAAGTGGGACCACTCCCATGATGAGAAAGGAAAATACACAAAATTTCAGCAGTTGTGGGTAGTCCCTTTTAGATTGCGGCAAAGCTTGGCCCCTCAACTTATAAATTGCAAGATTTACAGGGATGGGAAGAGAACTTACCAGTAAATGGTTTATTTCTCAAACCTTATTTTTCCTGAGTTTTGTGTGTGTTCTTCTATCTTGTGTATAATTAATTTGACTTGGCTTTTTACTTTGAGTTATATTGTTCTGTTTTGTTTAAGTCTGAAATTTTGATTGATTTCAATAAAGGATGTAAACTCGTGGTCCCATGGAGAACATCAGAATTTTGGAATGATTAAAGTTCTTAGGTATAATACCCTGTATTATTGTTTATCCAAAATAATTTGTTCTATTTTAGCAGTTTTCTCGAGTAGCTATGTACACATTGAAGTCCTGCTTAACCCTTGTAAAATAAACCAGAATCAAAGGGTCTAGAATACTATTTTGAGGCTCCATCCATATCACATTTAAAATGTCCTAGGGAATGACAGCAAAGGGCCCATGGAAAGGAAGCAGGGTAAACATTATATTATATATAAATGATCCCATGCCGAGAATTGAATGCCAAAAGGCAGATAAGAGTCGAAAGCTCCTATGAAAGCATTATATATCAAAAGAAATGTTGAACCATATAAGTACTGAATCGCCAAATTTCCTCTCCGTCCATGAGCTGAAAAGTGAATACATCTCTCACACAAAAGGACACTATGGATAGAGGATCCTAAATCAAAATTCAGAAAGAAAGGCATGCAGGAGGACTCATATGAAAAGGAAAAAAGTTCAAAAGCACGAAAAGTGAAAAATGGCATGGGAATGAGGAACAAATGAATATTTCTATTTACCATATGCTACAATCCTGTGGTGTCCAAGCTGGAAGCTACCTAAAGACATAGGTAACAAATGAAATTCATATTTTGGCCTCAAAAGAGTTATCTTGACTTGAAAATCTTGGTTTCCACTCTCATAAATTGGACTATCATCAATGATTAAAAGTACATATATTTGCCATTTGAGAAATCTAGATATCTAGAAGAATTCAACAGGTTCGTTTGTTGTTAAACAGTCTGTTACTTAAGAAATAATCATCCATAGATCTAGGTTCACTAGGTAGTCGCCAATTGTTGTAGCTGCAACTGTTTCCCCAAATTTTCAAATTTTGGACCCCCTTTTTATTTTTCAGCATTGCCTAGAATCGTTTGGATCCATGAACTCTTTTCGTTTTGCTATTTTGAAGTTAAATCTCTTCCTGCTTTTCAAAAAATTGCCTATGTTTGAAACTGATGTGGTTCACGGATTTTAAAGTTTGGTTTGTTGCCCTTCAAGCAGCGATTTCTTCTTGGGAATTTATTTCTCATGCTAGCCACTGTTCCGAAGGCCATTTAAACAACGTATCGGATCCATGTTTCCTTAGGAAGCCTCCGTCGTGGAAATCGAGCGATGATTATTGTGCAGAAGGATTGTGACTCCTCTGTTGCCATGTCATATCGTTTGACTTGTTTATATTATCCGAGGTTGGTCAAAGTTGAGTCGGAATAATTGGTCTTTGTGAAGCCGTTGTTCCGGAAGTGAAACAGGTTTTTTGGACTGCTGCGAGACCTTAAGTTGGTCTAAACACTTAGCGTTGTACATTGATCTTGTGTCATAGAAAAAGTTATTGTTTGATCGGAGGATGTAGTCTTTTTATCTTCCACCCTTGCGGCTCCCGAGCGAACTAGGTATCCACCATATAACTGCTCTACCCGCCCAGACTTTGTCGGGTTTTCGTTGCTTTGTCTTTGGATCAGAATCTATAGTTTTTCCTCCTCCGCCCTTGCAGCTATGTAATGCACTAATTGTCCGATGTTAATGTCTTTCCGCTCGCCGACTGGGAGCTCTTCCGCCTAGAGTTAGGTTCTAGCGCTTCTGACTCCGATAAACTTAACGGTCTCGTGGAGCCCGTTGCCTGTTTGAGACTCGCTGATGCGGCTGTGAGTAAGACTAGTACGGCTGAGGTTTTAGTGTTTTAAGCCATCAATAAGTTTTCTCTTCCCATAATTTTGTGAGTTTTAAACCCGTGTGTGGGAAAGACAGTGGTTCTGGTGCTTGTTAAGGTTTTCATAATAAGAGCGCGGTACAGGGCCTCTTTGATGACTAGTTGTTTTATTGATGTAGCTTGATTTTATTGAAAAAATGCAGCCCTAATTAATGATAAATGTCATTTAATTGCAGACGGACTCAAGAGATTTTTACAAATTACTACTGCGAGAAGGCATAGCCGGGAGATGAAGCAGCAGAAAAATGGCTGGACGGTGTTAGGCAGAGTTCGTACTGAAATCAACAGGATCTCAAGGAGGACAAATGAAAGACAAGGAAGAATCGATAATGACAAAATCCCAGGTTGGAAAGATCCATCAGTTACCGAGTGGATCTCGCTGTGTTAAATACTCATAAGTTGAAATCTGAAAGCGTAACGCATGAAGTGAATCATGAGTACTCACAGAAAAGACAAAATGGTTATATTAGACAGTTTTGGAGGAGCCCAAAGGTCACACAGTTGGGGAAGCCCAAGGTGTTATTTTATTTTATTTAAATATAGGGAAGTTAGAGTTTACAGGGGGATTTTTCCCTGGAAAAACTTGTGAATGATTTTTTGTAAGAGGAACTACTTCGTTTTACAATAAGAAATTGCAAATTTTGCCTGTTGGAGAAGGTGTTATGTGGAATGTTTCAATGTGATAAAATGAACAATGTTGAAGGGGAACTATTTCATTTTTTACTATGTTTCATTAACTATGAGAGCGTTCTAACTTTCTAAACCTATGTTCTTTCCTGAATGTTCTCTAGTATATTCTGTGATACTTTCCACTATGAGTAATGGAAGTTTTAATTGTTGATGAGCTATCTTGTCGTGTATACTTGTATTCATGTTTATATGTTTGGTTCTAGTAATAACTATCTGTGATTTTCCATAACATGTGAACAGCATTACATTATTCATGAATTAATATCTAGCTCTCTAGATATATCCTAGTTAGTATTTATTTTCTTGTTGTGTGTGTGATTTAGATGCTTGAGAGTTTAAGACGAGAGGTAAGAACCTGTGCATCACATTGTGAATACTCCTTGCATTCTTTATTAATTTGCATGTTAAGTAGGCACTTGCATATCATTCATAAAGTCAAAGAAAAAAAAATACAAAAAATATATATACGGTGGACTGGGCCACAACTGGTAAAACCCTTTATTTTTTGTTACTTGACTTACGGTAGTCGGACCGCAAACCGGACGGATTCCCTACACCAACCAGTCATGGGCTAGTTGGGAACGTTGACTAGGGAGAATCCCTTGTTGTTGCTACCTATGATTTTCTAGGCCTCAACAAGGTCTTAAATACCTTTTTAATATAAATTTGGGGATAGGTATCATAAAAAAAACTACATTTTTTGTTTGTATTTTTGACATATATCCCTGTGTTTTTACTCCAATTTTGATCGGGAGAGCTCGTTGGATGCGAAATTAAATTTTGCATTCAAATATTATCTACTTGTCATACTTTTGATGGACCTCGCTACCCCAAAAATAAGAAATACCTGAAAAAACGTGATGATGAGTGGGTCCATCATCATAACCTTTTTTCAAGTATTTCTTGTTTTTGGGGTAGCAGGGTCCATCAAAAGTAGGACAAGTGTGTACTCGTTGGATGCAGTTTTTAATTCCGCATCCAACGAGCTATCCCAATCAAAATTTGAGTAAAAACATGGGGAGATATGTCGAAAATACAAACAAAAAGTAGTTTTTTTTCTTTTCTTCCTCCAAAATTAATAAATATTTTTGTATTATTTTAACTATTATTTTATTAATTTTTTTTAGGAGGCCTATTTTGAGTTGAAATTTCCTTTAATGAGTAGGTAAAATACTATTTAATAGTATTTCCATGAGAAATAGGTGGCTAGCATTGGACGGGAATTAACGTCTAGATAATGCAAGAGATGGTGCTAAGATAATTTTCTCTTTTGGTTTAGTAAACAAGCTCAAGGGTTCTGTACCAAGTAATTTGGCTTCTATGGGAATTGGTTGGGAGGAACAAATTCTCCACTTATGTTTTCCCAACATTGGTGCTAAGTTCCTACTCTATTTCTTTCAATGATTTAGATGAAGTAGGTTGTATATGTGATCTATTTGGTTTTGAATTCAATAATTAAATGATTTTAGAATTTATGAGTTGCATCTAACAAATGGAATCCTCTGTTGCAACCATTTTCCTCTTTTTAACAGTGTTTTCCCAGATGGTACCAATTTAGCTAGATCTTCATTAAAATTATGTTTCTCAATTTTAGCACACCGATTGAAATGTTAATGTTGGTTCTTAGTATAACAGATTGTATCCTCGTTTTTACATGGTATCAAATGTCCCTATTGTGCATTTCTTGTTTACTTTGAGTTCTATAATTCTTTATTAATTCTATATTACGAATTCAGGTTGGCGAATGAAATTATAATTTTTTTTGACAGTTTAGATCTGAGCTTTCAATATTGAAATTGAATTGATATGCATAGAGAAAAAACATAAGTAAACTATACAAATTCTATAAGCCACTTAGAGTAGTTGGGGATTTGTTCTCAAATCATGATCAGTCAATGGAACAACCGTTTGATTGTAAGCATTAAGATATTTTCCATATCCAAGTAACTAGATTGAATAAAACCCTAAATCAGACCAAAAACCATTGATCTTTTGAAAAGTTAAGCATTATTAGAGGTATAATGCCCAAGATCTAACTTGCAGCAAGCTCTATTGTTCATAGAAGTGTGGAATACGAATATGTGAAAGTCTCAAAAAGTTGAAAGGAAACGCCACTTCTGCAATCATCCGAGTTAGAAGTTGATTCCAAAGGTTAGAGGATCAAAGGTCCAGCTCTAATCTGCATCTAGATTGATGGTTCATAGAAGGTACTGAAGTCCGATTTCTGCATCAAACCAGATCCATGGTCATGATTTAAGCTACAAGGATCAACGGTGCAAGAGGAAAATGTAGAATGTGGAAGTGAAAGCTCACAAATTAAGTTAACGGATCCTAAAGTTCTCGTAGTTTGATTTCTGCATCAAATAAATCGACGGTTGAGATCTAATCTTCCAAAGCAGATCGAGACTAATGTTAATTGCAAAGTTTCCTTCGAAATCCTTAGAGTAATTCAAATCATTGGTTAGGGTTAAAGCCATAAAATAGATCGACGATCAAGGTTTTTTTCGCAAGGATCAATGGTGCGGGAAGCAGGAAAGTCCAAGTGATTATTTTAATGAAGTTTCTAACTTCCAAGTTCTGCAGTGGAAGGTTGAAAGAAGAAGCCAGAAAATAGAATGTTCAAGTGATTGTATTATGAAGTTTCTGAATTTTGAATACTACAGTGGAAGGGAAAAAGCAGAAGACGAAAAATACAAATTTTTAGTGATCATTTAATGAAGTTTCCGACCTCTGAGTTCCGTAACGGAAGGAGAAAATAAGAATCCAAAAAATAGAATGTTCAAGTGATCATCTTATGAAGTTTCCAACTTCCGAGTTTTGTAGCAAAATCTGAGAAGAAGTTAAAAAGAATAAAGTTTAAGTGATCATTTAATGAAGTTTTCAACTTCCAAGTTCCACAGCAGAAGGAAGAAAGCGGAAGCTGAAAAGTAGAAAGTTGAAGTGATCATATTAATTTTACGACTTCTAAGTTCTGCAATAGAGGGAAAAAAGTGGAATCCAGAAAGAAGAATGTTCAAGTGATCATTTTATTGAATTGTCTGACTTTCGAGTTCCATAGTGGAAAGAGGAAAGTAGAAGGTGGAAGGAAGTAAATTCCAAGTGATTGTTTTTATGAATTTTTAGAGTTCCAAGGTTCTCATTGGAAGCCGAAATGCAGAAAGTCCAAGTGTTTATTTTATGAAGCTTCTAACATCCGACGTCCACAGCGGAAGGTGGAGGGCGGGAGGCGAAATGTAGAAATACCAAGTGCTTGTTTTTATGAAGTATGACTTCTGAGGTTTGCAGCTGAAGGCATAAATATGAAATACCAAGTTACTTGTTTATGAATTTTTTAACTTCCAAGGTCTGCACCCAAAGGAAGAAATTTGAAAGAGCAAGTGATCATCTAAGAAGTTTCGGATTTGTAGGTTCCACCCAGAAGGAGGAAGGCAGAAAAGGATTTTGAAGTATCAAATTGTGGTGTTTTGATTCCTGATTTCCACCCGAAAGGAAGAAGGTGGAAAAATGCATGTTGAAGGTATCAAATGGTGAGGAAAATGACCATTTTGAAGCTATCAACTGCTCATTCTCCAATTTTTGAGTTCTTTCCGAAAGGCGAAAGGCGGGAAGATGTTTTTAGTGAGGAATTAACTATTTTAGTTGCATATTGGTTTTATCAATGGCGGAATGATTGATACACTGGTCTCTAAGCCTCGAAATGAATGTGCAAGGATTATCTTTTACCTTTATTTATGGCCACGGTGTATTTTTTTTTCTGTCAAAACAGATGGCTATTTTGATTAATGTGTCTGCAGATATATGGATATAGAAAAAGAAAATTATATTTGATTTTTGAGGTATGTTACATATGGTATCAGAGCATGGTTTCAGCACTAGGCCTGAATAAGCTCAACACAAAATAGCTATAGAAAACTACAAACTAACTCATTTTTATTTTGTCTTGAAAATTCTCTTACACAGCAAAGAGAAGTACACATATTTTTGTGGGAAATATGGCAGATGTAGGAATGTTTGCAGAAGAGGAACATCACCCAGAACAACCTTTAAATGAAGAGGTTAAACTAAGGGATGGATAATTATGGGTAGATCTAAATTAAAGTGAGGACAATAAATCAAAATTAAAAATGATGGTAAATTAACTAAGATATGAATTAAGAAAGGTTAAGGAGGATAATGAGCGAATTATGAAGGCCCAACAAGAACTGAACCTTGTCCTATTAGAAAAAAATCCATAATGAGTAAAAATATATGCTCATATGGTAAGTAATTCATGAAGGGTTGTCTCTCATGGACATTACATGATTATTATAGGATTGAAATAGATTAAGGTATTATGGATTAATGATCGGCTATGCATGAGACTTTTTGTATGAATAATTTTGGTTGATGATTAATGGATTCTTCAATGAGTTCTGATATGAAATAAGATAAAAAAAACTATATGTTGTATGGCCCTTGAGTATTTTCAGTTAAATTGAAATCGTAGCATGTAACTTAGCTTTGCATGTTGCAGTAAAAGAAAAAGTATGTTAGGTGATCTGTGAAAATAACTTTCGTTGTGATCTCCACTAGAAAGGTAACTGGTGGCAGTATTGAAGGCATACTAGAAATAAGTTAAGGGTATTTCTTGTATTTTGGCTGAAAAATAAATTACTAATCATGTAACTGATTAAGAATGGATCGAGTACATTTATTTAATAAACCTCATATATTTTGTTGAAAAACAAATTGTGGAATGTGAGAAGGTATTATTTCTAACCTCATTGCTGCTACATTAAGTGATCCGAGAGCCACATGAGTTGCAGCACCACAAGAATGAGGGAGCTCTTCCAACTCACCAAGTTAAATCATACGAAATAATGTTTAGTTCAACTGACCACTGGAGCTAACTAGAAGGTAACTAATCTTGTTTGATGAATGTGAAGAAGAAATACAAGACAATAAAGCATAATTTTAATTTGTTTACCTCTAATTAACTTGTTGTTGGGCATCTTGGTTTAGTACTAAGAGTAATGCTAACACTTGGCCTATTTTTCTTGTACATCCAAGAGAAAACATAAATTTGCTTGCAAGAAACATACTTATAAAAGATATATGCACAGTACGTAAATCGTTTCCTGTAGAGTAATAAGTTTACCTATCGGTGAATAGGAATACTAAGAATACTGGAACCTTTACAAATCCTGAAAGAAAACAATGTTAGATTCCGATTCATATATATGATGTTGATATTAACCTTGGTAGACATGCAGATGTATGTGCATAAGATGACTTCCATGTATTGGTTGAAAAAGTATATAATAGGGTTAAAATTATGTTAGAAATTTTGACCTTGCACCCAACAGATGGAGCCTCTATTGATAAACCATTCCAGGGTCTATGAGGAGATCTGCAAGGAAGTCATGGGTGAGAAATAGCTTTCCCGAATGAAGTTCCAAATTGGAAAAGGGAAAACTTGGTGAATTTGGACAAAGATCGAGGGATATATTCTTTGATCAATCGACAAAGGGAGAATGTGATTGAAACACATCATTCCTCTGATAAATTCAACCATGAATCACTTGAGTTAAAGATATGTAACTCAAACATATCTATGACAAAGGATATATTCCACAAAGAGGCATTACAAATAAGATATAACTCCAGAATGTATAAAGTCAAATTAACATGTGGGGGTAGATCTATGGGTGAGATTTGATGAATGGGATGATACAATGGTTGGTGTAAATTCTGTTGAACTAAAGTGCATGGAGATTAAACTATGGAATGTGGACCCAGAAGTTTACCATTTGTTCTGACTAGAGATAGATCCAATGAACCTGGAACATTCCTCTAGAAGGAAGATCCCAGAAGATAAAAGGGTGAGTCCGAATACAAAATTGGAAAGTAACTGATGAAAAGGAGATCAAGATCAACGAAAGAGGTTGATCATTCAAGAACATCTATGGCTGTCAACAATTACACTGGTTAAAAGTTGCACGGTATTCACAAAATGGAATGGATGCAGAATTTTAATGTAATACGATCTATAGCAATTGAAGTCCACCGTCAATCTGGGTGGATCAATATCTCACTGTCGTTAACAATTCCACTGAATCAACTAAAAAGCTGGTTAATAATCTATTTTTGGACATGATTTTTTTATGAAAAATAGCTCACCTCCATTTCGAAGTTCGCTCTTCATCAAGATACGAAGAAATATAAGGTGAGTTGGTCAGAATTGGAGGTTCTTCCAGATATAGAGCCTAGAGAAATAGCATATCAGTCACAAGAAAGACTGTATACAAGGAATTTTAGAATCAGGATCTGAGTGTCCCTTCGCTAAAATCAAACCAGTAAGCTAAATGTAGTGAGAAAGAAGGATGAATAGGGAATGTTTAGTTAATAAAAACCCTAAACATGTTATGGGGTGAAGAGTGCAATGAGTGTGCGATGATCTCATAGGAAGGCATGACGATCAAGATTGCTTAAATCATGGGTATGGAAGGTTTGTTTCAATTACATAAAAAAGGTAAAAATGTTTGGTTATTTTAGTCATACATTTAAGATCACCATATAGTGTCCTGGAAATGGTAGTAAGTGATCCGGTTTGAATTACTTAGTATTTTAATTTTTGTAGATCACTTAAGGGATTAGTGTAAATATTGTAGAGGCCCACCAAATTGCTTGGATCTTTAGAAGTTACAGATTTTAGGTATAATTGGCTAAATACATGGCAGTACAGTTATTCCCAATGAAATCAAGACGTGAATATACTCTTTACAAGGGCCAAACGCCTGAGAAGGACATCATGGCGGTGAAAACTAAACACAATATATTTCTAAATCCTAGATTTTGGAATTTTGATATTTCTATATTAATTGTTGACTAATCTAGAAATTGTGTTAAGATGACATGTTATGTATGGTTTTCCAGGTTGGCAGCAAGTCTAAATGATGCAGGATAAGTGCTCACACTTACCAGAGCCAAACATTGTGAGGATGGCCTCAACATTGCAAAAGAATCTAATTATGTAGGAGATAGAATTGTGAATTCATAATTTTATTTCATTAAATATGTACTAATGGTTTGTTGTAGGAACCATGTCCATAGATACTATGTAGAAAACCATGTGTGGTGGCCTGTAAGAAACAAAACACCAAGTGGGGTGATAAAATTTTCCCTTCTGGAGGTCTTGGGGTGGGTGCCATTATTTCCTTAGATCAAAGAAAGATATCCATGTATTTATTATAAGTTTCTTATGAGAATATGTATTTGTGCTATTTAGCATCTTCTCGCTATTATATATGCCTGATATTGCAGATCTAAAAATTGTTTAATTAAAATATGCTGCAAATACCCCTTATGTAGGACACACCCTCGTTATGAAGAGATGATTCATGCCTTAAGAAAGAAATTCTTCTGGCCCAATTTCAAAGGAATATTTAGTTGACTACCTATCTAAAGGTGGAATTCCTCCAAGTGGAAGGCTACCTCTCTTGGTAGAAGATGCTTATAATGATGATTTCCATGTTCCTGCAGGTATGGGTCCTTGAAAAGTGTCATAGGAACACAAAGGTAATGCTCCAAAAGTCCTGAAGTAGTCTTATAAATTCATTGATGTTATGACCTGATTCATTAAAAAAGAAAGAGAACTAACTATGAAACAGGTAGAACAAAACTTGAAGACCACCCAAGATAGACATAAAAATTATGTTGAATTAAAAATAACTCATAGAGAGTTCCAGGTGGGTGATCATGTATACATAAAGATAAATCCCTAGAAAAGTACCTTGAGATTGTGAAAGTATAAGAAATTGGCACCCAGGTATGGCAAGGCATTTGAGATTATAGCCAAAGTAGGGTCGGTTGCATACCAGTTAGCCTTACACCCAATATAAAAGTACATAATGTGTTTTATGTTTCTTTATTGAAAAGATATATTCATGATCTTTCTCATGTGATTGAATTGAATGTAATCCGGGTAGAACCATAGGGAGAGTTCCAAATGGGAGCGGAGCGTATGCTCGATAGGAGAGAAAGTTTACTCCAAAACCATACCATTGGACAGATAAAGGTTCAATATAACCACGGCAGTTGGAAGAAGCTACTTGGGAGATGGAAAGTAATATGTAGAAGGAATATCTGGGATTATTCCAAGAGGCTGACATGGATGAATAAAAAGATAAATTTATAATACCGAGGACGGTTTTATGTTTTAAGGGGAGGTGTATGTAATACCCCATGAATTAACAATTATTAAATTTGCTGAAAAATACTTTGATTATTATTTTATTTTTCTTTGACAGGAGGTAAAGAATAGAACATCGTGTAATAAAACAATCCTACTAATAAAATATGCTAAAGGAAAACACAAGTGGATATAGCTATTGAAAGAGTGTTTGTTGACCCACAAGAGGAAAATGACAAGTGGCAAAGACAACTAAGTGAGAACTCAAGATGCATGAGGCATCATCCCCAAAAATTAGGTCTGCTCTCCTAGTTGAATTGCTAAAGAGAAGGAGGCTCATAAATGACCAAGTCCTAAGTAAAATACTATTTAGTAGTATGTCCATGAGCACTAGGAGGCTAGCATTGTACGGGGATTAACATCTGGGTAATGCAAGAGATGGCGCATTAAGATATTTTTCTCTTTTGGTTCAATGAATAGGATTGAGGGTTCTAGAGCAAGTAATTTGGCTACTCTTGGAGTTGGTTAGGAGGAACAGGTTCTCCACTTGTGTTTTCCCAGTGTTGGTGCCAGGTTACTACTTTGTTTCTTTGAACAATTTAGATGCACTAGGATCTATATGTGATCTATTTGGTTTCAAATTCAATAATTGAATGATTTTAGAATTGATGAGTTGCATATAATAAATGGAATCCTCCATTGGAAACCTTATTCCTATTTTTAACAGTGTTTTCCTAGTTTGTACCAATTTCATTAGATCTTCATTAATTGTGTTTCTTCATTTTAGCACACCGATTGAAATGTTAATTTTGGTTCTAAGTATAATTGATTGGATCATATGCTTTACACAGTATCATATGTTCCTATTATGCATTTCTTGTTTCCTTTGACTTCTGTAATTCTTTATTAATTCTACATTATGAATTCAGGTTGCCGAATGAAGTTATAAAACTTTTTTACAATTTAGATCTGAGTTTTCAATATTGAGATTTGATTGATCTGAATAGAGAAAAAATCCATAATTAGACTATACAAATCCTATAATCCAATTAGATCAATTGGGGACTTTTTCTCAAACCATGATTAGTTGATGGAACAACGGTTCGTTTGTAAGAAATAAGATAGTTTCCAAATCCAAGTAACTGTAGTGAATAAAACCCGAAATCAATTGACAAACCATTGA
Organism: Pseudotsuga menziesii; assembly: GCA_001517045.1. Classification (NCBI taxonomy): domain Eukaryota; kingdom Viridiplantae; phylum Streptophyta; class Pinopsida; order Pinales; family Pinaceae; genus Pseudotsuga; species Pseudotsuga menziesii. The sequence continues at coordinate 360,840 of LPNX010091462.1, forward strand.
TATTTTGCAAAGCTAAACATGATTAGAGGTTTAATGGTCCAGATGTAACCTCCAATGATATTGACGGTTCACAGAAGTGTAGAAGAAGGATCTGTGAAATTTTCGAACATTTGGAAGGAAACCAAACTTCTGAAATCTATGGGGTTAGAAGTTGATTTCAAAGGTTAGAAGATCAAAGGTCCAGATCTAATCCGCATCTAAATTGACAGTTCAAAAAAGGCACCGATGTCTGATTTCCACATCAAATCAGATCCACGGTCAGGATTTAATTTGTAAGGATCAACGGTGTGGGAGGCAAATATAGAATGCAGAAGCACAAGGTCACAAATTAAGTTAATGGAGCTTCAAGTTCCGAAAGTATGATTTTTTCATAAAATAAATCGACGGTCGAGATATGATCCTCCAAATAATATCGACGGTTGATTTTAGTCACAAAGCTTCCTTGGGAATCCTTACATGAATTCAGATCAACAGTGGGGGTTAAAGTCGTAAAAGAGATCGATAGTTAAGGTTGTTTTCGCAAGGATCAATGGTGCAGTAAGTAGAAAATTCCAAGTGATTGTTTTAATGAATTTTGTGACTTTTGAGTTCCATAGCGAAAGGCAAAAAGAGGAAGATGGAAAACAAAATTCTCAAGTGATCATCTTATGAAGTTTCTGATTTACGATTTCTGCATCGGAAGGCAGGAAAGAAGAAAGTTTAACTGATCATTTAATGAATTTTCTGACTTCCAAGTTTGTGAGAATTTTCTTCTCAATCATATCTAGGAGCTAGAACAATATGCACACTCAAAGTGTTTGGAAAAATGTGGAAGATAATGAACAAAGGGACAAAAAATAATTGGAATAGTACTTGTGAACGGTCCTAATTACTAATCATATTATTATCATACATCTTGTAGATGTTATAGGATAGATTTATAATACATTGGACAAAATTCATGAGGATCTCGAAGCCAATCGGAGTTGGACACGTTTAATGGTAAGATTTGACCTCTATTCCCCCTAGGTGGACGAATCGAGATCCAACACAGCCCAAACAGTCATGAACCAAGGTGTGAATGTTGATGAAGTGTGTTGCATAATTAAATACTCCAATGCATGGGTGGGTGAGAATATAGAGGTGAGTGGAAGTCTCAAGGTGGAAATAAATGCTTCTAGGAGAGCCAAAATAGGAAAAATACAGCACTAGCACCCTTAGTCAAACCTCGAAACCCCAAATCAAGGAGATAGCACCCCGAGGAATTATTTAGGGCACACATGGGCTGGTTTGACCAAACTAGAGTGTTGTTGTAGGTGTAAATATGACAAAATAACCAGATATCTTATTGAATCAACTCTCCTAAGTATAAACCATAGGATATCATTGAATGAAGGGAAATAAAGTAAGGCTAAGGTAAAACATGTGTACTAAGGATTTATTACAGGTCCTAAAAATCCCCCTTAATCTAGACTTAGTACAGTTTAATAAAAAATATTTATTAAGTCTTTGGCAACTAAGGCACAAGTCACCTTTTACAACATTGTTTATTGATCAATGTAACCGAGGTAAAAAGGAAAACCTCATGGGACAAATATTCCCCTCAAAAATGGATATGAAAGATATCAAAAGGTATTCAACAGGTTCTCTTCTTCAATTGAATGATCTGAAAGAACAACTTCTATGTTAATGGACTTGGTGAATATGTTGTGGATGCTAGGATCATGCATCAATACTTCAAAGTGCTCCAAACAATGATCATGTAGAGAGTACCTTTGATGGTCATCATTTGATGATGGAGGGGCATCATAAGAATTTATTTTTTTGCAAGCATACTTTGATCTAATAGCATAATCAACCATGGAAAATATATCTCTGCAAACGTTTTCCCAAATAACATCAAAAGGTTCAACAAAATCTACATTATGTGTACCTGCCATATCATGAATAAAACCATGAATATATCTCCTAATTTTATGAAGCACCTTCATAAATCTATAACAAAGCTTATGAGACTATGAAATATCATAATACATCTCATACACAATATAAAATATCATAGGTATGGTATCTCGATGAGCGAATGGATCTATAGGAAGATAAGAGTGAGCAACTAGATCACAATTGCAATTGAGCGAACTTGGAAGGTCTGGAGACTTGGGATTTGAACCAATATGTCAGTTATTTGTGAATTATCCATCACATTCAATTTTTTCATTGGATATTATTATATTATTTGATGATATCTAAGTTTCCTCTTTATTTAATTCTTTAGTAGAAAATGAATTTAAATAAGTTATTGAGCATAAGCTATCGAAAAAAGTAAAATACAATTAGATAACATATAAAAATGTTAATACAAATACCTTTCTCTATATTGACCAATTCATGATAGAAATTGTTCATAAATATCTCTTGTTGTATTGTCTCCACAATCGAAATAATTATTCTATCATGCGGGCTAATATACAAACTAAGAACTATGCCTATTGCATATAAAAAATGAAATGTTGCTCGAGAAGATACCAATCTAGAAACGGTGTTATCTTGCAAATCCTATTTCCTTTCCTTTGAAAAAACATGACTTCTTGAAATATAACTCAAAACCTTGGACAAAGGTAAATAGATCATTGGTAGGTTCTCATCCCTACAATCCATATCCATTTAAAAAGTACACAAATTACCCTCATCCAATCTAGTTATCTAATATTGTATAATAGAGAATCCTATAAATAAGTCCTTTGATGAATCTCTATAAACTCCCTTGGTAGGATTCTATTTTACTACATTTTAAGATTTCTTGCAAAACTGAGTGAATGCTTTAGAAACCATGTAGGAGTTTTCCATATCAACTAAAAAAATGCAAGTGCATGTCGTTTCATTTTCTTCTAAGGAGTACAACAATGCATGCACATATTCTTATGTTCATGAACTAACAAAATTACACATATCAAGAATATCAAGTTCATGGTTGATTGGAACACCAAAAAATGCAATGGATCTTAAGGTGTTGACCAAAGATGCAAGATAACAACATAAACAAGCAAATTGGGAACTATATTTGACAGATTCAATGGACAAACCCATATCCTCTTCAAATATATATAAATTCAATAATTTTTCAGCATTCTTTAGTAATTTGGAACCATTATCCTCCTCTTCTTTCTTTCTCTTTTTTCCTTGCTAATTGGGGCACACAATACTGCACAGTTTTTTTGTTGGCAAAGTGGTGGAACCCCCCTAACTAGCAGGGTTTCCATTGGCTAAGTAGCCATGAACCAGGGGCATCTAAGCCGTCAAAATCGCCCAAGGATCACACCTGGCTTGGACCGCACCAACCCTTAACATGGTTGGATTTTTTGTATCCGACGGGATTAGAACCAGTGACTTTCCATCTTAAGGGGCATCTTAACCATACCTTGCCACCAACTATTCTAGATATCGCGGATCACACAATACTGCACAGTTGTTAAAAATGATTTGGAGCAATTTTGTAGATTTTATTGAAACTATCATTTGTGAGTTCCTTCCAAACAACACGATAGAATAGGGAAAATTGTTAGTATATGAAAAATCAATTTAATTGGAGGATGAAAACCACATTCATATACAAAATAAGCATTATAAATTCATCTATGTACCCTTAAGATATTATCATCACAAATAAAGTCATACATTTTTGGCTATTAACTTACCTAAGAATAGATCTTGTTGGTAGTCATTCATAAGATTTAGGTCATCCTCCTTTGACATATATGATTTGAAAGGACAATAAATAACTGTTACATCCTAGTCAAGACTATAGAAATAGAATAGATAATAAACCTGGGAATAAAATAAAAATACTTATCATTTTATAATATGTTCCAACATTGAGCTACATGTTTGTTCATGTGAGTAAAATGTAGAGGAATACTTCTCAATAATTTTCCTCACAAAGGTCTAAGAATTTTTAATGCGATGGGGAGATATATTTTCTCTCAAACAAAAACCTCACGAGTAGAAACTCCATGCCTAGAGTGGAAAAACATCATCTGGAACCATTGTTAATCCCTTGGCACGTGTATTTATCCATGAGCCTCTCTCTTATTAGATACCCTATGACCCATTGTTGAACCCTCATCCCTCCAATTCCTCTTGAAGCCTCATGTATAAGAAATGAGGAAAATAAGGAAATGTATAGATTCATGTTTGTAATTAGGATGAGTAAAAGTTGAAAATTTCAAAGAGGCATTATACTAACTAAATGGGTTTTTTAGTAATTTGTAATTGTGTGACTAACTATTTAGTTGTAGTCTTCATTAGATGACTAAATTAGTCATGTTTAGTTTTGTTTCTCTAATTTAGTCATTTTTAACTTAAAAATAGGGCGGTTGCACAAAGTTGGTTCCACTTTTAGTGCCACTTAGGAAATCAGAAACGCACTTCCGAAGTGCAAATCAAGAATGCAAATGTGTTATTGAAGGTACGTTTGGAATAACCTGAGCCCAAACACAAGGCTAAGGTTCGTGAAAATGTATCATGTATGCGATATATCGCATATGCGTTTTCCAATGTTAAATATCGCATATGTGTTTTGTAAATGCTGCATATCGCATATGGTGGTATGAGGAACCAAAAAGATAATTTATTAATAAAGGATACAACTTTGGTGGTTTTCTCCCTCTTTGGATTTCCATTTAAAATCATTATGTATTGTGCATTAGTATTGAATGGTTGTTGAATGTTTTATTAATGTGTGATTATTACTTGAAGTGATGAAGTTAAAACTAGTAGAAGTGTCTAATACCGATTCACCACCCCCCCATCTCAACATCTATAAATATTCAAACAATTGGTGTCAGAGCATTTTTTATTCACATAGTTTGACAACTAGAAGACATATCCCATAGATTACTCATGGATTTTCAATTAGTATATCCTAAAAAAGTTCCCTTTTTAAATGGAATAGATTATGTACCATGGAGTATAAGAATAGAGGCATATATGCAAGTTGTTGAGCTTGACATTTGGAGTGTAGTTCATAATGGATACACAAATCCAAAGAATCAACCAAAAGGTTCAATAACAAATAATATACACAAAAACAATCCAAAGAAAATGAATGCAATTTTGAATGGCCTATCATATTGTGAGAAGAACAAAATGGGACAATGGAATTAAACTACATAGCTCTGGGAGAATATATACTATCTTTATTCAAAAGAAACTCTCTTAATAAAATGAGGTACAACCCAAAACAAATGATGAAGCCATTGAGAGAAAAATCAAAGTCTCCAAAGATAAATACTTTGAAACCGAAGAATAAGTATATCTAGAGGAAGAACTTATTAGTTCTCTATGTGAGCTAAGGAAATATGAAAGAGAAAACTAATCATTAATGGAGCAATTGCAAAAGTATCAATATGAATATTATATTTCAAAAGAAGGGACTAAAAGATTAGTTTTGGATGTTATGCAACCAAGTCCCATAAATAACAGACAAATAGTAGAAACATGATAAAAGAGAGTAATCCATGCATGAATAATGAAGAACATAGATAAATAACAATCCTCTTTGAGGGAGGAATCTCCTTCACAATCTAATTATGTACCCAAGACAAGACAATATGCAATGCTTACTAATGTGAGAATATTCCCTTACTATATATAGGAGACATATGTGTACAATAACAACTAATAGACCCAAGCCTGCATCAATAATATGTAATAAACTGCCATATAGGAGGTAAACTGTGCCAAACTATAGGGGGAACTATGCTTAATAGGGGGGAATGTTCCCAACATTTAGGTATTAACATTGGATTGAAAGAAAAAATTGAAAAGACACAAAAAACCCTGACAAATAAACTAGAGGAGAAGGAAAAAAATTGCAAGCAAGAAGATGAAATTATCTCCCTAATAAAGGAACTGAAACAAATACATAATAACCATGAATAATTTGAAAATACCATTGTTGGTGTAAGAAAAGTCAAATAGTAGATCTACTAAGAAAATTGATGAAGACCTAACAAGTCAACTTCAAGATAATAAACAACTTTTTAAAATGAAAGAGTTTGAGATCCTTTCTATATAGAAGAAGATTTGGATAAGATAGTTTCCAGTTGGAGACAAATTCAAAATTTGAGAAGAGCACCATGATTTGAGATAAAATATTCGGTTTTTAATTATCTCCACATGAAAAGCGCAGTCTTTGTTTTGACAACAATCATAACACTGTTGAAGAAATATTCAAGTCAATTGAGGAGAATAATAAAATCAACACAAATGCCTTTAAAATCCCTAATTGAAATGAAAACATCATCATTGAATGGAAGCATAATCATCCAAGTTATGATAGAAGCAAGCACAAGAGGGATGCACTTCCCATGAGACAACATACACTTAGTTAAAAAAAAACCTTAGTTCCTTACTTTTCAGTATCACCTATGCGATATATATCGCAAGTGCGATATATCGCATATGGGATATATCGCATATGCGATATTGAAAAGAAAAAAATAAAAATAAAAAAATAGGCCACAAACCCCTCAAATTTCATTTTCACAGTATCGGGAGAGCGAAAAACCGCAGGAGCGAAATAGTGCAAGTGTGATTTACGTTTTAGCTTTTCGAGGTCGAGGTCGAGGTCGAGTTTGAGGTGGATTGCTCCAATGGCAGGTAAATGTTAGTTCAATCCTTTTCATTTAGTCTTCCATTATTTTTTTCTTTTTCATAATTTCATTGTTTTTATAATTATTTTGAACAAATTCAAAAAAATAATTGAATGTGAACAATCAAATAATGATTATAAGTAAAATAACTTGCAGTTTTTTGTTTAAATCTTAACAGAAAACACAAATGAATAACACAATGTGGAAAACCACCCTCTAATAACCCACAACAACCTAACCCACAAACAAACCCAAACCCAGAGGGGCAACAAGATAGAAACGCACAGATTATTGCATGCTTGGCGTCATTGAGGTGCCTTAGCTCATCTATTAGAGGGGGGGGTCGTTTGAGAGATTCTTTAGCTGATGCCTTAGAAACAATAAAAAAAACAATTTTCTATTCCCAAGGAGCTCTATACAACATTACCTCGTACAAAGAATCTAGGAGGAAATACTACTCCAATGGATTGACTCATAAAGACATCAAAGCCCTTAAAATTAGAAAAGACTAGTTATTTTCATTATTTCAGGACCCTAGCACTGGATTGGTTTCACCCACCAGTCGAGCACACATTTCCATATATTGGTGCATTGAACCAAATATAAAGTCCAATTGGATGGATCGTTGGTATATGGTCTTCGATGAAGACCCCCATGGGAATAGGGACATCCCATTTTATTTCCTTAGGATGTTGTATGCAGAATTCATCCTAGGGAAACATGTTAACTAATTCGATCTCTTAGGAAACCAGGGTTTTGGTCATGGGATTAACCATTATAGGGAAGGTTCTAGGACAGATCCCAACCATGTGCCATGCCCACCACGCACACCAAAACCCCCTTGGGTATATCCTCCTGCAGGTTGTGTCATTAAGTATACACAAGAGGCATTATTTGACATGGCAGATACATTGCTTGAGCATGGGACTGATGTCCAAGGCAATGTAGACCAAGGGGTTGGCACATCTACGGCGGTACCATCTAGAAATCATAGAGGAGATGCAGAGTCTTCAAAGCATCATGTTACTCCACACTCTTACACATCGTGTGGAGGCATATGCTATGGCCCTGCTTTCGTCTTCCGAGATGATGGATTACTTCACTTTGTAAGTAAAACTCATTATTTTAATAGTATATTTTGTTTCATGTCAAAATATTCAATTGTTTCACAATTTATTTCTATTTAATTATCTAACAACTTATGTGAACAAATATATAGCTGGTATCCCATGGCACACCACAGTCGCATAGTCTGCCGATCACCGTTGAGAACATTAATGCAGCTGTCAATATTGCTATGGGTTTGGTTCTTCACCAATAGGGGTAAGAACTATACTTGTTAATTTGTCAACTTTATTTACATATTTATAGTATAGATTGTAACATTCAATATGTATCCTAATTTTGATACTTGACATGTTTTATGTAGGTTGCCCCGGATGAGTATATTGTCTCGCAGCCTATTCCCTCTCATGCAGAGGTAGATTCGCAGACACACGTATTATTTGAAATATGCTTTTAATTATATGCTTTTAATTATGTTTCACTTTCTTTGGAAAAAAAAATTTGTAAATTGAATCTCTTTGACATATATTATTTTATGCAAGAACCTATTATGACAGTGGTGCTTGAAGAGCACCAAAGGGAGGTTGTTGTCAACCCACCTATTCCCCCCAAACAGGTATGTATGTTTCGCTTTCTTTGGTAGTTCATAATTTTCCTTCCAGGTAGTATATATGTCTATTATTCACTATTTTATATGAAATTGACATATATATTCTACTTAATATGCAGGCCCCTAGTGAGGCACCGGTGCGTGAATAGCACCAAACTGGTGGCCCACCTTTGACGAGCCAGCAGGTATGTTTATGTAGATCACTTTATTTGTGCATTTGTGTACATATCTTGATTGTAACATTCAATATGTATCCTAATTTTGATATGTAACATGTTTTATGCAGGTTTCCCAGGATAAGTATATTGTCTCGCAGCCTATTCCCTCTCATGTAGAGGTAGATTCACAGACACAGGTATTATTTGAAATATGATTTTAATTATATGCTTTTAATTATGTTTCGCTTTGTTTGGAAAAATAATTTTGTAACTTACATATCATTTTGACATATGTTAGTTTATTGGTGATGTAATTGGAGAAACCACAATATCGAAATGATCAAGTCGACGTTTCGAATCCATATCAGGATCTATCATCAGGACACATTCGAATTTGGTCCTCAATCTCTCCACATTCAAATGTGTCCTGATGATGGATCCTGATATGGATTCGAAACGTCGACTTGATCATTTCGATACTGTGGTTTCTCTGATTACATCACCAATAACCTATCACCACAGAAATTTAGCAACAGAGATTACATCCCTGCACGGAAGGGATATCTGGCAAAAATTCCGTCTTCTGGAGAGACTGAGGATTAAGATAAAACTGAGGGCTGTCAACTTAAATCTACTCGGTTCCAGTATTTAACTTTGGTCCTCAATCTATCCACATTCGAATATGTCCTGATGATGGATCCTGATATGGATTCGAAATGTCGAATTGATCATTTCGATAATGTGGTTTCTTCGATTACATCACCAATAACCTATCACCACAGAAATTTAGCAACAGAGATTACATCCCTGCACAGAAGGGATATCTGGCGAAAATTCCGTCTTCTGGAGAGACTGAGGATTAAGATAAAACTGAGGGCTGCGGACTTAAATCTACTCGGTTCCAGTATTTAACTTTGGTCCTTAATCTCTCCACATTCAAATGTGTCCTGATGATGGATCGTGATATGGATTCAAAACGTCGACTTGATCATTTCGATACTGTGGTTTCTCCGATTACATCACCAATAACCTATCACCACAGAAATTTAGCAACAGAGATTACATCCCTGCACAAAAGGGATATCTGGCAAAAATTTCGTCTTCTAGAGAGACTGAGGATTAAGATAAAACTGAGGGCTGCGGACTTAAATCTACTCGGTTCCAGTATTTAACTTTGGTCCTCAATCTCTCCACATTCGAATGTGTCCTGATGATGGATCCTGATATGGATTCGAAACGTCGACTTGATCATTTCGATACTGTGGTTTCTTCGATTACATCACCAATAACCTATCACCATAGAAATTTAGCAACAGAGATTACATCCCTGCACGGAAGGGATATCTGGCAAAAATTCCGTCTTCTGGAGAGACTGAGGATTAAGATAAAACTGAGGGCTGCAGACTTAAATCTACTCGGTTCCAGTATTTAACTTTTGTCCTCAATCTCTCCACATTCGAATGTGTCCTGATGATGGATCCTGATATGGATTCGAAACGTCGACTTGATCATTTCGATACTGTGGTTTCTCTGATTGCATCACCAATAACCTATCACCACAGAAATTTAGCAACAGAGATTACATCCCTGCACGGAAGGGATATCTGGAAAAAATTCCGTCTTCTGGAGAGACTGAGGATTAAGATAAAACTGAGGGTTGCGGACTTAAATGTACTCGGTTCCATTATTTAACTTTGGTCCTCAATCTCTCCACATTCGAATGTGTCCTGATGATGGATCCTGATATGGATTCGAAATGTCGACTTGATCATTTCGATACTGTGGTTTCTCTGATTGCATCACCAATAACCTATCACCACAGAAATTTAGCAACAGAGATTACATCCCTGCACGGAAGGGATATCTGGAAAAAATTCCGTCTTCTGGAGAGACTGAGGATTAAGATAAAACTGAGGGTTGCGGACTTAAATGTACTTGGTTCCAGTATTTAACTTTGGTCCTCAATCTCTCCACATTCGAATGTGTCCTGATGATGGATCCTGATATGGATTCAAAACATCGACTTGATCATTTCGATACTGTGGTTTCTCCAATTACATCACCAATAACCTATCACCACAGAAATTTAGCAACAGAGATTACATCCCTGCACGAAAGGGATATCTGGCAAAAATTCCGTCTTCTGGAGAGACTGAGGATTAAGATAAAACTGAGGGCTGTGGACTTAAATATACTCGGTTCCATTATTTAACTTTGGTCCTCAATCTCTCCACATTCGAATGTGTCCTGATGATGGATCCTGATATGGATTCGAAACGTCGACTTGATCATTTCGATACTGTGGTTTCTCTGATTGCATCACCAATAACCTATCACCACAGAAATTTAGCAACAAAGATTACATCCCTGCACGGAAGGGATATCTGGCAAAAATTCCGTCTTCTGGAGAGACTGAGGATTAAGATAAAACTGAGGGCTGCAGACTTAAATGTACTCGGTTCCAGTATTTAACTTTGGTCCTCAATCTCTCCACATTCGAATGTGTCCTGATGATGGATCCTGATATGGATTCGAAACATCGACTTGATCATTTCGATACTGTGGTTTCTCCTATTACATCACCAATAATCTATCACCACAGAAATTTAGCAACAGAGATTACATCCCTGCACGGAAGGGATATCTGGAAAAAATTCCGTCTTCTGGAGAGACTAAGGATGAAGATAAAACTGAGGGCTGTGGACTTAAATCTACTTGGTTCTAGTATTTAAATTTGGTCCTCAATCTCTCCACATTCGAATGTGTCCTGATGATGGATCCTGATATGGATTCGAAACATCGACTTGATCATTTCGATACTGTGGTTTCTCTGATTACATAACCAATAACCTATCACCACAGAAATTTAGCAACAGAGATTACATCCCTGCACGGAAGGGATATCTGGAAAAAATTCCGTCTTCTAAAGAGACTGAGGATTAAGATAAAACTGAGGGCTACGGACTTAAATCTACTCGGTTCCAGTATTTATCTTTGGTCCTCAATCTCTCCACATTCGAATGTGTCCTGATGATGGATCCTGATATGGATTTGAAACGTCGACTTGATCATTTTGATACTGTGGTTTCTCTGATTACATCACCAATAACCTATCACCACAGAAATTTAGCAACAGAGATTACATCCCTGCACGGAAGGGATATCTGGCAAAAATTCCGTCTTCTAGAGAGACTGAGAATTAAGATAAAACTGAGGGTTGTGGACTGAAATCTACTCGGTTCCAGTATTTAACTTTGGTCCTCAATCTCTGCACATTCGAATGTGTCTTGATGATGGATCCTGATATGGATTCGAAACGTCGACTTGATTATTTCGATACTGTGGTTTCTCTGATTACATCACCAATAACCTATCACCACAGAAATGTAGCAATAAATATATGTTACTTTATGTAGGAACCTATTGTGACAGTGGTGCAATAAGAGCACCCAATCAGGGTCACTGTTACTGAGGCACCAGGACCCATGATTACTTACGCACGTACAGTAAGTATAAATGTTATTTTGGTTTTGTAATTTGAACAAATGTACATATAATTTTTAAAGGTTGGTAAATTAACTTACAACATTGGTTTTTCTGCAGTCTCCACTGATGAGACCTATCCCTCATGTTCAACGATGGGGATCACTAGTGAGCAGTTGCAAAAGAAAGATACACTTCTCCGAAGACTCTAGAAGTGGCAGAAAAATGGGGGATAACTAGAAAAAATGTATAGTGGGCATACATAGATGTATCTTTTTGTTCATATGTACACACAGATTTACTTTTTGATCCACTATTTTGTATTATTGCCATGTGGCATGGCAATTTTTGTACAACATTATTGCTATACATATATAATATAAAGCAAGGTTCAAATTTATACATATATATGGTTGAATTGATCTTGGAACATGATATCATGGTTGACTTGGTCTTGGAACATGATATGTGTGGCTCACCTATGTGATATAATGATATGTGTGGTTCGTGCATGTGTGCTAACTTAAATGAATTTCCAATACTTAAAGAAAGAATTTAAACGACTCATCAACTTTTTAACATCATACAATTCTAACATACAATAACATACCCTAATTTACACACAGTAACACACACTAACATACTCTACAATTCTAACATATACACAATAGCATACCCTACATTACCCTACAACACTAATATCATACCATATTATGATACAATAACATGTACCATAACATAACATACTAACAATATGTACCATTTAACAATAATTCATGCATGCATGTGTAATAAATAACATATCATACCCTACAATACCCTATGATACTAGATTTCATTGAATACCATACTAACATACATCATGTACCCTACAAACCCTAAATTGGTTGAAGTAAACCCTAGTTGGTGCATGCAAATTTGAGTTCATGAAAGCCTAGTTGGTGCATGCAATTATTGGTGATCTCATGTGTTTCTAGTTCCCTCTTCTAACTTGCATGATTGCTCACTAAACCCTAGTTCTATCTCATTCCTTGGTAACCCTAGTTGGAGCATGCAAATTGTTGTTCATGAAAGCCTAGTTGGTGCATGCAAGTATTTGTGATTATGTGTTTCCAGTTTCCTCTCCTAACTTGCAAATTGCTCACCAAACCCTAGTTCCATCTCATACCATGGTAACCCTAGTTCCACCACGGGCCTTTAATTCCATCTCATCAAAATACCCCAATAGATAACAATAGACAAAATACTACATGTTCTTTGCAAATGTGCCAATTTCAGAAATTGTCCAAAAATAATAATATTATTATTATAGAAAATATCCAAAAACACACATAGTCTTATACATCCAAAAAACTGTATGAACCAAAAGATTATCTAACTCAACCAAAATACTGAAATATATACATTGATATTACATGTCACCTTTATTTGAATCACAAGGAAGAAACCAAATAGGGCCCTTCAATTATCTCTTCGAACTCCATATCTTCCAGAATTTGACTTGCTTAAGGAAGAGAATCAACAATAATGTTTAGTTCCCAAAAACATGCTGAAAATAAATGTACTAAAGAGTAGTAGTATTTGAAAATTAGGTCTTGTTTAACATCCAATTTATAGTGAGATCCTAGTCAACAAAAACCTAGAGAGTTTTAACACCACCATTGAAAGCACATTTTATCAAGAGCATTGAGGCCATTAATTATCCAAAGTTGTTTGTTCCAATTCCAATTCCAACTTTATAATTACTGACATACATATATCAAAGAAAAATAGGATGCCCTGTGATACTAAAATGCAGATCACTTTGATATGCAACATCAAGGAAACCCATGACTTTGATATGTAAGATCCCATGGGAAAAGAATTAGATGTACATGTGTTTAGTGTATTTTTTGAGACAATGCTTGAATAAGATATTAATTCTTGAACAAAAGAATGGTTTTTTCCTCAAGTAGAATTAAGAAGTAAGTTCATCCCTAGCCAAATCCCCCATATGACCATATACAAATAATTACAATATGATGATTTTGAGTTCTATTTTTCCATACCAATGCCACTAACAATCATAATAAAAGCACATCTCATACCTTGTTCCATCTCATAAAGCACATCTCATAACTTGCATGATTATGCACCAAACCCAAGTTGGACATCTCATACCTTGGCTCAAGACCCTAATTGGAGCATGCAACTTGGTGACTCATGAAAGCCTAGTTGGTGTGCATGCAAGTATTGGTGATCATGTGTTTGTAGTTCACTCTCCTAACTTGCATGATTGCTCACCAAACCCTAGTTGGACATCTCATACCTTGTTTTGAACCTAGTTGGAGCATGAAAAATGGTGACTCATGAAAGCCTAGTTGGTGCATGCAAGTATTGGTGATCATGTATTTCTAGTTCACTCTCCTAACTTGCAGGATTGTGCACCAAACTCTAGTTGGACATCTCATACCTTGTCTTGACCCTAGTTGGAGCATGCAACTTGGTGACTCATGAAAGCCTAGTTGGTGCATGAAAGTATCAAGGTGATCATGTGTTTGTAGTTCACTATCCTAACTTGCATGATTTCTCACCAAACTCTAGTTGGATATCTCATAGCTTGTCTTGACCCTAATTGAAGCATGCCCAACTTGGTGACTGATGAAACCCTACTTGGTGCATGCAAGTATTGGTGATCTCATGTGTTTGTAGTTGACTCTCCTAACTTGCATGATTGCTCACCAAACCCTAGTTGGACATATCATACCTTGTCTTGACCCTAGTTGGAGCATGCAACTTGGTGACTCATGAAAACATAGTTGGTGCATGCAAGTATTGGTGATCATGTGTTTGTATTTCACTCTCCTAACTTGCATGATTGCTCACCAAATCCTAGTTGGACATCTCATACCTTGCTAGTTCCAATGCCAGTTCCAACTTTATACTTACTGACATGCATATCAAAGAAAATTAAGATGCCCTATGATACTAAAATTGGGATCACTTTGATATGCACCATCAAGGAAACCCATGACTTTGATATGTATTGCTACCATGGGAAAATAATTAGATGTACATGTGTTTAGTGTACCTTTTGAGACAATGCTTGAATAAGGGATTAATTCTTGAACAAAAGAATGGTTTTTTCCCCAAGTAGAATTAAGAACTAAGTTCATCCCTAGCCAAATCCCCCATATGACCATATACAAATAATTACTTTATGATGATTTTGAGTTCTATTTTCCATACCAATTCCACTAACAACAATAATAAAAGCACATCTCATACCTTGTTCCATTTCATAAAGCACATCTCATCACTTGCATGATTACCCAACAAACCCTAGTTGGCCATCTCATACCTTGTCTCAAGACCTTGATTGGAGCATGCAACTTGGTGACTCATGAAAGCCTAGTTGGTGTGCATGCAAGTATTGGTGATCATGTGCTTGTAGTTCACTCTCCCAACTTGCATGATTGCGCACCAAACCCTAGTTGGACATCTCATGCGTTGTCTTGACCCTAGTTGGAGCATGCAACTTGGTGACTCATGAAATACTAGTTGGTGCATGCAAGTATCAAGGTGATCATGTGTTTGTAGTTCACTATCCTAACTTGCATGATTGCTCACCAAACCCTAGTTGGACATCTCATACCTTGTCTTGAACCTAATTGAAGCATGCAAATTGGTGACTCATGAAAGCCTAGTTGGTGCATGCAAATATTGGTGATCATGTGTTTGTAGTTCCCTCTCCTAACTTGCATGATTGCTCACCAAACCCTAGTTGGACATCGAGCATACCTTGCCTTGAACCTAATTGGAGCATGAAAATTGGTGACTCATGAAAGCCTAGTTGGCGCATGCAAGTATTGGTGATCATGTGTTTCTATTAACCTCTCCTAACTTGCATGATTGCTCACCAAACCCTAGTTGGACATCTCATACCTTGTCTTGAACCTAGTTGGAGCATGCAACTTGGTGACTCATGAAAGCCTAGTATTGGTGATCTCATGTGTTTCTAGTTCCATCTCATACCTTGTCTTGACCCTAATTGGTGCATGAAAGTATGAAAGCCTCTAGTTGGATTCTGATTTGTACATGGAAATGTAATTAAATGTATATATGAAACTAAAAACATCAAGAAATGTAAATTTCAACAACTCGAGAGCTTGTTATTTTCTGAACTATATTTGGTGGTGTCTAAAGACACCATTCTTGGCGCCTCCAATGTGTTGTAGATGGTGTTTGTATCCTAGGCACACGAAAGGCTAGACATTAGTAACATCATAAGAAAGAAAAGAGAACCCAATGAAAATGTGCAAACATGGTGCAAACATGGTTTAAATAATGCACCTGACAATGCATTCATACAAGTAGGCCATCTGGATCATCTCTGGTGCCAATGGTGTCCATCAATATTTCATGCTCTATATGAGGTATCAAGTATCGTACATGTGACCTATTTTTGTGAGCAAGTGTGTGGAGCTTGATTTTTGTACCAACTACTAGGTTGGTGAAGTGGTATACAATAGCTCTTGGTCTATAATCCTGATATACATACCCACCCTTCCTTTTCTTTTGTGCTGCAAGTGTCAAGTACTCCACTTTTATAACCATCGAACCGGTTGGGAATTCAATATTTTCATCATTTGTAACAGGTTCTAGAATGTTTTGTTTCCCCTCTAAGCAACGTGTCAACCAATAGTCAAAACCCCATTCATTATTTTTTGGGGCAACCTCTGCATAAATCTGACCTGTGAAAGGAAATAGGCCGAGTTAACAATACATTTTGTAAATAAGGTCTTGCATTTATAATTTCTACATAAATTAAATTTTACAAAGGTCGAGTAAAGAATACATAAATACATTTTATTATTTAGGTACTACTCATGTACCTGCTTGTATGAGATCCGATATTTGATCATTGTCTCTAGAAATGTGTGTCTAATTATCTCCCAAATGATCTATTTTATTACCCCCATTGAAATTGGTGCCAAGTGTCACTCGATCCCATGTATCAATGATATCAGTATGGTCATAATCACCCCATTAACCGATGCTATAGGAACTACAAAAGAAATCCTTCAATCTTGTCCAAATTTGTAGGGCAGAGTTGTCTCAGCTTCTAATTGAATGAAACTGTCGAGTTCCATGCACTGTGTTCACCCGAGGTGTTTGTGATCGGTCCACATTTGTAACCTCCCATAATATTCTTTGCACTAAGTGTTTCCTTGTTGCTTGTTCTCCCATGACAGATGCACACCATTGGACTATAGATGCAGGGTCTTGAAGGCGAGCACCTATAAACTTCATCTCTTCCCTTTGAATGGAAGTTTTAGTGCATGCACCAGCACCATCATGCTCTCCTTTTGCATGATCAGTTTCAAAGTAGTTCCATACATGTGGCACCTTGTATTTTAGGTGCAACAAAAACAACCATTCAAATACACGTGCATTCTTGAACGGTCCAGCACAACCATCTGACCAAATGAAATGATGATAAAATGGTATATCCATAGCTATCACGTGGTCATAGAATAATTTAAAAGCAATGTTGCACGTAATGGATGTCATGGGTCCGGTCGTCACTTATGTAGAAGTTATTTTCTTTTAGTATCACACGTTTCTCTTCACTGCTATCTTGCCCATGTCGATATGTGATATGCACCATTATGCTCACCTACTCTGAGTGATAGTATTGACTTTGAATTTCATTTTGTGGTTGTAGGGTGTAATTTTCAGCAAAGTCAACCACTAATAGTATTTTTCTGAGAGGGAAGGTGTCCCAGCATATTCTGAATTGCTCATCTTGGCACCGTGCCATATCGAAATGTTGAATGTACTATTGGATCTTTCCACGAAACTCTGGAATAAAATCACATACTTGCACCTGATACATGAATATTAGTATGTCAATAAACCACATAAAAGAATGTGTGTACTTGAATATTAATTTGTCAATATTCAAGAATTTACCTGTGAAGTCACCAATTTAATATTCTTGCTTTCTTTCCCATCATTTAGCTGATATGTCTCATACTGATAGTTCTGCTTCTCAACAATTGCATTCCTGAATGCTTGATCTTCACTTTCATGGATGCAATCAGACCATAAGGATATCCCACCACAATTGTTGCAAGAATTGTCTACACATTGTTTTAAGTAATGTGTCTGCCCATCTTGCCTCAAACACATGATGCTATGGATGAAATCTCTAGATGACATTGGCGGTACTGTACTTTAACATTCCTGCACATGGTTAGAATGCAAAAAACGATGTATATGTGCAAATGTATGGTAATACAGGTCAAACTCTATGTGGTATCTACAACAAGTGTTCCGGATGGTATTGATTCTAACATACCAACGATTGCATTTTTCAAAAGATCTTTTCCCGAGACTTAGCTCTACGTGGGCAACTTTAAACATCTCGAATAGTTGAGTTTGTGTCATGTCAAGATAATGCTTAACATGAGGTTCAGTGTGATGAGAACCCCTACAATGTTTTAATACATCCTTCATGTTAGAATAAGGCCTAGTGTTATCATGCCAAAACGTTTGCACTAGGCCCTTCACTGCTTCAACTAACTTCATGTCTTTGCAGGGAAACCTACCGCTAAATGCCCATAATGTTTCCATTTGTCCCTCTACATCAAGGTTTTCTCTTCTTACTGAATATTTTTTAAGTGTCTTTGGATGTAAAGGAACAATTTCTGATGTGCATTTAAGTAAACGATGTTGTCTTGTGGATCTACATACAATTGATTCAGCCAATACACGATGAGCCACATTACAGTCTTTTGAACGAGTTTTTTTACCAATCGATGTGAATGCAGCAGCAAGAGATTTAACAATTTGAATACTTGATTCCATATTATTCATTGGTGTTCTGCCTAAATTTCTTCTAACAGTTGTCATATTTCTAGATTTAAGCAAAGCTAAAAACAATTGGCATTTAACGGCTTCGGATTTGTTATCAAAATATTGTTTCATTATTTGAGAAGAATGATGAAGGATAGTGCGTTTAGCCACCTTACCTTCCATGGAAGTCAATCTGCTCTCGTCCACTTGTATTCGTTTAGGAGTTCTCTTTCATTTTGATGCAAAATATCTTGTCGTTTGAAATGCTGGAGTGACGTTTACATCCACTACCGACTCACAACTTCAATTAGGAGATTGAACCACCGAACATGGTTGTTGCTGAGTCACATTTACATCGGGAGTAACATAATTATTGAGCTCTTCACAAGATTGTCCATCTACTAATGGATGAATAATATCAACTTCTGTATAACCAGCTTCTTTTAATGCTGCATTATCTTCCTTAGCCTCTATGTCAGGTATCTCTTGAGGGGGAATGGGAACTATTTGCTCATGTAATGAATGCTGACGATTTCTTGAATCTTCCCTTCTTTTTTGTTTTTTATTTTCTGCTTCTTCCAGTGTAAGCACCTTCCTTGCTGACTTTCTTCTTCTATTACGTACATTCCCCATTGAAATCCACCCAAACCTATACAAAACTATGCAATTGTGTAAGTAATGATAAAAAATTGCATGTCCAACAGTTCTCTGTGCGTGGGTTCAGACGAATTATGTCTTTTGATACGTTAAAGGTGGCCAACACGACGCCACCCTACATTTTCTATAAAACATATATCACGTATGCGATATAACACACCTCCGATATATCGCATATGTGATATTGAATTCCATCTTTTTAATGAACGGATAGGGTTTTACATGTTTTCCATAACGCATTCCTGATATATCGGATATGCCATTTATTGCATATAAGATATATCGCATATGTGCTTTAGTGCTCAATGAAAATGTGTAATTTACATTTATCTATATATGATGAGGCTGAGGGTGATGAACATTGAGGCTGTCCATGAGCATGATGATGATGAGTATGAGGGTGAGGGTGTCGATGAGGATGAGGGTGAGGGTCTCGATGATGATGAGGATGAGGGTGTCGATGATGATGAGGATGAGGGTGAGGATGAGGATGAGGGTGAGGATGAGGATGAGGATGATGATAAGGATGAGGATGATGATGATGATGACCATGATGAGGATGAGGGTGATGGTGATGATGAGGATGAGGGATGATGATGACGATGATGATGATGAGGATGAGGTTGATGATGAAGATGATGATCAACAATTATGGTGATGGTGAGGAGGATGATGACTATGATGATGAGGATGAGGATGAGGGTGATGGTGATGATGAGGATAAGGGTGATGGTGATGATGAGGATGAGGATGAAGGTGACGAAGAAGATGATGGTGAACAATGATGGTGATGATAAGGAGGATGATGGCTATGATGATGAGGATGAGGATGAGGGTGATGGTGATGATCAGGATGAGGGATGATGATGATGACGAGGATGGTGATGATAATGATGATGAGGAAAAGGATGGTGATGATGATGAGGATGATGGTGACGATGAAGATGATGGTGATGATGAGGAGGATGATGACAATGATGATGATGATGAGGATGAGGGTGATGATGATGATGATGATGACCATGATGATGATGATGAGGATGAGGGTGATGATGATGATGATGAGGATGAGGATAAGGATTATGATGATGATGATGATTATGACGAGGATGTTGATGATATTGAGGATGAGGGTGTCGATGAAGACGATGAGGATGAGGATGATGAGGAGGAGGAGGAGGAGGAGGAGTAGGAGGAGGCTGCTGATGATGATGAGGATGAGGGTGATGATGATGATGATGATGATGATGATGACAAGGATGGTGATGATGATGAGGATGAGGGTGACGATGAAGATGAAGGTTAGCAATGATGGTGATGATGAGAAGGATGGTGACTATGATGATGGTGCTGACGATGAGGGTGATGATGATAATGATGACCATGATGATGATGATGAGGATGAGGGTGATGATGATGATGATGATGATGAAGATGCGGATTATGATGATGATGACGATGATGATGACAAGGATGGTGATGATGATGATGATGACGACAAGGATGGTGATGATGATGAGGATGAGGGTGATGATGAAGATGATGGTGATGATGAGGAGGATGATGACTATGATGAGGATGATGAGGATGAGGGTGATGATGATAATGATGATGATGATGACCATGATGAGGATGATGAGGATGAGGGTGATGATGATGAGGAGGATGAGGATGAGTATTATGAGATGATGATGATGAGGACGATGATGATGTTGAGGATGAGGGTGTCGATGAAGATGATGACATGATGATGATGGTGATGACCATGATGATGATGACGATAATGATGATGATGATGATGATGATGATGACCATGATGATGATGATGAGGATGAGGGTGATGAACGATGATGATGAGGATCGAGGTTGACGATGATGAGGATGATGGTGATGATGATGATGAGGATGAGGGTGACGATGAAGATGATGATGAGGATGATGGTGATGATGAGGAGGATGATGAATATGATGATGAGGATGAGGATGAGGCTGTAGATGAAGATGATGATGATGGTGAGGATGATGGTGATGAACGATGCTGTTGAGGGTGAAGATGATGATGAGGATGAGGGTGATGATGAAGATGATAATGACGATGAGGGTGATGATGAAGATGATGATGAGGATGATGGTGATGATGAGGAGAATGATGACTATGAGGAGGAGGAGGACGATGGTGATGATGACCATGATGATGATGATGACGACCATGAGGATGAGGGTGATGATGATGATGGCCATGATGATGATGAGGAGGAGGAGGAGGAGGATGAGGATGAGGCTGATGATGACGAGGAAGAGCATGAGGGTGATGATGATGATGATGATGATGATGATGATGAGGATGATGGCCATGATGAAGTTGATGCAGATAAGGGTGATGATGATGAGGATGAGGATGAGGATGATGGTGATGAGAATGAGGGTGATGATGATGATGATGATGATGATGATGACAATGATGACCATGATGATGGGGATGAGGATGAGGGTGATGATGATGAGGAGGAGGATGAGGGCGATGATGGTGATGAGGTTGACAATGATGATGATGACCATGATGAAGCTGATGAGGATGAGGTTGATGATGATGATGGTGATGATGAGGATGAGGATGATGAGGAGGAGGAGGAAGATGAGGGTGGTGATGATGATGATGATGATGATGACCATGATGATGATTATGATGAGGATGAGGGTGATGATGATGATGAGGTTGACAATGATGATGAGGTTGATGAGGATGAGGATGATGAGGGTGATGATGATGATGATGATGAGGATGACCATGACGAAGCTGATGAGAATGAGGGTGATGATGAAAATGAGGATGATGATGATGGTGATGAGGATGAGGGTGATGATGATGATGGTGATGATGATGATGATGGTGATGACCATGGTGATGATGATTAGGGTGAGGGTGATGATGATGATGATCGGGATGAGGGTGATGATGATGATGAGGATGAGGATGATGACAGTGATTATGATGGTGATGATGATGATGACCATTATGAAGCTGATGAGGATGAAGGTGATGATGAGGAGGAGGAGGACGAGGAGGAGGATGAGGATGACGAGGATGAGGATGAGGATGAGGGTGATGATGATGATGATGATGATGATCACAATGATGACCATGATGATGCTGATGAGGATGAGGGTGATGATGAAGATGATGAGGATGAGGATGAGGATGATGATGATGATGATGACGATGATGTCCATGATGATGCTAATGAGGATGATGGTGATGATGATGATGATGATGATGATGACGATGATGACCATGATGATGCTAATGAGGATGCGGGTGATGATGATGATGATGATGAGGATGCGGGTGATGATGATGATGAGGATGAGGGTGACGATGATGATGATGAGGATGAGGATGAGGGTGATGATGATGATGATGAAGCTAATGAGGGTGATGATGATGATGATGAAGCTGATGAGGGTGATGGTGATGACGATTATGATGAGCAATGATGATGATGAGGAGCAGGAGGAGGAGGATGACTATATGATGATGATGATGAGGATGAGGATGAGGGTGATGATGATGATGATGAGAATGAGGGTGGTGATGATGATGAGGATGAGGGTGGTGATGATGATGAGGATGAGGGTGATGAACAATTATGCATTAGGACAAAATAAAATTAGTTAAAATATACCTATAGCACCATTAGAATTTACCTAATTCAATTATGCTCACAACATTAGGGAACTTCCATGAAGTAATCTATAGTGGGAACCCACCACCCATACAACTTCGAAGTAGCTAGTGACATTGTGAATCTAGAAGCCATTCCACATAAATTAGCTCTGAACATAATTCCATATATCGCATATGTGTTATAGCATATTAATATCACATATATGATGCAACGCATATGCGATATGAATAAGATGTATCGCATATGCGTTATAGCTTATTCATATCGCGTATGCGTTATATCACATGTGTGATATGAATAGGATATAACGCATATGCGATATAATGCATATGCGATACAGCTTATTCATATCGCATATGCGTTATATTTCATATGCGATATCAATAAACTATATCACATATGTGTTATATCGCATATGCATTATTTTAAAACTTAAATAATTGGCGGGATTAAGGTTTGGCATTAGGTTTGGAAGCAGGTTCAAAATACTGAACCTATTGGCTAGGACAAATCAACCAGGGCTATTGTTTGTCTTTTAGAACTCTATCAATATGCTCACTTTAGATGGCGTGTTTTGATATGACATACACAATATTTTTTATGAAAATGTAGGATATTGTAGAGTACAAAATGACGATTCTGAATATGTAATTTTCCCTCTCAAAACTATGTTTTATTTATTTATAATTATTTTTCTAAATGACACACGTTAGTTTTCGAAAATACATACATCGATTGTTTGTTATATAACTTTTGATTTCCATCACCATTTCCCAAAAAAACCATATTGTGCACTAGAAGAGATCAAGATCTACGATATTATATGAAGAAATCAAGGATTTCATTGATTTTTTCCCCTAAAGTGTTGCACCCACACATAAGGTTTTAATTTCAAGATTTTTTTACTTCAATAATTAATTATAAAAAAAATAATTCATTAAAAATTCTGAATAAATAGTGTTGAACTAGGCCCATATTTCCTTTATATGTCTACAATATTTTATCCCAAATGGACATCATTTACCTCATATATTGCTGCACCCACACAAACATATATGTTAAGATGTGCTGAAAATTTAAAAACCCACTTTCACGGAAACTAATTTTATAATCATTTACACACATTTTCTTTGCATAAATGCTATATATTATGAAAGGTGATTCAATTACCTATCTTTTCTCTTTTTAATTCATCTTCAAATAAGTTAGGGAAGTACCCCTAATTGTCACCTAAAGTCAGAGTTTCCGATTTATTCTAGTTTCATGTGGCATCTAAAGTGTCTTTAAAGGAGTCCATGATTGTGCATCAACCCAAGTATCTTTCAATTAATAGACTTTATTTTTATTATTTATACAAAATAAATAAACCTTTTAATTATTTTGTATAAATATAATGTATAAATAAAGTTCTTTGATCTTTTTAATATTTACCTAGAATATTAGGTATAATCGACACTTTATTATAATTCTATCATATTTGCAAAAATACCATTATCTCAAACCAGGAATCAACGTAAACTTTATAAAGAACTTTTGTCGAGATTTTGAAAACACCAACACAACTAGATCGGTAGTCACGCTGCTTTGTTAAATGATCAACCTCACGGCGATCTCAAAGAATATTTGTATCAGATATCACATAGTTCGTGAGCGATTGTCGAAATAATGATAATCTATCAATGAGGTAGATTCGTTGGAAGGGAAGAAATAATACTAATTACGTGCGAGATCATTGCCCAAATCTGCTGAGCTGTACGAGATCGCGGAGAGATTTGTTAGTGAGATAGCGATTCGACTGCCCAGCTCATGGATGGATTTATTATCACAACTATTTTTAGAGTATGGTTTCTGGTAGAGTGAAGAAATGACTTCTTAAATTCTGGAATTGTGGAAACCGTGGCGAGAAGGATCTAAGTTGACAATTATGGATTTAATCACAGTAGCAGATATTTATTTCTAGATTCCATGAGGCTGTTACAGTAGAAAAAGGGGTTTTGTTACTTTTCAGTTGCTTCAAGTGCGAAGATTCCAACAATGTTAATTTGTTTGGAAAATTGGTTGAATAACCTGCTATTTGAAGGGAAGTCTCTTTATTATTTTCCCATTTGAATTTATTCTTTCATTATTTAACTATCGTTTTATTTATAGCAAATGCTCATTTACATAATTTTATATGCAGGTTGGATGTTTTAAGCTCAGGACGGGGGTTAAAACAATCAATTGGTTGACATGGAATTTACCCGCTACCGATTATCTCCTTCATAAGAATGCGATGAATAAGCTAGAGAAGAGACGGTTTGATCCAGATCACGATGAAGGAGCAAGAGGATTTGCAGGGATTGAATCAACATTTCAGGAAATAATTAATGGTCCATCGCCCATAAAAGAACCAGAATTTTAAGCCAATTAGAAAAATACGTAGCTAAACAGGCAGGCATTTTTCCGGGGTTCACTGCTCATAAATGGAGACAGATCTCAAAAATCCGCCACATGGGTTTTCTCCAAAACGGGCCCATTTATTTTTACTTAGGCAGATTTCCCCAGAAAGTGATGGATTCTAAGAGATTTTTGGGATCCTCTGAACATGATTTTTACAGTTGCGACCGACAAAGAAATGGGTCTTTCTAGAAATTCGCCAGCAAATTTGGATTTCATGTCTTCTGAGCTTTGTTTATTTAAGCAAAATGGAATTTGATTGCAAAGGGGAGGGTGCTCAACTGAGAGATTTCTCTTTCAGATCAAGACGAAGCTGCCAGGAATAACTTTGGGAATGCTCAACAGGATTGAAGAATTTCTTTTTCACTGTTTGGAGAGCAGACCAAGAGCTGGATCTAGGGGTCGATAGTTTGGGAAAGGAGAATACAAGACTACTGTTTGATCTGTCTGTAAATCAAGGCAGTTTCCTGTCAGCAGATACAGTATTTTAAACTGGTGATACTTATATATGTTTACAGTATTTTTACTTTGCATATGTGTTCATAGTATCGCTTGGTTTTGTTTTTTTTCCATATTATTAATGTTTGTCATAATCTCTTTGATGGCTTATGCAAATATATATTTTGTAATTATCAACTTATTCTGATTTCGAATTTGCTGATGTACGTCATATTGTAAATTTGATGATTGACATCATAAGATATGTGACGTATGTGTCTATTGTATGATCTTGGTAGTTTCTAAATTTCTTTTGAATGCTTTCAAGATTGTTAATGCAGTAGTCCCATTAGCAGATTCGATTTCAGTTTAAATATTCTTTTCACTCCTGATCAAGATAAGACCGAGAAAAGATTAACAATTGTTTTCTTTTTATTTTATGAAAAACAACCAGTGAATCAAATCTTTACATGCATATCACATTCAGGTTATTTTTTTATCTTATGATCAATGTACATGTGTTTATACTATATTTTTTGTAATCTGTACAGCCTGCTATTATTCGATTAACTTGTTTCATTCTTGTATTATAGATTGATTGAGGTAGATTAATTTTTAATTAGTTTGTAATATATTAATTAAATAGTAATTATATTAACTAATTTCTTTTGCACAATTTATAGGGATAGTATAGATTCAATTAACCAGAGCAGTAGCTTTATTTTTATCTTTTAGTTAGATTTTCAGGATAACAGAGCCTTTAAACCTGTCGGGAACAACCATCCCAAACAGCTTGGAGCCTGCTTTAAGGATATCGGTCTGGGTTGTTTTCCCCCGTTACATGCATAGTCACATATTCCCATCAACATTGTTCTAATACATAAAACACATATACAATTTCAACATCCAAAATTTCAAAATTTTGCAGATCTGCCCCACATTCAATTATTTATTTGAACTTTCAGGGCCAAGCCCCTCAGCTTCCATGAGCTTCTCCTGCTGGTTCTCAGCTTTCAGCTCATCCCCAAGTCAAGGAACTCAGTGGCGTTTTCCCTCTTTATGTTTCCTCATTGGGCCGTCCCAATGTAAATGATGTCCTCTGCATTTCCAACATTTCGCTGACTGCTTCATCTTTACTTGCTCAATTTCATTTGAGTCTTCATTCCTGGAACGTTTATTAATGGGTTGGTTGGACAAATGTCCCATCATTGATCCACTTTCCTTGCCTTTATGGATTTCTCCTAGAAGGATTTTCACCTCCTTTTGCAAACCAATAGAGTCTTGCAAAATCTGGTGCTTCATCTCATTCTGCCTTTTCTGTATCTTGAGCATCTCTCCAAGATTCTCTTGGGTTCTGGAAATCATTTGAAGGAGACTTCCAACCAAGTCCAGTAGCTTTTGGTCTACTACCATGGTCAATGTGCACCACTGGATTTCACTTTTCTCACCTGTGAAATGCACCATTGAAATTCTGTCAGACCAAGCATAATATAGACATTAAAATCAGTCAGTTAATTGCCCAATTGGCATGATAGTCCAAGTCTCATCAAGGAGACTTTCATATTTTTCATTCCTTCCCAACAGGCACATGAGCTCATTCATGTCCATTCTTGGGCAAGGAATTAACCATTCCAACATTCACAATTTACTTTAAGCAAATACACACATTCCATTTTTAGTCATACATGCATTCAACAATCTTTTGTTTTCATAATGCATATATATATATAATTAAACGGGTAAAAGAGAGCAGCAAGAGTTTTTCCCGTCTTTGTTTTGTTCCATCCTGGAACCCATACCCCCGCTATGGCTTTTCATGCTCTCATCCTCTTTCACTTCATCATGAATGCTTGACCAATCCCTCTTGGTCATGACACTTAGTGTCTCTGGTCTATTTCATACCTTTCAACCATGCAGCCTCCCCACATGGTTTGTCTCGGCTACTAGGACCTTCATAGCCTCACTAGCACCTTTTTCATTACTACTCATTCTGAGCTCTTTAAGACAGTCACATGTCCACATGCACCCCTAGGATTCTCTCATAGTCCTTGCTCCCAACGATACCTATATTCAAACATTGAATAGATTCACATGTTTATTTTATTCTCAATGGTTTTTATCTCTTAAACAAGAGCTTAAAACATCATAACCAAATCATATGCACATGTATATTCATAAGCAATAAATTGTAAAATAATCCAATACTTATGTGTATTGTGCGTTTCCTCATTGGTCCACAGGATCCTGCTTCGCTTTGCAAGCCTTGGGATCGCCTATGGACTTGGATGTTAGGCCAGCATGTAGGCTACTTCACAACATCTTTTATATATATATATCTGGCACAATCAATCCAACTTTCATTTGGATTTATTAGACCGTCAACAAATAGCCTGTACTTATCTCAACAATACACTTATATAAAAAACCAATCATCATCCAAGCCAACACAGTTGGGTTTATCAGGCCATCAACAATAACACATGCACTTATATCAACAATAAACGACCATTTCCAGGTTTCATTTCCAAAGTTGAGCTCTAATTCAACTACCCCATATCACACAAGAGACCACTCCCTTCTCTAAGTTGACAGTCTGTCAGGAATGTCTCCTTCTTTGTGCTCTTTAGTAGAAGGTAGGATGAGCTCAAGCCATCACCCATTTAGTGTACAATACCAGACTACATCTATTTATCTTGACAACACAAGCAATATAAGCATATTTGTTAGCGTTATTGCTCTAAAACTGTAATCATATTTCACATCATTCGCAATCAAGTATTGAGACACCAGGAGTGCGTCCACTCCCTAGGGTGTAATCAATATCAAAAAACCCTTCCATGATCCGACATTGGGAAAGTGTGCACCCTTTTCTGGTGTGTGCCATGTAGGCCCTATTCATACTCAAGCAATCAGTCATAATGGAAATAAAATTAAAACATGTTCTACATATTGAATTCAACAATTGGACACGCATATTCTTGGCTAGGGTTATATAGCACTTATCCATTTGCCGTTGCAGTATTCCTTCATTAAGGAGGAATCAGGGCTCCCTTCTCTGAGTTAACAGTCCCTCAGTTTTCCATCCCAACTCTTTTCACATTCCATATCCACACATGTCTTACCAACATAATCTATACCATCTCACTCATGTTGCTTACCAAACATGTGGTGCAGATGGGACATTTCCAAAATGTCCAATGGAGTTTCACCCGAAACCCATTTCCAATATAAGGGAAAACCTTCCCATGAAGTTTGGCTCCTGCAGGCCATCACACATGATCTTCCTGTAGTGTGTACCCCCAGCACATTCATCGAATATCCAAACAGTCAACCATTATCTGATAATACAATCCAAATTTGATTATTCCATAACCAAGCAATGACATTAGTAATTAAATTCAATGAGAATTTGTAACTCTGTTTACTACAGAAATTGATTTGCTTGGCAATGGGGTGATCCTCAATTGTGGGTCTCTTGTAAGCAACACTACTATGCCCATTATAATTTTATGCTTACTAGCATAACATGAATACCCACTTAAAATGCGTCCACCTGACACAATCTTATGCAAGCCAATAGTGATTAGTAGTTGTCAGCAATTTCTTAAATTCAAAACTCACAATTCAAATTTAAGAACCCATCATGCATACAAACTATTTTCACAGCCATGAGACTCTTCTCATAAGGTTTGGCTCTTTCACATGGTAGATTTTGGCCTTTGTCATGGTCTTACCCAAATTTCCATGCCCCAAACAATCTACCCGAAACCTGAACCTCATTCATCCAAACACTTAGTAAGTCTGGATGCATATAACCTTTTCATTGCTGCAACCATCACTGAAGCATTTTCAGAATTTATAAAATTCAAATACTTCCAGCTGTTAAACACACCAATACTACAAAAACTCGTTTACTTCATGCAATCATTATCATACTTTAAATTACAGGGTACAATCGCCCCATTTATGTAATTTAAATGAAAGGTTTAGATACTTCTTACTTCACAAGCATATCATTTGTACCACTTTGCCCTTCCATAGAGCATTTCTGGCAGCCAATTGATCCCGACTACCCTATTCATGCATTTACCATCCTGCATTCATAACAGCTCTCGAAATGGTTCCAGAATTGTCATCAATTCATAATTTCAGCCATTAGTTATTCATAACAACTCATGCACTATCTCTATGCATTCATGCATTGTATCAAAACATTTGCACCCATACTTATGTATGCATATCTACAATATTTACTCATACTTTTCATATGCATCCATTCAATGCATAATTGCAAGATTTATAAAATCTTTTAATGCATACCCCCTCAATGCTACCTTGCATTGATTCAAGAATACTATGCATTCAACCATACCATGCATGGCCCAACCATGACTACTTCATAGAGGATGCATGACTATAATCAAGATTATCAGTGCTTACTTTCCTTGGGCTACTAGCTCAT
Source organism: Pseudotsuga menziesii (assembly GCA_001517045.1). Taxonomy (NCBI): domain Eukaryota; kingdom Viridiplantae; phylum Streptophyta; class Pinopsida; order Pinales; family Pinaceae; genus Pseudotsuga; species Pseudotsuga menziesii. Next base: position 391,307 of record LPNX010091462.1, read on the forward strand.
ACCAACATAATACAGGCATGACACATTTCTCTATGAATGTAGTATAAAATTCAAATACCCACATGGTATGAGACCTCTTGCTTTTACCACTCCATGCAATTGTCATAATTAAACTCTTACCTTCATGGGTCCTACTTACACCCTTAAAATTACCAATTTGGCTGGTCCTTTGCAGGAGATTGCAGAATTTGCTCACCAACTTTTGATTCTGGACTTGTTTCCTTATCCCTTTCTTCATAGGGTTGCTGGTCACATTCATCAGCATCAGCAACATATTCAGCCATGTCCAGGTTGTCTTTGGTTTTACCACTAATGCCAACACCAATGCAATAATTACCATTAGTGGTTCATTATAAATGTATAATTCTCACTACTGTTACCAACATGTAATATATTATGCATGCAAGGCATAACCTCATACATTTCATGTATGAAACTTATAAATGTAATTATAATAAGCAAGACAGGGTTTAAGGAATTTCCCTTTTCAAATCCTTCCTCTTTGCATGGAACTCCTCTTCCACACAATAGCTGGTTTTTCCATAATGAAAACCACTAGTACTTTGTAGCAATGCATTCGAACTCTGGGGATTCCCCCTTGTTCCCTGTCAGATAATCTTTCCAACACCTATCCACATGCTTCATTCTGACCTCGAGTGTGAAAACCACACCACTTCTAACATGATGATTTTCATCAAATTTAGGCAAAACACACAACTGTATTTTGGCCTAAATTTCCAACTTCAGTCACCTAGAATTCTTCTTCCTTTTCAGCCCTAGAACTGCTGAAAAATCCACTGAAAAACAGTTGAAAACTACTTGAAAAATCCACTTCAAAAAACTTCAAAATTCCTCTTTCTTTCTCCCTATCGGGTCTCTTCCCCACTATCTTTCCGACATTTCAGTGATCAAAACGTCTAATTTCCTCCGCTACCCATTGGCTGTTTGTTCACCTATTTCCTTCCGGCGTGTTGGACCTATAGTGGTCTAAGATTTTGATCTACATCAGCGATGCCAAGGACTGTTCATCGGTGGTCAAACAGCTAATGTTTTCCGCTGTTTCGGATCCCCATCCGTTTAAGCTTCTGAGCCCTTTATCATTTATCGGTGATGCTGAGGACTACGGTGTATCGGCAATCAAGTACACTAGCCATTATGGCATCGGCGATTGAATCCTCTATTCATCAAACGGCTAGTTCTCTAGGTTTCTACAACGGCAGTTCACCAACCGTTAATCCCTTCGGATCAATGGTCTCTTCAACTATAATTCTTCAATCGACGGTCGGAACAATTGTCCGTGGGGAGGATAGGCCACTAAATAGCTGCAACGGTGGATTCATGAATGACTAATTTTTATGATCGGTGCTCTGACATTTTAATATTTTTCAATGAAGTCCATCGGCGGTCTGATCTTCTAAACTTCGCTAATGTTTGTCATCGCATTGGTGATCCAAACAACTATGTTTTGCCGACATCTCGGGCGGTTAGTCTTCTAGGTAGTCGCAACAGCAGATTCCCAATCAACTAAACATTTTCGACTTCCATCGGCACTCAATATCACTAATTTCTCCCGACTCATCGACGGGCTCATCCACTAACATTTCTCAATCGCTGATAGCCTCGACACTTAGAACAATCTCGGCAAAAAAATTCTTTTTCTCCTTCCTGTGACACTCCATCGGCTACTTCCTCATCTATTTCCCACTGACACTGCGACTATTCCCTCTGCTAGTCATCAGAGCTTCATTAGACTAAGTTCCCCAATGAGCCGAGGGTCGGATACTTAGAATTTTGTAAAACTTATTTTTCTTGCCACTTGGTGGATCTTTCATCAACTAAATCCTCTCGACGACGACGACATTTCAGTGGTTCCTTCATCTAATTTTCGTCTATCTACTCAACTTGTCCCCGCCAACGCCAAAAGCCCATATTGGGTGTTTCTTCGACTAAGTTGGGCTGGCATTTCAGCATATTTCAACTGACCTCCACTGAAACTGTGGCTCCCGCATCCACTAACTTTCACCGACGGCCGACGATTCCCATACTTAGAAATTTTTTCTGAAATTTATTTTTTAACCTTCTTTCCGCCGCTTCATTGCCTCAAACGTATTCTATTTCTTGTCAACGTATCAGCTGTCGGAACGACTACCTGCTGTGGCATTGACAGTCGGGGGCTCTATCTGTCGAAAGGATAGCCCACTAGCCAGCCGCAATGGTGGATGCAGGATCAACTAGACTTTTCTGATGTTCATTAGCAGTCCAATCTTCTAACATTCTCTGATTGCCGATGAATACTTATAAAAATTTCCACAACTTGTCTTCTGCCACATCGGCTGTTAGAATGAATATCCTCTGCGGCATCGGAAATTGGGGACTCTATTCATCAGAAGGATAGTCCTCTGGCCATCTACAACGACGGTGCCCAATCAGCTAACCTCTTCCGATGTAGTCATCGAACTTTCTTCCGTATCGGCAACATGATCGTCTAAGCATCGACAATGTGATCAACTAATCATCGCCGATACTCGATGGTTTCACTACTTCATAAAATTTTCAAAATTCCTCTCCACTGCGGGTGAGCTTCAAACTAACATTCCACTGTGTCGGAGGACCTTCGCCCTTAGTCCTCCGATGAGTCGATGGCCGATGACGCGAATATTTCCGCAATTTTCTTCTGATTTTCATCCATCAGTTATCCTTCAGACTATCTCTTCCACTGCATCGGAATAACTTCTCACTAAGTTTTTCGATGAGCCGATAGTTCTATCACTTAGAAAATTTTGTTTTTGTGAATTTTCCTAGTTTCTTTTGGGCAGTAGGCACCCTGCCTCTGTTAACTGTTTCTCATCGCCCACTGAGGCCCAAATGCTATAACATAGCTCTGTCACTGCATCTTCACAGCCCATTTAGGCCCATGCTACAACCAGAGCTCTGATACCATATTATGACATTCTTGACCCTCTGACCGGTGAGGAGGATGCTACCAAACAAACAAAAACCTCCAGGAAAATAGCCCCATGAACATGAACATGCATATAATGCTGAAAACAAATGATTAAAACATATCAAATACTAAGATGCAAAATCCTTCATATACATAGCGGAAGCAAACATATGTTCATTCAAGCATACCACATGTTCATCATATTCATTAATAAGTAAATATAAATGCAGCGATGAAATAGTCAAGAATACTCATCTTAAAAGAATTCCTCCTGTAACCAGCTACATCGCTACAACGTTGCACCCAACCATAGGAATAAGGGTCAAATAAGGATTACACATAACCAAGGTACAAAAACCATCCAAGCCCACACAGTAGGGTTTATCAGGATTTCAAGGAGATAGGAAAGGATAAATGCTAAGCTGGTGACCTCAATGGAGAGCTAAAGATGCCTACACCAGAGTTAACCTGACTTCTAAGACATCCACACACCCATCAATAGGAATCAGTCCTTTATCTGCTTCACAGTCCCTCAGGCCCTGACTTCCCTTTCCTATACTCTTCAAGGGTTGTGGAGAAGAAAGCCAGCAGTCTAACTCTGTCTGAGTGGCTCCAGACACCCGTTTTCTCAAGCATACCCAGCGTCTAATCCTACTCTCAACAGTCCAAAGACCAAACACTACATACCGCAGTAAAATAAACACTCCCCAGCTCTGTGAGGAGATAAATACAATAGGGTGACAATCCCAAATGACAAGGTGAACACAGCTCAAGTCAACAAGATGACTCGGAGTTGTTCTTAGCCCTTCCATGGCCAAAACAACTCAGCAGCAACCCAAAAACCAGGGGAAGACAACAACCATGATTTTACAACTGAAGCAACGGGACAAACACAAACTGACAACAAATCCCACATGGAGATGAAAAGGTTCGATTCTTAGCTTCGAAAGGATAAACACATATGAAGACCCCCAAAACATAAGGGCAGACACAGTCAACCAACATGGGGAAACAATTTCCCGTTCTCAACAAAGAAGCCACGACACACCTACACAATAAAAAATGGAGGAGAAGTCCGATTCTCAATCCTGGGTAGGAGAAAAATAGGTAATCAGACCACAATTCCGAGAGGGTAGCACACATGCACATAGTCCGATAATACAAAAGGGAAATCAATCCTATTCATAGGCCGGGAAAGAGCATAGCCCCTTTCACAGTGAAAAACCACGGATACCAGTAACCGGTGAGAGAAGGGAGAACTAACCAACCCCTACATGCGTGAGATGGTCAAGAAAAAAACCACGAGGAAGTGGGAGTGTGGTAGAGTGGTGACCATCCCCCTGCCCTTCGCGTGAGGAAGAGCAAGCTTGCTGGTGGAGTGCATGTGGGGCAAAGACTGGTAGTCCTGCTACCCACCACTCCCTAGCCATAACTACTTCCAACTAATTGAACAACAGAATTTTAGTGGGTGGTCGACACATGGCAACTCCCAATGGCTCCCATGGTTTAGACAACCCCCCCTTAACATTAGGAATCATTCCCTTTTCATTCAATGTTGTGCCGTCGTAGCTAGATGTAGGTTTATTTTAATTGATGTGCATATTTACATGATGCCAAAATTATAATGTGCCGGATAGCATGATATACCATCAGCAACGATCCCTATTTCCAAAACATACATGACCAAATCGATGGCGGGGCTTTTGCCTTTAGCTCCACACCATGATTAATTACAATATATACATCATGTACCTTTTTAATGTAATCGGGGTCAAAACCGGGGCATTACAGTGCTCCTGGAATAAGACATAGCAATCAAGCCCATGAAGTTGATCAAAGGGCAGGGGTTGGATAAGATGATGACAGACTCCCATTGTGACTCTCTGCATCTGAATTTTCAAGCTTGTAAGACTAATCGGGTAGAGACAGAGGTGCAAGTGAAGCTTGATTTCTCTGCATCTCCTTGGTATGCTGACATTGTCTTCGTATTGTAGAATTTACAACCTCCTGCTGGACTAAGCAAAACCTGAGATAGATCCGTAAAATTGAAATATACAAAATTTTTCATCATAGAGCACTACATTTAGTGGAAGGACCCCAGGGGGATACTGCTGAATTGTCTTCTGGAGAAAGAAGCTCAACATATGGCAAAGGAATTTCATGAAGGAGATTGTGGAGGACACCATTCCTAAAAAGTTACCGCAAACAAAATTCTTAGGGTAGGATTTTATTGGCCTTCATTGTTTTCAGATGTCTATAAGGAAAGGACTAAATGGAAACAATGTCAAATTTTTGAAGGAAAAAGGAAAGTGGTGTCTCTTCCCCTCAACCCTATATCTGTGGAAGCTCCTTTCCAACAATGGGGGTTAGATTTCATTGGGGAAATAAATCCAAACTCCTCTGGGAAGCATAAGTGGAATCTGACAGCCACTGATTACTTCACAAAGTGGATTGAGGCCATAGCCACGAAGAGGGCTACAGAAGAAGTGATAATGGATTTCTTAGAAAATAATATTTTAGCAAGGTTCAGCTGCCTGAAGAAGATTGTGACAGACAATGCACCTCCATTTAAATCCAGGAAAATGATGAATTTTTGCCACAAATATCATATAATCTTAAATCACTCTATGGCTTATTAACCACAGGGGAACGAACTGCAAGAATCCTCTAACAAAATCCTTGTGAGGATCATTAAGAAGTTGTTGGAGGATAACAAGAAATCCTGGCACATGAAATTGAAATATGCCTTGTGGGACAACAAAATTAGCACCAAAAGGTCCATCGGTATGTTGTCGTTTCAGCTGGTATATGGAGCCGAGATAATTTTTCCTGCCTCTCTGGGCATTCCTGTGATGAAGTTATTGCGGGACCCTTTGGATGAGCTTAATCCCATTCAGAGAAGGATCAACCAGATTATTGAGCTTAATGAAGCAAGGGACAAGGCTTATGATAAAGTACAGATACATCAGGAGAAAATGAAGAATACCTTCAACAAAAGAATAAAGGAATATGTTTTCTAGGTCGATGACTTGGTGCTAAAATGGGACGCCCCGCATGAAGAAGAAGGGAAGCGTGGAAAATTTGACAACCTATGGGTAGGCCCATACCTTATTGCGGTGCACAGAGGAGACAACACCTTCATTTTATAGTATCTATATGGGTCACAATACGAAGGAGGCACGGTGAATGGGAGGTTCCTGAAACATTAACTTGAATGAAGGGACTAAGGTCTGTGTATCATAGTGTAAATATGTTTTATGTTTTAATCGGTACGGATGTTGAATCAGAAGATTTGAAGCCCATGGAGAAGGTCCTAAGATCGGAAGAGGTAACCATTCTTTCAAAGTATGTTTTCTTTCAGTAAGTAAAATAAAAGGAGGTTTTCAATGGAGTAGGTGACTAGTCTATGGGTTCTTTGCTACCTCACTGGGAGGATAGCATCCCTCATGGAGCCGGTTTTTAACACTCTGTTAAATTTTGGTCATAAGAGATACATGGGAATTTCATCCTTGTCGAGATGTGTTTGGAAGGTAGCATAGTGCTCACAAAAGGGGGTGGTGGCACACACAAGGTAGCATTTGGCCATTGGAATAAGCCTCGGTGGTGGATGCCGAAAGCAGCAAAATAGTCTGTGGATTGGAGAAGCAGGGTAAAGCAGAGAACATTGCGTGTGCCAAAGGTATTAAGTGGGACTCATTATCAAAGGTTAAGATTGATCGGATGGCAGATCAACGGCGTCAAAAAATTTCACACGAAGAACATGCCTAACCTAAGACAGTTTTTCTGATTGCGAAATGGTTTAAAGGATGGAGGCATCCAACGGTCGAGAATGGGATTCAAGAAGATCCACGGTTGAAATTGATTTCACACCCCAAAGTTGCGAGGACATAGCAGCAATCACGGATTGCAAAAAGTGGTATGGGTCGCTTTGGTCGACGGTCCCTATGAGAATGGTGGGATATCGACGGTCATAGTTCATTTCGAAATCTGGATTAGCACGGAGGGAACCAAAACCTCACTTCGTGAAGAATGGTAGGGTCCTCCCAGATCAACGGTTGTGAAGAAGGTCGATCTTGATCGACGGTTGAGATGCACACGTGTGAAGTAGGGAAAGATATAGCATAAAGAACCTCACATACCTACGGTTTAGATCGCAAAGAGAAATATCTATGGTGCAAGTAATCTGGGAAGGGCGCGAAGGTTATGTTGTGGGAAAAGATATAAAGGGATCCATGTGAATTTTCAAAGATTTGTCTTTTCCAAAACCTCGAAGACATCTAATATCCAACCACATACAAAGTGCCAGCATGGATCGACCAGGATATTGTGCTGCAAAACAAGGTAGGCCTTTGATAACCTCTCAGTGTTATTTAAAAATGGATGTAATAGGAGCAGTAGAAGTGGTAGGGGTGAGAGATGATGTAGAACCTGAGACCATAGGTCGAAGGGAAGAAGAGAGTTTGGTAGATCAGAATGCTGAGATTTTTGATACCATCCTGGTGGGAGAAGCCATTGAAACCTCCAGAAGCAAATTGGAAATTCTTAAGGATCAAGGTGGAGATACCTGTGGTGTTTTTAAATATTTCTTCCATTTCTTCTCTGTTTTCCAAACCCCCCATTTCCCTGAGTTTGTCAAATGGTGTGCAGACAACTTCTTTGTCACTGAAGGTGTCATTATGAAGAAATCAAAGTCTAAAATCCTTTTCTCATTCCAAGCTTCCATCGTCTGCAAAACCCTACACATCCTAGACGAATTCATTCATATATCCCAAGACTACAAGGAAGAAAGTATTATACGTTGTTTTAGAGAGTCTACAGATGAGAGTAAAGAAACCTTCTTGAAGACCTGTTCTAAACCTGATAGCAAACCCATCGACCTATCTTACCCTATTGACCTCAACCAATTCATGAAGAAACTCAGTGGTGTATATCCTTGTCCAATCAGTTCCTAGGTCTAGATACTGACGCTTATGTCACAGAGTCATTATTGAGTCTTTTGTTTATCCTGACTACTTGTTCTACCGAGCCTAAATTTCCTGGACAATCATGTCAATCGTGTTGCCTTAAGTTTGATGAGTTCCTGGCTGAGAACATCCGTTCTCAGTTAGCAAATTTCCATGGCACTAGAATGTTCAGATTCCAGTCCTTTTTACTGAGAATGTTTATAGCTTATAATGAGGAATACCTGCAAGTATCAGAACTAGAAATCACTGATGATATGGCCACTAATTACTGTAAATTCATGAACCAATTGATGGCCAAAATATATGACCTCTTCTTTCAAGAAAGGTTACCTAGGGTGTTGCATGAGATGGTCAAATGCTGCAGCTATCAAACAACAAGAAGATAGGGGAATGGTTCCTCACAAAAACTGGAACGACCATAAGGTTGTATGGCTTCGTACATCCACCCTACATTCTGTTAGCTTTCCTAACTTCCAAGGTTTTCTCCTTGGAATTGATCCGACAAAAACTCATCGTTGAAGAAGAGCACTTCCAGAACTTTAATAAAATCTCAAATTTGATTTTCCCATGGGAACTAGGACCATACATAGCTAGAAATAGGACTACTTTTCCCCTTGTTACCAACTTGATTAGAGGCATGGAGTTTTCCCTGGGATAAGCGGTAAATTATGACCCTCACCAGATAATTTCCAAAAGGAGAAAAGCTCACAAATGGAGGCCTTTTGAACACACTGAAATATGTGGACTTAGAGATGCATCCAACTGGGATGATTTCCCTAATCCTGCCCCGATGGATACTAGCATAGAGTAGGGCATTGGCTCACAGCTACCGGGGGTAGCTTCTCCCCAAAGAGAATTGGCTAAAGTAGTTGCAATAGCTGGGGAATTATCATCACTGGTTAGCTATTCAGCGAGTTCAATAAAAAGAGGGGGTCCAGAGCCCATGGACACTGAAGACGTGGACACAGCCAACATGCCCAAGAAGTAAAAAATAGAACAGGGATAGCAATTGGTACAGGTTAAAAAGGGCCAGGCAAATGGACATGTGAAGAAGAAGAATTTAGCAAAAGGATAGCAACAGGAATATCCCAAGATGGTCGAATTGCAAATACAAGAGTATGTATTTTAATGGTAGACTCCAAGCAAACATGCGTCCAAAGAGGACTGGCTAAAATCTTACCAAGAGATGGTTGATAAGACTTTTGAGGAGATAGTAAAACTATATAGCGAGGTGTCTTGGTTTCCTTACCCCAATGTGGTGCTGAAAACTATGAGAGATCATGCCACTCACACTATTAATTAGCTTTGGCCATGGGGAACAAGGTGTCAGAGGTCAGTGTGAACCTCTCAAAGGTTACCACTCCTGACATAATACACCTCAACAAAGAGACTGGAGATATATTGAATACCAGATTGCTCAAGGCTACCCTACATATGTCCAAGCTGGAGGAAAGAAAAGAAAAAACTTTAAACCTTTTAAGGAAGGTGAGAGTGGAGAACAGAGCAATAAAATCCCAAATCAATAGTTTATAGAATGATGCAATGCAAATAGAAGGACCAACACACAAAGGGATTTTGGCTCAGAAATTGCTCGATGATAAAGAGAAGGAGATCCAAACCCTAAAAAATAAGTTAAAAATCCCTGCCACCTAGCTCGCTCAAGCGGAAGAATTGGGTGAATTTAAAAGAGAAAAAGAGACATTGAACGCTGAGCTTACCGACTGTAAAGATAAGATACTAAATCTCGAAGAAAAGGAGAAGCAGTGGGAAGCAGATATCCAACTTTTGAAGAAAAGTGATGCAGAATTAAAAATCACATTAGCAATGAAGGAAAAGGAGCTTCAAGGAAGAACTGAAGAGAATACAATTCAATACATAGGTGTGGCTGGAGAGATAGATACCAGTTCCCTCTCTAGAGAAATGTCCCAGACAGGCCTAAAAGATACAGGGCTCATTAAACTAAAACAACAGATCGAGGAACTGGAAAAAGAAAGGGTCAAAGAGAAACAAGGAAGAGAAAAGACAGAAGAGAAATGGAAAGGACTAATTCAACAAAATGCCAAGTTGAGACAACATGTGGTCAGTAAAATTGCCTTGCAAGGTGCTAGGAATTTGATCTGGGATCAGATCATTATAGAAGCTGACAAGTTCTGGCCTTATCTAGATTTCATTGAAGACTAGGAAAGCGCTATGGAAAAAGCCAAGAAAAAGGTCTTGATAGTATTAGGAGAAATACAGAAAAGGACCTTGGCTACATCGGAGAATGTTATTACTTTCTTGGGCTCTTTTTCAAATGATCACACCAACCAATATGGTATCCAAAACAGGGTTTCTATTGTCTCCGGAGCTAGAAAGGTAGTTGCTAAGCACAGGATGTTGGAGACTATACAGGACAAAATAGGAGTTATTGAGCACAAAGTCCAGGAGGTCATAAAGCTATTCAGACCATTGGAAAGCAAACGAATCCCTTTTTCTGGGAGGAAAAGGGTCCTTTATTGTCCCAGAAGGAGTATCAGGAGTTCCTGGTGCACTGTCGATTAGACAAAAGCAAGTTTGAAAATATGCAACAATCGTTGTCAGGGAAGGTTGTTTTTGATAAATTGACCAGTGATTTGGAATTGCTATTTGATTTTAAAGCTGCATCTGTCGAGGTCCCTGAGGCTTCATACCTAGAAATGATGGAGCTCAAAGCACAAGCATACGACATGGCTATTGTGACCCTACCTGGTCCTGATTTATGGAAAGTCATTCAGTAATATGGGTCGACCAAATTCAAAATGCATCTGTAAGAGTGGCAATGATAATACACAGGAAGTTTTCTCTTCGTTTCACGCCCGTCCCAATGGTCACCTCTCTCAGAACTTTGTACAGTTGTCACCCACCAGATGGAAATATAGGAAACTCTCGTGCATATTTCCTCCTGTATTCCACATTTAATTGTTAAGCCGTTTCATACAAATTGCAGCCGATGTGCCACCTAAGAGTTGGTTAGAGGATGTCCTTCCATTGTAACAAATTTTGATTCCCGGATGTCAGTCTGGGAAGTCCCAATGCTATAAATATAACTCCTGAAGAAGGAGAAAGGTTTGAAACCAATGTAATTTTTGTTGTGTATGTTTTCAAGAGACTTTTAATAAAAATTGTAGAGCCGAGGTTGTTGGTTTTTACAGGGATTCATGTGTCATTCATAATTGCAGTCTGTTGCTTCCTTTCTTATGTGAATATATTTCCAGTTTATCTCTTCCATTTTGTTTACTTTCATATCTAAAATGTAGTGTATAATAGTTTGGAATTCATACTTGCTATGCTCCATTTGTTGTTTCAGGTATTTACCATAATTTTCTTATAAAGTTAATACAGAATTCATTTTTCAATGCTCTGTGTTGATGGTCTGTTCATGTTCTTCTTTTCCACTAGACAATTATAAATCGACTGTGACTGAGTGGCTACCTCGCCCTTGTGTTGAAATCGGTTGCATAAGTTTTGTTTATTTCCGTTATATATCTTGACTCCATAGCCCAATGGTTTTGTGTTTTGTTTCAACCAATTTTACAAGCAATTTATAGTTTCACGTGTATATATCTAGTATTGTTAATATTTGGTGAGAGATCCCTCTCAGAAGAGAAGAAGGCCAGTTCTCTCTTCGAAAGTGGTTCTACCATTACCTGGGAGTGAGCCTTCTGCAACCTTTGGTTCAGTTTCAGTGCTAACACTTCCATTTCCTGCAAAATAAATATTTATATTTTTGTACATAAATGATTTTTAAACATAATTCAATACATTTTTTTCCTGGTTTTGTATTGAGCATGCGAGTTGACCCAAAATTTAGGCCTAGTGTTTGAAATCATGCTCTGATACCACATGTAACAAATTCAAAAATCTCATAATTTTTTTTTTGTTATGGATGGTTTAGATTAATATGAGACCTAATCTAGTTTTACATAACTTTTAAGAAAGTATTGTAAAATCTTACATTCCATTTCAACCTAGGACTTAGCCTATATTGGATTTTTTTTTAAACTAATACCTAACAAATTGAAAATGATAACCCCATTTGTGATTCATAAACACTATAGTAGTATGCAGGTTTTAAGACTTATGATAATTTGCTTGTTTTCACAGTGTTAATGTGGCATGCCTTCCTTGTTGTAACTTATAGTTTATGTGCTTATCTTGTATGGATTCATTTAATATTTTAAACCCTATGCTTACTAACCCTACTTCGATACTAGGGTTACAGGGTTATAGTTATTACTTAGCTTTGTAAGCTAATGCATTGTTAAAATTATATTTATGTAGGTTTTTCACATGAATGTTAGCCCCATCCCTTGAAACCTAAACAAACTAAAGAACCTATGGTGACAAGCACTAAGGTGACATTTAAATGACTATGAAAAAATAAGACTTCACTATGTAACTATAGAGAGTAGGTAAGAAATTTTGAAACTATGTGGAGGTTGGTTAAGAGTTAAGGAGCCCACATTAATGGAATTCGTGGTGCCATCCAATTGGATTAAATTTTTAAATCCTAAGTGAAAATACAAGGGATTTTTGTGTTTCTGTGTTATCTTCTACATTGTTAAACATTTGAGGAGAACCGAGGGCTCTTGGCCCTTCCAGCCATGGTATACATTTGTCCACGTGACCCTTCAAACACACTATGAATGATTTCAACGCTGCCTTTGTTTCTCTTAGCCAAAACGTTACAGAGTCACGATCTCATCCTAGTAACAGTTCCTTCGTAGAGCTGTCAAGGGTAAGTTTTTCCTTCACACAGTCTGTTTTAGTTTGCTGCAATTTATTTTATAATGTTGAAAATCCCAAATTTTTAACCTTTTTTTGTCATTTTCCTGGCAGGAGGTTTCGACGATTATTTTTCGAAGAGGCTTGTCTTGGAAAAGGTGAGCTCGGATCAGGGGTGGCACCAAAAGGGTCTTGGTAAGACCTGTGAATCTTGTAACCCTACGATATATGGTGTGATGAAAGCTAGAACAGAGTTCTGTTTGGGTCTATCTTCGTTTGGGAGAAACCAAGGGTTACACGAGCCCCGTCGGCTTGATGGTAATGCTCTTGTCTAGGGTGTTAATGGCAGAGATATTAAGTTTTTTGTTAGGAATTTAGGTTGAGATAGGGTTTACACATAGTTAAATATTTTTAAAATCCCCATTTTCTTTATAGACCATGGAGTCTGAAATTTTGTTATAGTTGTAAAATTCTAGCACAGTTTTGAAGGCATATTGTCTTTGTGATTTTCATTTTTGTTTAAAAATCCTTCGAAGTACTACTATGTAAACTTGATATATTGTTATTTAATAAAAAAATTTATAGCAATACATTCACTGTGATTTCGTTTCTATCTTGTTTAAAGGCTCTCGGTACTATTTTGTAATTGATATAATGTTTGCTAGGAATATTCTATATATTGTTTATTTTGTTTATTAATATGTGGATGAATTGGTTTCTTGGTTACATTTTACTGTATTCATGTCTTTCTAAAAAGATGCCATGATAATTTTCAAAATGGTTACGGCCCATTCTTTGCTGTTGTCATTGTAGGTTTTAGCTATTTAATAAATTCTTAGATAGGAATAAATTGTTTGATTTTACGGTTAAATTGAATATACAATTTAATTGTAAGTATTTAACCCTAATTCATTTTTTTTGTAAATGTTAAGCCTTTCGGCTGTGTGAAAATGATACTTGAGTAAATTATTAATCCTTTTGGCTGTAAATATCGATATGAAATTTACTTTTATGGATCTCGAACACTTGGCTGGAAGCCATAGATTTTCAATTTTAAAATGTGTGGTTTCTCTGACATGCTTTTAAATTTTGTTTTTGGGTTATACTATATTAAACTAGGGAAATCCCTAACTGTAAAATAAATCCATTGATCAGTTGAAAATGATGAAAAATCTGTTAAACCCCTTTGTTATTTATGTATAAGTTTATCAGAGAACTAAAGGACTACTCATCAATTTTTATTTAGGTATAATACTTTAAGTTGGGTGAAGATATCTATACTAAAATTATTCTATTTCTAAGTATAAAAAAATATAGTTTACAATTACTACTATGAAAAGTTGTTTAAGCAGTAAAATCCATTCTCATGTACTTAACTGGAAATTTACAGGAAATAAAATTTCCTACTTATTTCAAAAACAATAAATAAATATAGAAACTTTCATCATTCATAATATTCTTCAGAAATAAATAAAAAATGAATTAAAAACAATAAACAAGAAACAATATAGAACCTGACAACTTTCGAAGTGGACAAATGTCCAAGAAGACCGTTCCTCCCAATCGTCTCCTGAAAGAAACTAATATTACTTGCTTTAGGACCCCTAAGCCTATTCATTGAACCACCTGGACGAAGATACTGTTTAGAATCTTGTTTTTTCCTCTCTGCAACTCAGGAGTCACATTTGTAGTCAACACTCTAGCAATTCACTTTAGCTTTTCCCTCATTGAATTTCCTCTTGTGTTCCTAACATTTTAGTTTGCAGCAAACCACAATGTTTGAATATCTAGAATATAGTGTGCCTCATGCTCATTCGATGGGTATATATGTTATTTCCTAGGTCTTTGGGTTAGTTTTTTAATTTAATGATCAACCTGCTCAGTTCCTCCTTTCTTGGGAACATGACCACAATTATAAGGAAGTTGCCTCCTGCATCAGCTAGAATGTGAATGTTGTTGCTGCCATTTGTCATTTTTTCCTTCTACACCAAATCATTCCTCCTGTGGGTCAATGAATACTCTTCAACAATCCTCTTTAGATAGGTTTCTCTTCTTTTAATTATTAAATAATAAAAGTTTCAATTACAGTCATCTTTGACCTTCCTTGGTCAACACATAAAACATTAGAATAACTTTTAAAGTAATGTATTTTCACAGCATAAAATGTTTTTATTTCTAGGTGGGTTACAAGCACCCCCTCTTAAGTTCAACATCGTCCTCGATGTTTCTTAAATTTCATCTAAGTCTTGCTGGAACAAAATTGGATATGCTTCCCGCATATGACTCTCCAATTCCTAGGTTGCTTCATATGGATTAAGGTGCTTCCATTGCACTTTTACTTGTCCAATGGTGTGATTCGAGAGAAAAATGTCTCGCTTGTCGAGGGTACAATCCGGTTACACCTAAAAATATCCTTCTAGATCTACCAAGATAACATTCCAATCGATTACATGAGTAGCGTCATGTACATACTTTTTCAATATAGAAATATGAAATATATTATGTATTTTTAGATTAGGTGGAAAAACTAACCGATAACCTACTAGTTTAACTCTTGACCATATCTCAAATGGTCCACAATACATGGGTACTAATTTAGCACAACTCCCCAAGTTAATGTTCTTTTCCTGGGTTTTACATTGACAAAAACATTCTCACCTACTTGGAATTCTTTTCGAGTTCTTTTAAGGTCTACATGACTCTTTTGTCTGTCCTTTGCAATTTTTAGATTGCTTTGTACCCATTTCACTATTAGTTCTATTTCTTTTAACAATTCAGGTCCTAGCATTAATCTGTCAACTGGATTATTCCATGAAATGGGAGTATTACACTTTCTACCATATAATATTTCAAAAGGACTAAGTTTAGTTGAAGCTTAATAATTATTTTTACAAGCAAAATCGACTAAGTGAATATATTCTTCCCATTTCTTTGGATGAGCCCTACCATACTGTTGAAATATTGTAACTTCGAAGAATATTCTATATGTATGTTTTTGTGGTCCCCAAGGGTCCTACTGGGAGAACCACTTGTATTACATTGTACCTCGATGCTCCTAATCAGAAGAACTAATAAGAGTCATGAGGTAGTCCTCTCTAATTGTAAAGGTGGGTCATCAACACCCCAGTGTGGTTACTTGAGCCTACATGTGTAACTCAATCCTACATGATTTAACTCGAGCCTACATGTCGAATGAGTTAACTTAAGTGAATGGATGAATATAAATAGAGATGTAGTGCTCCTCATTTGAGACACACACACTCTCACTTGTGTATCACATTAGTGGAGAGAGAGAAGCAGCTGGAGAAGGAGGAGGATCAGGCTTTGATCTCCTTGTTGGTTTTACCTTTTATCTTTTTGGGCATCTATATTGAGGAAGCTTTTGCTGGGTTTTTCCCAGGATAAATCTGTGTTGTTCTTGTGATACTGTTTCTTTTAGTGATCCTACTTATATGCTTTTTTTATGAAAATGAAATTAAATACTGATGTATTAGCTAAGCATATGAAAATTTAACATGGTATCAAAGCCACCCTAAATAAGACAGCTTTCACAAGGCAAAATAGCTCTCCCTCTCTCCCCGGAAGAAATTAGGGATTCTTGCTGAAGAGGAATTTTTGAGTGAGCATGGCATAGGAATTATCTCCTCATAAAAATCAAAGCTTAGAGACCTGGATCAAGATTTTTGGTTGGGTGAAACTCTGGGAAAGTCAAACTCTAGTTTGACCCCGAGCTAGAAAAACCCTAAATACTAAAACTGCTAAGTTTTGGTAAATTCTATATATCTATAGATTGGTGAAGGTTCACGAGCTTAAAATTGCAGAGGCAAAGATAAAATCCTGGTGTACATTGTGTCCAAACGGAAGCCTCAGATTCGCTATATTTGGGGAGATATGATCCCTCCAAGTTAGGGTTCCATCGTCTTCCAGAATTCATCCCTAAATAGGACACCTGGGGAACATTGCTATATATTGGGCTACAATGGTCCAAATTGAATTCCTGAAGATGTTATAAAAATATCACAAACTTTAATTTCTATGGTCCAAGTTTCATAACCAGACGATGAAATAGTGACACGTGGCAGTCCATACAACTTCACTATTCTGAACAGTCTTGTAACATGTCACCGTGGGAAATGGATCATAAATCCAAATTGGTGAAACAAATTCTGATGAAACCTATGGTGTTGGATCAGGGACATGCGAGATTACCTCAGTCTGAAATATCAGACACATAGGAGCATTAATTTTGGAGATATCACATAAACAGTGACAGACATTTATGCAGAAGAAATTGGAAAACTAGGGCTTCCTGTTCTGGGAGCTTCCCTCCACTGTTTTCAGAAAAGGAGTACATTAGATAGCTCCATTTGAAGAGATATATATTTCTATCCAATCAGATCTTAAATATTCCAAGTTTTTAAAATTAGGGTTTCTCTGACAAACCCTATATCAGCTAACTCTGGAAGCAGGACGGACACGTCAAATCGGTAAGATCTAATATTTTGTTATTTTCATTTGAGGTTCTCATTTCAAAGTGATCTATCACATCAAATTGATGATACGCTTGGTAAAGTTGAAAACTTCCAAGCATGGAAGTATTTGATCTCTCTGAATAAAATGAATTGGACACCTACATGAGTAGAGAGGTTCCAGTTCCATACGGAGATGAGGCTCAAAGCCTTACACAAGAAGCGTTATAGCCAAAAATGACACATCTCTTCCTGTGACCACTTTCCCATGATTTCGTCACATGTTGCACTTCATGAAAGTCACTGAAAAAACATCTATCTTAGAGGACCCATATCTTGAGTTCTATAACTCCGTTTGGCCTGATTTATACACCGTTGGAAAGGTATTTCAGTTAGATAAAACTTTCCTGAAGACACCAAAGTCTGAAAATACCCAAAAATACCCTACAAATGTGTTTTTTGTTCATTCGTGATTTTCCTTAAGGCAAACCCACGAATGTGCCTCTTAGCATTTAAACTTTAAAACATGAGTTAATTGGAGATTAGTTAAGTCATTTAACTTAATTTCCTTAACTTCTGTAACTTCTCCAACCTTCAAAACTACCTTATTTCACCCATATAAATAGAGGTAGGGAGGTCCATGGAAAGGGACTTGAATTTCTGCATTGTTATGCTGGAGGAATCGGGACTCTCTTTGCCCACACCTTTGCCCTGGAGGTCTTCCCCTTGTGCTGCAGAGCTTGGAGGCTGAGTTCTTTGGAGAAGAGAAGCAGCAGAACTAGATCAAGGTTTCGTGAGGTGCCAACTTGAAGAGAAGGTATACTTGTACTTGTTTTCAAGATTAATAAAGATGTGATGTCCTTCTTCTTCCCAAATCATTGTTCAATGTGTGATTGAATCTCTGTTTATGATCATATGATGATGTTATTCAGATTATTATTTCAGATTTATTTGATTATAATTTCTTTATATGTGGTCATAATGGTTTGAGGAAGGTATAACTTGTTTTGCAGGTCTCTTGGAGCGAGAGGAGCAAGAGGAGGATTGAAGAGAAAGCTTGGACCAGCCTTCAGTTAATCAGGTGTGGAGCTTTCTTATCTATGAAACTTGTTGTTATATATGATTGCTGAACATTGTGCATCTCTCTTTCAACCCTAGTACGTTGATGGCCTCTTAAACCCTAGCCATAGGATACTTTCCTTTACAACAGAACTGGCGACTCCGCTGGGGATAGCCTTGTCTGTTTGGGGTTTTTCTCTTGATTTATTTCAGCTTTTGCATTGTTTCAGGTCCTTCTTGCCACTTAGGAACACCTTTTCAATCTGATTACACACTTCCCCTTCCTTCTTAGGGTAGTTTTTTGACCTTTTTGGGATTTTGCTACCTATTCACGGGTTGCTGTTCTAGACAGTCGCAAATACTTTCTTGCATTCGCGGGTTGCTGTACTGAACAGTCGCGGGTTGCTGTACTGAACAGTCGCGAATGCCCCTTTAAACAGTGTTTTTTCCTCTTTTGTGATTTTTCTTCTATTTGAAGGTGTTTTGGGTAGGTCTTTTAGGGTCCTCTGCAGGTGTATGACTCTAGGGAGTTAGTGTCATCCTTTTTGCTTGTTCTCTATCTATGTGGTAAGACTTTTTATAGCATTAGGGGTTGTTCTTTGCTCTTTCCCCCGTCTCCTTTGCTTGGTTTGATTTCTGGCTTATGTTTTTTGGTCAGCCTCTGTTAGTGATCTTTGGCTGATTTCAGAATCTTCTTGGTGCTGGTTTCCTTCTTCTTTTGCTGGTTAACTTCACCGTGCCAAAATAGTTGTCTTGTCTCTTATGAAAGCCTTTCTTAAAAGTAGGGTTTATACTGATTTTAGGGCATTCTAGAGTTTTTTTGGTGGTTGTATAGCAAAGTTCCCTATTGCTTTGTTCTTGTTATATGCATGATTTGCTTTGTAGGTAGTTTTATTTTGCATTCATAAAAGAAAATTAAAAAGAACTTGTTTTTGTTGCTTGCCCCCTCCACCTCCTTCTTTGGTTTGACCTTGCTGGACAAGGTACTGAGCAGCCTTTGTTTGTAGGTTTAGATTGATGCTTGGGACTTCTTGACCTTTATTTATGTCAGTTTTTTTGCTCAGTCTTTTCATTCCAAAGTTGTTGGCTTGTTTACCTTTGTAGGCCTTCTTTTCAAGAGAGGTTTATATTCAACTTTAGGGAGACCTAGGGTTTGTTTTTGGGGTATAGAGTAGTTGTCTATTTGCTTTGCTTAGAGTACTTGTTTGCATTAGTTCATAGGCTGATTTTTTCTTTTGCATTTATAAAAGAAAAATACAAAAACATATGTTTGATTTATATGCATGTATATTAGGGTCTTAATCTAGATTGCATAGCATATCTTTGTTTTTGGAAAAATACAAAAAGAATTTTGTTCTTTTTGGCTTTCAAGTGTCTATTTGAAAATATAAAGAGAATAGTTTGCTTTTTGCATTTCATTTCTCTTTGCTTAGTCATTTTGTTTCATTTTTTGAGTCAAAACACCACATCAATTTCATGCCATTTACCCTCTGAGTAAGAAACAACCCATAAAATAAACAATATAATTTTAAAAATTATTAGTAAGTTTTATTTTATAGGGTCATACACCTACTAGATTAGGCTAGACTTGTGGGCGAGGAAGTGTAAACTTCCCACAAGTTATAAAACTTAGACGTAATGGACCTTTCACTAGGTAAATCCTTGACTTCATCGACTGTATCTGGGAAGCTCCTCTCAAACGAGAGTTAAGCACTAGGCCGCGTGGAGGCTTGGACAGAGGAGATAACCCTCCGAATCCTTGTCAAAACGTAACTCAAGACTTTTACGCATCTGGGGATTCTGTCCTAGACAGAGTTTCGGGCTCAGCTACCCTGCCCATGCGTATGAGTCCGGCTTGCGACTGTCCCCCCAAACTGTTGGTATTGCCAAGTTAGCCTTTAGTCTCTTGACATCTAGGGTTCATACACAGGTAAACTGGAAGGTTAGTTCTGGTTGACCTTGGATGGGCTTGGAAGGTAACCCTTGTGGAAAGTGCAGGAGGGTGGTGGGTGATTCCTCTGCTTGTGCCTGAGAACCACCTCAAGGACACCAAGTAATCGTTCATCAGCTTTCTTCTGGAAAGTACATCTTGTACCCGTTTGTCTGTTTGGGATTTAGGAATTTTTAGTGAGTGCTGTGTGGTTTGTCTGTACTTTGTGGGCCTTTAGGTGTCTGCTTTGTAATTTTGGTTGACCATCAACCTCAGACTTTGTCTCTTGTTTTGAAATTATGGCTAACACCCCTTTGAACACCAACCAAGAGATTCCTTCGATGGAAAATCCTTGTCATATTCCTCTCACAGGGAATGTTGGTGTTCCCTTCATGGCCACCTTGAATCTTCCGGGATTCACCCTAGGGCTACCGGTGTGGTTGTTTTCCACTCCAAATGTCCTGAATGCTCCTGATGCTTCTCAAGTAAGCTCCTTATATCAAGGGCATCAAAACACTGTCTCCCCTTCACCTGTAGTTAGTTCTCCTCCTCCTTCTACCTCATGTGATGAAAGTACTGATACTAGTAATCGGCAGTCTAAAAGGAGTAAAAGAAGGAGGAAAAGGAAGAAAGCACATAAGCAAGGGGGCACCTGTTCAACCTCTGCAAGTCAAGTTGAACCTCACCACCCAGCCTCGGTTGTTCAGGCTGGGGGAACCCATCCAACCTCTGCAGGTCATGTTGGATCTAGTCACTCAACCTCTGGTGTTCACGTTGAGTGCACCACCTCTGGTTTTCAAGTTGAACCATCCTATCCAACCCATGTTGTTCATGTTGGAGCTATCCATCCAGCCTCTGGTGATCAGGCTGGTGGGATCCTTCCAACCTTTTCAGGTCATGTCGGATCCTGTCACTCAACCTCTGGTGTTCAAGCTGAGTGCACCCGTTCAACCTCTGGTTTTCAAGTTGAACCTTCCCATCCAACCTCTTTTGTTCAAGTTATATCCACCCATCCAGCCTCTAGTGTTCACGCTGGTGGGATCCTTCAAACCTTTTCAGGTCATGTTGGATCCGGTCACTCAGCCTCTGGTGCTCACGTTGAGTGCACTCCTTCAAACTCTGGTGTTCAAGTTGAACCTCCCCATCCAACCTCTGTTGTTCAAGTTGGATCCGTTCACCCAGCCTCTGTTGCTCAAGCTGGGGGCACACACTCAACTACTGCAAAGCATGTTGATCCTAACCATTCAACCTCTGTTGTTCATGTTGATGGTGCCCGTCCTACCTCTGCAATTCAATTTGGACCTAGTCTCTCGGCCTCTGCAAGTCAAGCTGGGGGCAGTCTCTCAGCCTCTGTAGTTCAAGCTGAAGACAATCTGTCAGCCACTACGAGTCATGTTGACACTATTGACAAGTCTACCCGTTCAAAACACAATCCCAAGTTTCCTTGTAAGCTTTGTGAGGGAGACCACCTTACTTATAAATGCCCTTCTATTGCGGAGGTGCGACGAGTTTGGATTCATGGTCATCCCGTTTTTGAACATTATGGAGCCTCTCAACAACCAGCCTCTCTTAGTGAGGTTGGACCCAGTCACCCAGCCTCTGTTGTTCATGCTGGGGGCAAACTCTCATCCTCTGCTAGTCATGTTAAGAGAAAACAGTCATCCACTGCTAGTCATGTTGACTCAGTTGAGAAAACTGGTCGTTTGAAGCATCATCTTAAGTTCCCTTGTGTGTTATGCGAGGGAGATCACCTTACTCATCTATGCCCTGCTATCTCAGAGGTGCGAAGAGTGTGGTCTGAGACTCATGGATTTCATTCTTCTGAACACCCTATAGTTTCTCAACAACCTACTCAACCTTTGGTTGATCAAGTGGTCGAACAAATCTCAGATTTGGTTGATCCCACTCTTCTTTCGGAGAGTGATCCTAATGTGATTGAACCAATGTCATCTTTGGTTAATCCCACTCTCCCTTCAGAGAGTGACTTTCACGAAGCGGTTGAATCGATTTCAGTATCGATCAACCCCACTCTTCCCTTGGAGAGTGAAGTGTCTACTAGTCACATTTTCTTCACTGCCAGTTCAGATCTTACTGAACAAGGGGGCACTGAACTTGTTTCGAATCAACCCCCACCAAGCTCTCGGATTTCTTCCTTTCATTGGGATAGCCTAGTTGAGCCACGCCTTCCTTCCCATGCACCTTTTTAGATAAAGGTCAAATTTGAACCCTATACAATTGCTCGTTGCATTGTTGATGAAGGAGCCTCAGTTAGTATTTTTTCTGCTCGTGCTTGGCGAGGTATGGGATCTCCCAGCCTTGTGTCAACTGCTAGTCAGTTACTGGCGTTTGATAGAAGAACTTGTGTATCCTTGGGAATTATTGCTCAAACACCTGTTACTTTGGGTGGGAAGACCGTCTTAGTTGACTTCATGGTGATAGAAGACCCCTTGGACTTCAATATGCTCCTTGGATGTGACTATGTCTATGCCATGCAAGCTGTGGTGTCAACATTCTTTCATGTGATGTATTTTAATCATGGCGAAGAAATTGTCACTATCGATCAATTGGATTTTCTTGATCTGTCTCCTGACCCAACTAGAGACCAGGTCTTTCCTTTATTGATTCCCATTGTTTCTATAGACACCACCCCACCACAGGTGAACTATGTGGCCTCTTGTCCTTTGTGTTCAATTGCTACTGAGAAGCAGCCTCTGTTTTCATTCTTACCTTCTCGGGACTTGGTCCCAGCAGTTGAACTAGTGAGTCATCCTATACAGACTGTAGAGCCTTCTCTCTACTCTGTTGATCCATTTGAAAGTTTAGACATGTGTCCTATCTCGGATGATCTCCTTTTTTTGGATGAAGTCTTCCTAGAGTCTTTGATACAGTCTGACCTTCTTTTGGATGTTGGTTCAGTTGTGACTATGTCTAACCCTGATTTGCCTAATAAGCTTGACCTTTCTTCTTATGTTGGTCTTGTTGAGTCTTTGGACTCTCCCTTTGAACAACAAGTCAGTGATCCTGATGAGTTTGATTTTTCTTATGAATTTTTCGACTCCTTGGATATTGAGTTTGTTCCTATAGACTCTATCTCCCTTGTTGATTTTTTCTTTCTTTATGAGGTTGATAGTATGGATTATAAACCCTCAAGCCTTGGTTCTATAGAATCTTCTTCGGTTGATTCTTCCTTGACTTTACCTTTTATAGAAGATAGAAAAGCCACATGTGTTTCTTCTAAAGTGACCCACATCGGATCTTTTCTTCTGAATATGATCCCGATGTTGTTGTTTCTTGGAGACAGGATTTTTAGTTGGATTCACAACTGTTTACTGGCCTCACCTTGTTGTTCAAGTCGTAATTGCATTTGCATGTGCCCTGCTCGTGCTTATGAGCCTGATGCCGGCTTCCACGCTTTTAGCTCGTTGTATAAGCCCTCATCTTTGTTCTCATCGCCGCTTAGCCTTGTATCATTTTTCCTTTGCAACTTGAAACCCTTTACCTTGAGGAGACATTCCCCGAGTGTCCTTATATTGATCACTTTCCTTGCATTATGCATAGGTCTGTTCCTTGCGCTTGGAACTAGTTTTTCCTGTCTATGACACTCGTCTCCTCACATTTAGAGCATTCTTTCTGCTCTCCTTCGAGATCGTTAAAAAGAGTAAGGAGGCCATGAGTTGACTTTTCCGGACTCGTTAAAACTTCACGGGAAATATTATGAGTTTCTTTAGGCCCAAGTATGACTCCTTAAAATAGACTTGACTGCCGAGTAAACTTGTCCATTCAGCCTCGTTAAGAATATGTGAATGGGCATCCACATTGGTGGTAGGTTATCTCTTTCTCGGACCATGTGGAATAATACGAGAAAGGATCCCTCTCTTTTCTACTGAATTGAGAAGAGTATTCTCAGGCATAGGTTTATCTCTTTTCCGGACCTGAGGGACTAAACTTACGGAAAAGGAACCCCCGGTATGAGCTTAGTTTTCTATTTTTCGTGCTCTAGACCAAAACATGAAAAATATTTCGAGTGTACTTTATGTCTTTGTCATGCTCGTTAAACCCTAAAGAACAAAGCATCGAGTTTGTTGTTGTAAACTCCATTTCTCGTAATCAAATGGATCTTTCCGAGTGATCTTGCCTTCCTTCAGACTCATAAAACTCAGGCTCTATATGCTGCTTTTGAAGGAGCGTTGGGTAGGTGGTAATTTAACCTTTTTCAGACCTTCCTGACTAATTACGAAAAAGGTGCGCCTTTTCTTCTTCGGAAGTTAAGAGAGATCTTATTTGGTATGTTTTATACTTTTTCGGCCTTTGGAGACTAAATTGTATGAAAAAGGACCCCCCCTGGAGTCTTCTTTGGAGTTTTCAGACTCTCTAAACTATGAAAACACCATCGAGCATGTACTAGTTCAGGCTCGTAAAATCCATGAATTAGTGCCTTATCAAGCATTCTTCTTTCTTTTCTTCGAGCTTGTCAAAAAATGAAGATGGTCCTGAGTTTTCTTTCTTGGACTTGTTAAACCTTTATAAGAAAGAAGGGAAGGGGAAGGTTTATTTCCATGTCTTTTTACATCATGGCAGCAAGCTTGTTTCCTTGAACAAAGCACTAGTTTTGAGTTTATCAACAGTTGGGTCCTAGTCTTTTGACCTTATCCTGATTCAGAGTTTCTTACTCCTCCAGTTGGTCTCTTTTCCAATTATATGGGGAATCTATTAATGTTTCCTACATTATAGATTTGTTTCGTTGGTCTTATTTCGTGTCAAAAGCTACCTAAGTCACTTTTGTGTCGTGCTCACTGTTCAAAGATTAAAACCTTTATCGGCCATTCTGCAGTTTCCTTGACCTTTTGTGTCGGCCATTCCCTGGTATCATTTCATTACATCATGTCTTCAGCGGTCCTTTGTGAAATTCAGTACCATTTCTAGATCCAATTAGTCTTTGACTTACCTCATGTTGGATGATGAAGGATGCCTTAATGCCTTCCTTCCAATGGATATCTTCCTATCGACTGCCACACATCTTGCTCTGGGAATGAGATTTAGAGTTTTATGACAGTACCTTGGGAATTGTTGTCCTCAATGGCAATTTCCCTCGCTATTTGGTAGTGGGGATACCTCAATGTCTCCTACTCAATGGATTCTTCAAGTGTTCGACTTCAAGTCCTTGTAATCACACTTGTTAGAATGTACTAGGTACCTTGGGAACCATTTTCATTAATGGTGGTTTCCCTCGTGTTTGTTAACAGTTTTCATTATTGACTGGTAATCAAACGGTTTCCTCCATGTTCAACTTCAGCTCCTTTATTCGCATAGGTTGGATTCGTACCTTTTTTGGGCGGTTTGGATTGAAGACCTTGGGACCGACAGTAGCATTGTTTTCTTTTGCTATTGCCCAAGTTGCGCAAGACCTTGTTATACTTTTTATGACATTTTTCTGAGACATAGATCCACCTTGTATTTTTGTGGCTATGATCGATTGTTGAGCATGGATCCACCTTGTTCATTTGTGGCCATGGCTCCTTTAGATTTGATATGGCGCCTTTTTGCATATTGAGTGACCATGATAGTTTCATCAGTTATACATATGTTGGATCCACCTGTATCTTTATGGCGATGATTTGTATATGGACTTGTATGTCCTAGAGATCAGTTTTTCTAACATTTATCTCTCTTACAGGTACCTTCACTCGAGCCTTTTGATCTTGGATTCTCTGCTCTCTCCATACTCAGCTGTTTCCTTTATAATGTATTTTGGATATTGTTTGTGCCAGAAATTGTTCCTAAGGCTAGGGGAACAAGCCAACACAATCTCAAGAGGAAATTCAATTCAAACTAGGGTTTAGGTTTTTTGTTTTAAGTGTTTTGGTCATAAACTTCAAGAGCATGCAGGGAATACATTCAGCAAATAAGCACAACTAAATCATACACATATAACTGATAAAGATGCATATATATCACAAAGATCCAATAAAAAGCCTGTATTGAGATTCACACATAATGGACAAGCAATACCAGAAAATACACATTAACCAGCACTGAAATTGTCAATTAGGAAGCTAAAAAAGCTCACAACAAAGCCAACATAGACCAAATAAAAGCGGAAAGAGTCATATATTCATAGTTTCATCAGTAAATGTATATAAGAGTACAGTACCAGTTCACTGAACAAATCTGATAGTACAAGCAGCTAGCAGACCTCCTGATGCTCCCAAAAGCAGAACCCTCACAATGTATTTCTATCCCTCTTTTATATTTACAAAAATTAGTTCTATCTCCCTTTCATTAGGTCGAAATTGAAACTACCCAGCAGTTACATTAACTAACTAACTCAACTAATTTACTAAAAATAGCAAATCGGATTCCTGGCAAATATGGCGAATTTCTGGAAAATAGGTGTCAAAGAAGCTTCCATATCTCTCAATTGGTGACACCTGTGTAAAAACTGAGAGAGGTTTTTGTAAACGGGTCCGTTATGGACAAAAACCTCTCTTGGTTTATAAAAATTAATCTCCAATAAATCCGAATATTCCCTGCAAAATGAACACTAAAACAGGAAAATATTAAATTTTTAAAATCCCTGAAAAATAGGCTGCAAAGATTAAATTGCATCTTTCAAACCTTGACACCTGTGTAAAAAAGGAGAGAGTTTTTTGTGAATGGGTCCGTTATGAACAAAACCCTCTCTTGGTTTTTAAAAATTAATCTCCAATCAAACAGAATCTGCCCCACAAGATGAACACTAAAACAGGAAAATATTAAAAATCCTGAAAAATAGGCTGCAAAGATTAAATTGGATATTTCAAACCTTGATAGATTTTGCAAAACTGAGAGAGGTTTTTGTATATGGGTATCTTATGAACAAAAAACTCTTTTTTTTTCCACAAATTCCTCTCCATCAGCTCTTGGTATGCATTTTACTTAAATCACTCAAAACAGGAAAAATAGAGCAGAATTCTGTGCCAAATACCCTGTTCAAAAGCATTTTTCTCTCTCTCCAAGTATCAGCTGATGAAGCGCTGTGTAAGCTGTATCTTGGAATTCTGGTGACTTGTAAGACATCAAAGAAATTACCAGCAATGAACAATTTCTCTACAGCCTTTTCTTTTCCAGCCTTGGCTCCCACAGGGAAGAGTGTTGACAGCACACCAAAACTTCTCAAAGTTATCTTGACAAACAGCACAATCCATAAGTCCTTCTGCTCCAACATATTGTTGCAATACTAATGATAGACCTTAGAAAGAACTTTTTGTAAGGAAGGATTTAAAAGCACAGTCAACGGGCTTGTTTTTAGAATCGGAGGACTTTATGTAATCAGAGTAATTTGGTGCAACCACACAGGTCTCTGAACCTCTGAACACATTGCACTCTTTTGCATTGTGTTTTTGCATATTCTTCACCAACATCTTTCAGCACACCTTCTTTGATCATAGTGGCAAAAGAGCAATGCTTTCCACTGATTTCTGAAAACTTTCTGATTGA